>CM040766.1:3617086-3939586 GCA_022829085.1 Abramis brama
TCTATAAGTGATAACTAAAATTTTAAACTGCACTCTGAATTCAACTGGAAGCCAATGAAGGTCCTTGAGAACTGGTCTTATATGAGACCACTTACTGGTACCAGTCAAAAGCCTTGCTGCAGCATTTTGTACAACTTGTAGTCGCTGCATAGAAGACTTATTCAAACAAGTGTACAGAACATTACAGTAGTCCAATCTTGACGAGATGAAGGCATGAACAAGCATCTCCATCTCTTTTCTTGAGACTACCGATCTAATGTTCCTAAGATGGTAAAAACATGAGCGAACTACAGACTTTAGGCTATATGACTGTTAAAACATATGGCTCTATCCAGGCAGACACCCAGATTTCTCATTTCACTACAATCTGAGGTGGCTGAAACCCCCAAAACCTGCTTAATCTTAGGTATAATATTGTCAGGAGCAAAGATCATCAATTCAGTTTTATCCTTATTAAGTTGCAAAAAATTGTTTGCCATCCATTTGTTAATGGAGACTAAACAGTCCTGTAGAACTGACAGTTTATCTAGACTATCAGGTTTGAACGAAAAAAGTAACTGAATGTCATCTGCATATAAATGATAAGATATTGTTTTAAAACTATTAATGATCTGTCCAAGAGGAAGCATATACAAATTAAACAACAAAGGGCCCAGCACAGAACCTTGTGGCACCCCACAAGACAAAAATGCAGAATCAGTCCAACAGATACCGAAAAAGTCCTGTCGGACAAATAAGATGAAAACCAGTCCAGAGCCGAACCCGAAATACCTACTAAACAGCGTAATCTATTAATCAGAGTGCAGTGATCCACAGTGTCGAACGCTGCGCTGAGATCTAACATAACCAACACGGAACATTCACCCGCATCTGTGGCCATCAAAATATCATTTGATACCCTAAGTAAGGCAGTTTCAGTAGAATGATTTTTACGAAAACCTGATTGAAATTTGTCATAAATATTATGAGTCTCCAGAATATCATTCAACTGTATTGCTACAACCTTCTCCAGGATTTTAGAAATGAAGGGCAATTTAGAGATCGGCCTATAGTTGTTTAGCGAAGTAACATCAAGATTACTCTTTTTCAAGAGAGGTTGAACAACAGCGTGTTTAAAACACCTCGGGACCTGGCCCAGCTTTAGAGAAAGGTTAATAATTGAGACTAAACATGGACCAATGGATGTAATAGTTTCTCTGACCACAGAAGCAGGCAAAACATCCACCGGACTCTGAGAAGGTTTCATCGTACAAACTATCTTAATAAGATCATTAAAAGAAATTGACTGAAAAGAGCTTAAAATTGCGGGCCGCTCTGTAATAATTACAGGGGAAATAACTAATGGTAAAATACTAGCCCTGACAACCATAACCTTACCCACAAAATGAGATAAAAAATTATTACAATCATCATTTGAAAAAGCAGGTACAGATGATGTAACAGGCGACACAAGGCTCTTAATAGTGTCAAACAAAATCTTGGGCTTCCTTTTACAAGTTGAAATCAAATTTTTAAAATACAGTGCTCTGGCCACCTTAATCATCTCATGTAAATCAGACAGTAACTCTTTAAAATACAGACGATGAACCTGGAGCCGCGTAGATTTCCACAAGCGTTCAGTCTTCCGACACACACGTCTGAGACTGCGAATGGCATCAGTTATCCATGGAGAAGTCTTAACCACGGAAATATTCTGTTTCCTAAATGGAGCCACTTTATCCAATAGAACAGTGCAGTGATCATTAAACGACTGTACAGAACTGTCAATGTCATTTGAAAAAATAACCGAGTTGGAGTCAAAAGCAGTCGAGAAATTCTCAACATCAACTTGGGTAATCATGCGAGAACAAGACACCCGCTTAACTGGCGGTGAATTTTCGTTACACGCAAGATTAAATAAAACACATTTATGGTCACTAACAAAGACATCTTATGTACACACATCGTCAATATTTAAACCATGAGAAAACACTAAATCAAGCAAGTGTCCTTTTTCATGTGTAGGACCAGAGACATGTTGAACAAAATTAAAATAATCCATTAAATTTAAAAAATTTAAAACAGTATTACATGCAGCATTATCCACATGAATATTAAAATCACCGACAATAATAACTCTATTCAACTTAATAATAGAGGATAAAAAGTCAGTAAAATCGCTCAGAAAAGGACCCAAAATCCCAGGAGGCCGATAAACAAGAATACAATAAAAAGAATTTAATCGACCAACCTTAGACATCTGTAATTCAAAGGACGAGTACGTATTGGAGTTCATCAACTGGCAAATAAACTGATTTTTATAAACAGCAGCAAGTCCACCCCCGCGGCCCACGAGCCTTGGTGTGCTGATGAATGAACATTCCGCAGGACAGAGCTCAATCAGATGGGAAAACTCCATACTCCGTTGCCATGTCTCTGTCAAAAACATAAAGTCCAAATTTTTGGAAGTGAATAGTTCATTGAGTAGAAATGCCTTGTTTCTGATTGATCGAACGTTCAGCAAAGCCATCTTAAGCGGTGCAGATCTCCCACCAGGAGCAGAAACAGAAGTACGCAACAGCGGCCTCAAATGCTCGTCGCATACACTGCGACCGGTCGAAGAAACTCTCAGGGGCAAAGGAAACGGACCACTGAAGACATTCGGAACCAAGGGGCGAAGACACGGCAATCTGGAAACAGCATAGCATTGCTCCAACCTCCAAAGTTTCCTGAGGAGCACCTGTCTCCCAGCCCTTTTTCCTCTTCTTCTCCTCCGCTTCTTAGTACATCTCTTAGGTCCCTCTCCTTCCCGCATGCAGGCAGCCAATGCAGGTGGACAGCGATATAGGGTTGATTCGCCCAAGCCACTCCAAGTACAAAAGCCGCCACACTTGGTCACAGATGAGCGAATCATGATCAACGTTTGGCGATCATACACCCACACGGCAGACACATCATAGGAGGACAAACTTAATAACAGCAAAGCACATAAAATAAATAAAACAAGACGAAACGATCCTCCAGCCACAGCGGCAATGCCAAACACAGGCGCCATCTTGGACAGGAAACAGGAAGCAACCAAATGGGCAGGGCAGGAGGGCCCATAAGGGCAGGAGGAGTGATGGAGGGACTCGTAATGACAGGAGGAGTGATGGAGGACTCATAAGGGCAGGAGGAGTGATGGAGGGTCTCATAAGGACAGGTGGAGTGATGGAGGGTCTCATAAGGGCAGGTGGAGTGATGGATGACTCATAAGGGCAGGAGGAGTGATGGAGTGTCACATAAGGGCAGGAGGAGTGATGGAGGGACTCGTAATGACAGGAGGAGTGATGGAGGACTCATAAGGGCAGGAGGAGTGATGGAGGGTCTCATAAGGACAGGTGGAGTGATGGAGGGTCTCATAAGGGCAGGTGGAGTGATGGAGGGACTCATAATGACAGGAGGAGTGATGGAGGACTCATAAGGGCAGGAGGAGTGATGGAGGACTCATAAGGGCAGGTGGAGTGATGGAGGGTCTCATAAGGGCAGGTGGAGTGATGGATGACTCATAAGGGCAGGAGGAGTGATGGAGTGTCACATAAGGGCAGGAGGAGTGATGGATGACTCATAAGGGCAGGAGGAGTGATGGAGTGTCTCATGATGACAGGTGGAGTGATGGAGGGTCTCATAAGGGTAAAAGGAGTGATGGAGGGACTCGTGATGACAGGAGGAGTGATGGAGGATCTCATAAGGGCAGGAGGAGTGATGGAGGGTCTCATAAGGACAGGTGGAGTGATGGAGGACTCATAAGGGCAGGAGGAGTGATGGATGACTCATAAGGGCAGGAGGAGTGATGGAGTGTCTCATGAGGACAGGTGGAGTGATGGAGGGTCTCATAAGGGCAGGAGGAGTGATGGAGGGTCTCATAAGGACAGGTGGAAAGATGGAGGACTCATAAGGGCAGGAGGAGTGATGGAGGATCTCATAAGGGCAGGAGGAGTGATGGAGGGTCTCATAAGGACAGTTTGAGTGATGGAGGACTCATAAGGGCAGGAGGAGTGATGGAGGGACTCGTAATGACAGGAGGAGTGATGGAGGACTCATAAGGGCAGGAGGAGTGATGGATGACTCATAAGGGCAGGAGGAGTGATGGAGTGTCTCATGAGGACAGGTGGAGTGATGGAGGGTCTCATGAGGACAGGTGGAGTGATGGAGGGTCTCATAAGGGCAGGTGGAGTGATGGAGGATCTCATAATGACAGGAGGAGTGATGGAGGATCTCATAAGGGCAGGAGGAGTGATGGAGGGTCTCATAAGGACAGGTGGAGTGATGGGAGGACTCATAAGGGCAGGAGGAGTGATGGATGACTCATGAGGGCAGGAGGAGTGATGAAGTGTCTCATGAGGACAGGTGGAGTGATGGAGGGTCTCATAAGGGCAGGTGGAGTGATGGAGGATCTCATAATGACAGGAGGAGTGATGGAGGATCTCATAAGGGCAGGAGGATTGATGGAGGGTCTCATAAGGACAGGTGGAGTGATGGAGGACTCATAAGGGCAGGAGGAGTGATTGAGGGACTCGTAATGACAGGTGGAGTGATGGAGGACTCATAAGGGCAGGAGGAGTGATAGAGGGTCTCGTAAGGGCAGGAGGAGTGATGGAGGACTCATAAGGGCAGGAGGAGTGATGGAGGGACTCGTAATGACAGGAGGAGTGATGGAGGGTCTCATAAGGGCAGAAGGAGTGATGGAGGGTCTCATAAGGACAGGTGGAGTGATGGAGGGTCTCGTAAGGGCCGGTGGAGTGATGGAGGGACTCGTAATGACAGGAGGAGTGATGGATGGTCTCATAATGACAGGAGGAGTGATGGAGGACTCATAAGGGCAGGAGGAGTGATGGAGGGTCTCATAAGGGCAGGTGGAGTGATGTAGGGTATCATAAGGACGAGAGGAGTGATGGAGGGGGTGGAGTGATGTAGGGTATCATAAGGACAGGTGGAGTGATGTAGGGTATCATAAGGACAGGAGGAGTGATGGAGGGTCTCATAAGGACAGGTGGAGTGATGGAGGATCTCATAAGGACAGGTGGAGTGATGGAGTGTCTCATGAGGACAGGTGGAGTGATGGAGTGTCTCATGAGGACAGGTGGAGTGATGTAGGGTATCATAAGGACAGGTGGAGTGATGGAGGACTCATAAGGGCAGGAGGAGTGATGGAGGGACTCGTAATGACAGGAGGAGTGATGGAGGATCTCATAAGGGCAGGAGGAGTGATGGAGGGTCTCATAAGGGCAGAAGGAGTGATGGAGGGTCTCATAAGGGCATAATTGTGACTCAAGAAATCTGTCAAGACCCGTTTCATTACAAAAGGAAAAAATAAAAGATATTATCTTATTATATTATATAATGATATTATTATTTTTACAAGGAAAAAGTTAGTTTTAAACTTAGTTTAAAGTTAGTTTTCTCAAGTTAGTCATAGATAGTGGAAACTGTCACAGGGTAAGCCTGTGACTATGCACAGACTGAACACACACACACGCACATTTCGCACATACACCGGCGTCATGTTAACACAGTCTGTTTGCCGGCACTGACAATCATGTATACACGGACTTGTGTAGCATTTGATGGTATTGTGTGTTTAAAGGTGTGTTGTGGTGTATTATGTCCTGTATGTTGGTATTACCTGGTTTACGTGAGTTATATGGGGAATCAGTGGCTGTAACATCAGCGCATATGATAACATAATAGGATTGTTGTCTTATGTACAGAAATAAATCACCCCACCACTATTATTTGGTTTATATGGTTTATTAAGTACAGTGTTAAGAGTGATACAAATATACTTACCACATTTGACGAGTCATTTGCCAAACCTGTTCAGTTAAAAATCTGGTCTATTTATACATGGTGTTCGCGCCATCTTGGTAGCGCGTCCGTGTGTGTGACGTCACCGGAGGGTCCATCCATCATAGCTGTACAAAAGAAATGTTTTGAGTTATTTGTTTTATTATTTATGTGTGTATTTATGCTGTGATGTGTATCTGCAGATATGAGTTGTTGTATTTATTATTGTTATTATTATTTATATGTGATTTATGTGAAACACATTTACCTTTTCAAGTGGTACGTCCCGGGGGGAGGGAGGAGTCAGGCCTATAAGGCTCCAGAAATTTAGTATGAGGATGGGAAGTGCTGTTTGTGTCATGTGGCTGCACGTACAGGTCAGATTTTTTTTGCCTTTTCAGTAGCAAATTAATATTTATTACTTATAATGTAATTATTTTATTTCTGGATTTTAATGTCATGTGGGAAACTGCTAAAAGAAAGTAGTGAATCTAACAGTAATTCTCTCGTGTGCAAAAGTAGCCAATAAACTGTTCAGAGCAGATGTGTGTTGAGACAGTGTGGTTCACAGTATATGCACTTCTCACGTTTCACACGCACTTAAAGCAACACTTCACTGTGACATCGTGTCACTAAACAGCAACTCTAGCAGAATTTAAACACTCATTTGATGAGAACAGAGGAAGTGAATAACCAGAGGAGGAGCGGATGATGTTTAAAGGAAGAGCTGTAACTATATATAATGAAGAGAAAGACTGACAGAAACACAAAATGGCTGATAAGTGTGATCTGTGTGTGCTGGGACTGATCATTCTCTCTTCACTTCTCACAGGTAAAGAAATCTGTATTTTCTCTAAAGACATTGTAGGATTGAAAATAATCCAAGATATTTGAAATGAACAAAGACGTTTGCTTTACTGTTTTCCACCCCCTCTTTCCTCCACAAGGACCATTTGTAGTTCCTAAAGGCACAGAGGGGCTGATAGTGATCACTGTAGGCCAAGATGTGTGTACTTCAGGGGTCGATGAATTGTCACACATTTAGTACGGTGGGGGAAGTTGTAATTATCTGATTGGTCAGTTTGAACGTCTCACATTTGGGTTTTAGTCACATGGTCAGGAAAGGATAAAAGAAGATTGAAACTGTTGCTCTGTCTCTTTTATTCTCTGGGTCCCTTTCTTGGGTCTCTCTCTCTCTCTCTCTCTCTCTCTCTCTCTCTCTCTCTCTCTCTCTCTGGTAACATTTTACATATATGCTGAGTACAATTAATGGTATAAGTTATTATCATCTCATCTATTTTGTAACTATTTTAAGTATTACTATAACCATGTTGTCATTAATTTCAATTACAAATAATGTGCTAACAAGTTTTGATTTGGTATTGACTTGCTATATAGTATAATAGTGCTATCTATTGCAATACAATATTGTCACTCTCTATAGCAACGCTCTCCCACATATTAATCTATTGTAACTGCGCTTATTTCCGTCGTTGGTATAAGTGGCAGTGGGTGGAATAGACAAGAAATGTACAGTTTTCTACCATCTTGCTGACAATGTTTCTTTAGTCATTCGTCAGTCTTGCAGGAAATCCACCCTTACAACATTTAGTGGAATTAGTCTGGAAAGAGTTCATTTGAACATGCTCAGTTTATTCTTGCACACATTCACGTTGTGATCTCAGAGTTGTGTATTGATACACACAGATCATACTGTGTTATTCCTGATACTGGACATAGTGTCACTCAAACATCTGATGATGAAGAATTATCTTCATATTAAGAGTGTGTCAGTGATTTGAACAGCTCTCTGATAAAGACTAATAGTTTATTCTGGAGAGTTGTTTGCTTTAAGTGAGGGTAATGCTGTTTGTGGAGTTGTTTAATCCTCCTCTGCTGATGTAGCAGATCCAGTTCTGTACATAAGATAATCCACACAGCAGACAGCAGGATGGCTTCAAAACAACGGTGTTTATTGACCCTGGAAACACATGGGACAGTTTGATCAGAATACTATCCGTTGCACAGACCTCTTTCCACATTATACACTCGCCAGCGTCCATTTGCGATCTCAGGCTGACGTAACTCACTTTGTATACGTTTAACATTATGTATTAGCCTACACATTAAAGTAATAACAATCCATTACTGTTGTTAAAGGAAAAATAAAGAAAGTAATAAAATGGCTGGATGTGTATTCTTCAAACATATCAGTAATAACATAAGAATAATGTTTGTACGAATCAAACAAATATTCCCTCAAAACATCTTGCACAGTCACATTATACTCTTTAGAACCGCAAAACCAGCGTAATAGTTGGAAGTAAAATTATAGAATGTATTACAGAATATGAGAAATAAAGATAGGATACCTGTCAAAAGCACAATCCAGATATACATTATAGACCCAAATTACATAAATTAGATCACTTTATACTGGTTAAGTTGAAGAGTTGAACAAACCTGGAAACACATGGGACAATTTGATCAGAATACTATCCGTTGCGCAGAACTCTTCCCACGTTATACGCTGTGCACAAATCACTAGTTAGCTCCACGTGCGTCACATAAAAGTCACAGAAAACTCACAATACACAACATACATATGTATAATCAATTCAGAAACACATTGTGCTTATTATTCAATGCACTTTATCCGAATGAGCACTTTTAAACATACCAATACTAACAGGAAAGAGTGAAGGAAAGTGTGTCTTGCCTCGCCAGCGTCCATTTGCGATCTGAGGCTGACGTAACTCACGCACTCTCTAAAGGCATAGCGCGCGCAACACTGATAAGCGTCCCACTTAACGAAACACCTTAATTGATAGTTCCTAACCACAATAACATTGAATTACTCACTGTACAAGTATTTAATACAAAATGAAATAAGATACCATTAATATTTCTCTCTTCCCAACTTGCTACACTGAGATCTCAGAGATTTAATGTATTCTTTTGTCTTCAGTTGATTTAATCTAATGCTGAGTTCACACTGCACGATTGTAGCCCCGATTTTGTTACTGTCAAAATGTGGCAGTTTTTTTACAGCAATGTTTTACAGTGTGCACTGTAACAAATGGCCACATGTTGACAGTAACATGCTGTTAAAACAGCAATATAACGTAGAAACAAATGCATTCTGGGAGATATTTGTCTTTTTAAAAACACACCCTATACCCTCATTCACTATTCCCTACATTAGTTCACTAATATAGTCCACTTGACAGAGTGAATAAAAACAAGTGAGTTAATTCAGACACTGATGAACACCTGCTGTTAACAAGCAGAATCACTGAAGGAAAGAGGAACAAGAAGAACAGAAAAAATATGAAATCAACTGAAGATAAAGACATTCAATCTGTGAAGATCTCAGCAGAGGAGGATTAAACAACTCCACAAACAGCATTACCAGCTTCACTTATTACTAACCAGACTGACTTTATTTCTGTCAGACGTCTACAGGCGTTATTATTGAAAGGTGGCAGAGGTTTAGATCATTTGATGTCACCATGATGGTGATCAGTGTTTGCTTTAGTTGGGCTCTGGACCCTTGACTTTTGAACATTAGTTTTTCTTTGGCTGCGGTAGCTTTGTCTTTAAATACATTTGCTATTGCAAAAAAGCTGTAAGAAAACAGGATCAGATGACAATTGCTGTTTGTTAATGGTCACAATCATCATCTAGTGGCACAGATCTCATTTATTGTCTAATGTATTTTATCAGCACAGTTTTTTTACAGTGTGTATTTGATTCTTCTGCTTTTTATGCTGGTATGTTTTATGACTTCATTTATTACCATATGTCATAATGATCACTGAGATATACTGTGTTTCAGGAACCAGTGGAGTGAATGATCATGTGTTCATCAGTTCTGGTGAAAATGTGCGTCTGTCCTGTAATAATGCTCTTTCTGGCTGCAAATCAACTACATGGACCTACTATAACAGATTCAGACATTCAGTAGTAGTTCACCTGATTAAATTAGGGATAAAGAATAAAGACACAGAGAGACATGAGAGACTGAGTCTGGAGTCTGACTGCTCTCTGAACATCAAGAACGTCACAGAAGAAGAAGATCATGGATTATACAGATGCAGACAATATGTGAAAGGATCTGATGCACGTGTTTTTCTGCATGTTCTTCATGGTAAGTTTATGATTATGTGGTCAATTTAAAATTCTCCCTTTAAACTCAGATGATGATTGAAGAGTCTGTGATTTGTGTCTTGTGTTCAGTTTCAGTGTCTCCATCCTCATCCTCATCATCATCATCATCATCATCATCATCCTCACAGACTGAGATCAGTCCAGGCCGCTCTGTGACTCTCTCCTGTCAGTTGTATTCATATGCTAAACTCTCCTGTGATAAATGGGTCAGTTCTGAGGGATATGAACTGTTGTGGGTGAATCAGGCTGGTGTTGATCTGAAGACAGACTCCAGATATCAGATATTATCATCATCAGATCAATATCGCTGTTTCATCATCACTCTGACTACAACACTCCTGAATGAAGATGACAACAGAGAGTGGAGATGTCAGCTTACGCGCAGAAATCAACTCAAGACCTCAGTCAGATACACTGTCAAGTATTCAGGTGAGAAAACAGTGTTAGAAGACCCTCATAATGTCAGTAACACTAAGGTCTATCAGTATCACTGAACCAGAACAAACTGAGGGAACAAAAGCTTCTTTGACTCTCACAGAAGAGTAACTCAAAGCATTGCTTCAAACTAATGAACTGCAGTGAAGTAACAGTCCAAAACATTAATTTGGCATTTGATTTAAAAATAGTATAAACCAGGTGAATTTGCAAGTTAACCTAGCATGATGGCTAATTAGCGATTAGCTTTACTTGCGATTAACAAGCTAATAATATAATACACATTCATTCATGAATAAGAGTGCTATTTTTTAATGTTTAATCTTCAGTGATGCTGAACTTGCTCACCCATCGAGTTGTGTGTGTCATCATTTTACCCAAACATTGGAGCGTCCGTGCTCAACTAAGGCAGAGGCGGCATCTATGCCGGTGAACCGAACAATGGAGTAATGTATGGCGTTATTATCCAGTCAAATGTCGAGAGCGCATTATTGTAGCGCGAAAGTACATTAATATAATGCGCGAGCGCGAATCTCTCTGCTCGCGCGCGGAATATAAATGCGCGAGCGCGAATCTCTCTGCTCGCGCATGGAATATAATGTGCCGAGTGCGAATCTCTCTGCTTGCGCGCGAGAACTGGGCACGCGCTCTCAGATACACATTGCTTTTGTAAGAATTTTCTCTGGGCTCGCTCAGAGAATATGCCTGCACTTAAAACGTGTTCAGTGCAATCGCGAATCTCTCCTCTTTGCTTAAAGTAAGCATGTATGTGCTTAGACTGTGTCCCGTGCGTTCGCGCATGCCTAAGTACTCTTCTCTTCAATTTCTTTCTTTTTTTTTTCTTTTTTATTAATGCCAAGGTATCAACAATATAACTTGCATAGCAAAAATGTACAAATTACATACAACGGAATAAAGAAAGCAAAGCAGCATATATATATATATATATATATATATATATATATACATACATTCACATACATACATTCACATCCTGTACATATGCCCATAAAAAAAAAATAAAAAAAAAACACAGAACAGACCAGAAAGCTTTAATGAAATAAATTAAAAAGTTGAAACAAGTTTATTGTCTTAAGAGCTTTAAGATTCTTAGATAACAAAATGCTTTGGATGTATTGTTGGACCTCTCTTCTAAAAACAATGAATAAGGGATTCTGCAGAGTGAATTTACTACGGTGAATGTGAAATTTTGCAAGGAACTATAATAGATTAATAATAAAATACTCATTAAATGTAGCTTTTGAAAAGGTTTAAATCATAAACACAAGTTGTTCTTTTTGTGGGGCCCCTGATGAAACTGCTCTTCATATCTTCTGGGATTGTCCTCACACACAGTTATTTTGGGTTGAATTTTCTGCTTCCAGATTTCTCTTTGCTTTAATGCTTTTTAAGGATGTACTGTTTGGTTTCTTTAATATACAAAAAGCTAAATTTAATGAGTATTTTATTATTAATCTATTATTGTTCCTTGCAAAATTTCACATTCACCGTAGTAAATTCACTCAGCAGAATCCCTTATTCATTGTTTTTAGAAGAGAGGCCCAACAATACATCCAAAGCATTTCGTTATCTAAGAATCTTAAAGCTCTTAAGACAATAAACTTGTTTCAAACTTTTTTATTTATTTCATTACAGCTTTCTGTTCTGTTTTTTTATTTTTTATGAGCATATACAGGCTATATGTATGTATGTAGGCCTATATATATATATATATATATATATATATATATATATATATATATATATATATAGATATAGGCTATATATATATATCTTATTTCTTTTTTTTTTTTTTTTTTTTTATAAATGCCAAGGTATCAAATATATAACTTACATAGCAAAAATGTACAAATTACATATATATATATATATATATATATATATGTGTAATTTGTACATTTTTGCTATGTAAGTTATATATTTGATACCTTGGCATTTATAAAAAAAAAAAAAAAAAAAAGAAATTGAAGAGAAGAGTACTTAGGCATGCGCGAAAGCACGGGACACAGTCTAAGCACATACATGCTTACTTTAAGCGAAGACACGTTTTAAGTGCAGGCATATTCTCTGAGCGAGCCCAGGGAAAATTCTTACAAGAGCAATGTGTATCTGAGAGCGCGTGCCCAGTTCTCGCGCGCGAGCAGAGAGATTCGCACTCGGCACATTATATTCCGTGCGCAAGCAGAGAGATTCGCGCTCGCGCATTTATATTCCGCGCGCGAGCAGAGAGATTCGCGCTCGCGCATTATATTAATGTACTTTCGCGCTACAATAATGTGCTCTCGACATTTGACAGGAAAATAACGCCATAGTAATGATTCAGTTCGACTCCCAAGACAAGACGATGCTCACCCGACTGGCCAATAGGAACGTGGCTCCGCCCATGACACAATTTTCACAGCGAAAGCAAAATCCTGACACGAGAGCAAGAAATTGCATCGAGAGCAAAGAAAAGCGTTTTGAGAGAAACACTTTTTTTTTTTTTAGGGAAAATGTTTTCACACTGATAGCAAAAAATATATATTTGAGAGTTTTTTTCAAAGTATTTTGAGAGAGATTTTTTTTCTCAGAAATAATTTAAAATTTTTCAAATTTATATTTTTTTATGTTCTATGAGAAAATACTTTCTCTCAAAACTTTTTTTAGTCTCAAATATTATTATTTTTTGCTATTGGTATGAAAACTTTTTCTCTCAAATATTCTTTTTTCTCTCATGAAATGCTTTTTTGCTATCAGTGTGATAACTTTTTCTCTCAAACTTTTTTTTTTTCTCTCAGATCATTTATTTTCTTGCATGTAATAAAGACACAATTCTAGCTCCATTGAATGCGTGAAAACAACAGTGAGGCAGTTTTTGCAAGTTGTCAGTTGAGTTGTCCCGTTTCCATGGTAACTCCCTCCACTCCTGTTTAAATGCTACTCGAATGTTCAGCGCAACACATAAAACACATCGAAGTTATGCCAAATTTACATGAATATACTTCTAGAATTAAAACATAAAAAATATTGATGGTTTGAATAATAAAAAAAAGATAAAATGTCCTGAAACTTTTTTTTTTTTTTAAGTGGATAGTAGGCTTAATATAAATGGAATGAGAATATGCCATAATACAATAGCCTCAACATGGTGTAGAAACAAAATGTGGCCAAGTAGTAACATTGTTTCTATTTTGTAAAAATGTTCGTGGCCCCTTTAAGAAATCTCTCTCTTCTCGCGATACTATTCACTGGTTTTGGATGCGTGCGCGCGCGACCAGAGAAGCATTTCCACTGTACAGAAGAGCTCCATGTTGTTGTGCGTGTATCGATCTGATTCACTGCTTTATGCTATCGTCTTTCTTGATGTATTTGGATCACACGTGTGACGAGTGAACCTCGTGGTGATTGGTAAAGGTATTCCAATTAGTACCATATTTTGGTTTGTTATGGAGTAGGCTAATAGATTAAAATCTGACATATTGCGGTGCATTCCACTGTATTTCAGTGTGAATTGAGTTATTTTAATTATGTAATGTAATATTTTAATTGAGGCAAAAATAACATAAACACGTAAAAGTCCAAAAAAACACTCAAGGCTTTTTAAACCAACCATGTTCTAGGCCGCCTTCTAACTATGGGCTGTCATTATAGTGCAGCCACTTCCCTTATAAGGTCAAACTTTGGACTTATCCTAGTCCTTCATTAACATACGCTTGCAGAAGCACATATTCAAAATATCTATTTTCTTTTCACACCTATTTTATGCCGCACACACACAATAGCTTTATTTGGTACGTTTTTCTATCACAGCCCTTTTGGCCTTTCTCTAGTTTCACACATTTTCTATGTCTGAGGCAAATGATGTTCACCGTTACCCTTTAAAAATACATGTGGCCCTAACAACCGAAACATGTTGCGACCACACACACACACACACACACACACACACATATAACACCTCTAACAATGACCCTTAAGTTCGCAGGTCAAGCTCAAATTATGCTTTAAGTAATTTGAGCTTGTCTTGCAAATTCAACACATCCTCATTTGAGCCATCTATTTCATTTTCAACTATAAAACTGTTCTCAAGGATTATTTTCTTATTTAATCGTCCGACTCATCTGATAATTTTTATTAACTGCTGTACGACATGTTGTCACGGTACCAAAATTTCAGTATTCGGTACCAATACCAGTGAAAGTCCAATTTAATTTAGATTAAATTTGCATATATTAAAGTGTATATCGTGTTTTATTTGACTTGACTGTACTTTAATTTAATCCAAAACTGTGTTAATATTTAATTTTAAAAGGGCTTTTTAAACCTGTTAAGAGTTGTCCAGCCAAGAATAAGCCTAGAGCTGCTTTTCTGACGGACTGATATGAATGACATAAATAGGGATGCACCGATACTGATACCAGTATTTGGGTGTTGGTCCAATACTGTGCTCGTAAAACTACCCCGATACAACCGCACCTGATACCACTTTAGGGGCCGTTCACATATCGCATTTTTTGCGCGTGCAAAATCTTTATTTCAGATGTAGGCTATGCCGCGGTGAGATGAAAACGTCTCAACAGGTCATGTGACAAAAACCTTTCCGTAACAACATCGAAAGCTTGGCCGAACAGCTGATCATAGCTGTACAGGGCAGCTTTTTATTTCTCATCTCCATAAATATATCTAGTAGTAAAGCTAATGCAAGGGCTAGAAATCCATTCTTTGCTGAAACTTCCTCGTCATCATGGAGAGCGCAGTTCCCACCGCTTTCTTTCCACGAGCGCCTGCTCTCCCGCCGTCTGTCGTTGCTGTGCAACCATGAACAAAGGCGTGCCTGGAAAAAGCGCGTTATGTGGCTCTTTCCTCCTTTCTTGTCGACGAGTGGATTCAGAGCCACCGCATCAGTAGCGCCGCCGGTCGCCATGTCTCAGTGTTTTAATGAAGAGGACACAACTGTGTACCTTTTGGACTGTGCATCAAGAACCGGATTAATCCGGTACTTCGGTACCACCGGTACTTAAGTAAAGCTGGTACCATAACGGTTACATTTTTTTAGTACCGACTTGGTACCGAAGTTCCGGGTCTTTTGTAGGGATGGGTACCGAAACCTGGTATTAAACGGGCCCCGGTGCTGAATTATGAAAGACCGCTGGATCGATAAGCTCGGACGTTATCGGTTCTGCTGTCGGTACTGGAGAAATTAAGAAAGTACACGTGCTATTTATTATTGCTATTAAGAAATTATTATCTTGCTAATTTAATCTCGCCAGCCACTTCTATATATAATAATATTGAACCTTTTGTCTGTGATGCATTTTTGCTAAAGAGAGAGGGTGTGTGTGTGTGTGTGTGAGAGAGAGAGAGAGAGAGAGAGAGATCTTTCACGCGGAGCCACGGCGCGCACAACACAACAGCCCTGCTTAATGAGTGACGATGAGGACAGAACTAAACATTCAAACGGTTACACTATAGATCTTGATATTAAACAAATTTTATTTTAGATTTTGGCTTCCAATGATTATAAAAAGGAAGGTATTTGAGGTATAACCATTAAAAACTAAAGCCGCATTCTGTCTAGCGCAACTTCCTTCCCTTCACAGAATCTGCACGATCGGTGATTGTTGTAAAATGTAGTCTATATAGCCTACTGTTGTTAAACTGCGGGACGCGTTTGATAATAAAAGGCTATTAAAAGTACCAAAATTGACGCAATAGACGCTTTTCCAAATGCGGCGCGCGCTCTGAAACACACCGCAACGAGACAAGCAACGTATATTTTGGGCTTTGTGTATCTAAACGATCAAATATACACAAAAATATGTCAAAATGGCCGTCTTGGAGATTCACTTAAACAGTTTAAAGGGCCGTAACAGTCTTAAATGGGCGTAAATAGTTGGGAGAAAATATGAGGCGTAATAATGATTAGATCTGCATTTGGTCTTAAAGAGGCAGCAGTCTAATAAACCTGCTGACGATTGCTCCATTAATGTGAATCAAACAACAAAAGGCAAAGAGAAAATCAGTCACAGCTCTTGAATGAATAATTTTGGCTTTAATCTATCTATGATAAACTATGCAGTGTTATTTTACATCTGACTTTATTAGATGTCTTTTTAGCCCATATTACTCCTGAACAGTAATGTCAGACTCAGTAGACATTACTGAAATTAAAGCACTGGGTATATAATTTGTATATTTGTTTTATTGTATACTTTTTTTTGTTTGACCATGTGTTTGTACTTTGTTTTTGATGTCCTATGTCTTCTGTATATAAAACACAACAGCCTGCACCCTTCTGCATAACATACATGTTTTATTTGTTTTGTTAAAGCATTGCTTTTTCTTTTGCTATAGATATTTATTTTACATTTCAAAATATAAAGCAATATTAATTATGTTCTAAATTATAATTTTTTCCCATTTTTTTTAATATAACAAAAAGAACTGATAAGAATACCGTTAAAGTACCGGATCGATAAGGAGTATCGGTAAGAGTAGTAATACCGTTAAAACCTTAACGATACCCATCCCTAGTCTTTTGACAACACTACATATAGGGGTGTGACGGTTAGTATATAACCGTGAGACCGACGGTTATAGTTGAACACCGTCATTAGAACTCTATAACCGCCAAAACCGTGTTATTAAAATATTTTTTACAAACATTTTTTATCATAGAGAATGTTTAAATACTAATTAAAAACAATTGTTAACAGTGTGTGTTATTAATGGTCTACGTCGTTTCCAACTGTATTTGATTCTTTGCCAAGTAGCCTACCCCCCTGACCGACTGCCAATCATCTGAGATGGAAATAACAGCTGATATAGTGATGTGCCATTATTATGAGATTTATGAAACAAATGAAAAACATTTTTCTAATAATAAACATTAGCAATAAACATTTGCAATCGGGAGACATGATTTTTACCAATTCATTAAGTTTTGCTTTGTAGAAAACCTTTCTTTAAAGCGAATTTCGTTTTGTACAAATTGTATCTTAATTTTAATAAATGTTTCATCAACCAATTGAATGTATTTAAGAAATAAAAAGCAAATTGCCTATAGCAGACAATATAATAACCGTGACATGGAGGCGCGGGCGCGCCGCGTTCACTTGCATTGCATTGTGAACTAGAACGCATCTCATCGTAAATGAATGAAACTCAGCGTAGGCCTAATACATTAGCATTAAATATCTTTGCTGCATCCTTTCTAGAACAGAAAAAGGGCTTTCTTACGGCTCGCATCAGCAGAGCATTGCATTGTCCATAGACCGCAAAACAATCAGTGGATGGCGGGTGCGGCTTTGAAATCTGGTCAAATAACGTTGGTACGGATGATGAGTTTTGTGATGCGGTTGCGGTTGAAATAATACCCCATCCGCGTATCTTTATCGATAACAACATTGAACACTACACAAATATTCTTTTTTATTTTATTTTTTTATTTAGGTGATCAAGTACCTAATCAGTGTTCGTTTATTCAAACTAAGTTGTCCTATAACAGTCCCCCCGACGACGGTTATGTTACGAACCGTCACATTTAACTCACGTCATAACCGTCATCACCAATTCAGAAACCGGCACACCCCTAACTACATACACTCATTGGGAGCTGAGCCCCGCTAAAATGAAAATCCTGTGTGAAGCTCGAGTATTATGTGATGATGATGTGTATATGTGGCATTATGTGTTGAACTGAACTAACAGACGTGATCCACAGATCCAGGAGAAACTTTAGTCAGTGTGACTGCTGTATCATTATACAGAGGTACGACACGTTCATTTATACTGACAGCTTTATAACATTAAACTATCAGTCAGTCTGTAAAAGCTTCATCAATAACTGTTGATAGTTGAATACCCTTGACTTCAGTCATGTACAGTTTCTCTTCTTCCTCTCATGTTTCCTGCAGTGATTGTGATTATTGTTGAGATCGCAGTGTTTGCTGCTCCTACTGTGATTCTTCTTCAGATCATCTGTGCAAGAAGAGCTGGTGAGTTTTGAGCCGCACACAATCTGATGATTCACACTCATCTGATCTGGAACAATCTGCAATCATGATAAAAACACATACGAGAGGTCAGTCAATGCTTTTATTTTGCAGGGAGGAAGGACTCGAAGCACCCAGAGGAAATAGAGATGCCGACAATATTAGAATAAAATACTGATGAGTTTTGAGCGAATCTGCAGCAATATTTACAATAGTAAAAACTTACAGAGGATTGTTCATTGTTTTATTTCCTTCTTCTCAGAAAACAGAGAAAAAACTCTGATCACAATGAAGAAATAGTGACACCAAATTTAGATTAAATTTTCTTGTGCTTCATATATTAACTGCTTTAAATATAATATTAATACAGTAATGGACAGACTCAGACTGTATAATCTCTCTCTGTTCTGTGTGATGGAGCTGATTTGGTGATTCTTGGATCTTGTCTGTTCATTCCTGTTTTTAGCATCTTTTTTTTACATTTTGAATGATTAATGCTAATTTTCTTAATAAAACCTCTGCAATTGTGTTTAATATGTCTCCTTTCCTGAGATGTTTGTTACAAATTTGGTGATTCCCCCTCATGAGCTCGTAATGTATTGTAATATAGAATAGTAAGTGTGAGTATTAATGGGTCAAGTGTTGATGTAAAAGAAGCGTTTCAGTCGTTTCTTGAAAGTGGCTTAAGTCTCTGCAGTTCTGAGAAAATTGGTTTGTTACTGAAATGCTACTCCTGAAATGCATATATCTTCAACAGTCGTACACTAGAAGACTGAAACCAGTGTCGTCTTGACCTGCTAGATACACTGTTCACAGCAAAATCTTTGTCTGTCATACCGAGTCCTCCAGTCGGGAATGTGGAAAATAGGCATTCTTCATGCACAATATTAGCATTGACCAGCAGGTGTCGCTGTGTGCATTCGAAGCCTTGAGAAATCAACCACTTTCACACACATCAGGCTGAAGCTAAATCTCACCATAAATACCTTCAGGTTCACTTAGCTCAACAGTTAAACTGTATATTTGCAAAAAAAAAAATAAAAAAAAAATAAATATATATATATATATATATATATATATATATATATATATATATATATATGTATGTATTTACTGTAGTAAATCACTTGCAACATTTTTTGAATAATGTCCTAAAATGTAAACTTTGTTATTTTATGTAAACTTTTTAACTTACGAGCATAAGGGCAGGAGGAGTGATGGAGGGTCTCGTAAGGGCAGAAGGAGTGATGGAGGGTCTCATGAGGGCAGGAGGAGTGATGGAGGGTCTCATAAGGGCAGGAGGAGTGATGGAGGAGGGTCTCGTAAGGGCGGGTGGAGTGATGGAGGGTCTCGTAAGGGAGGGTGGAGTGATGGAGGGTCTCATGAGGGCAGGTGGAGTGATGGAGGGTCTCATAAGGGCAGGAGGTGTGATGGAGGGTCTCATAAGGGCAGGAGGAGTGATGGAGGGGTCTCATGAGGGCAGGTGGAGTGATGGAGGGTCTCGTAAGGGCAGGAGGAGTGATGGAGGGCCTCGTAAGGGCAGGAGGAGTGATGGATGGTCTCGTAAGGGCAGGAGGAGTGATGGAGGGTCTCGTAAGGGCGGGTGGAGTGATGGAGGACTCATAAGGGCAGGAGGAGTGATGGAGGATCTCATAAGGGCAGGAGGAGTGATGGAGGGACTCGTAATGACAGGTGGAGTGATGGAGGACTCATAAGGGCAGGAGGAGTGATGGAGGGACTCGTAATGACAGGTGGAGTGATGGAGGACTCATAAGGGCAGGAGAAGTGATGGAGGGTCTCATAAGGGCAGGTGGAGTGATGGAGGGACTCGTAATGACAGGTGGAGTGATGGAGGACTCATAAGGGCAGGTGGAGTGATGGAGGACTCATAAGGGCAGGAGGAGTGATGGAGGGACTCGTAATGACAGGTGGAGTGATGGAGGACTCATAAGGGCAGGAGGAGTGATGGAGGGACTCGTAATGACAGGTGGAGTGATGGAGGACTCATAAGGGCAGGAGGAGTGATGGAGGGTCTCATAAGGGCAGGTGGAGTGATGGAGGGACTCGTAATGACAGGTGGAGTGATGGAGGACTCTTTTTTTTTTTTTTTTTTTTTATCCTTTATTTTACCAGGTGATGTCCCATTGAGATAATCAAATCTCTTTTACAAGGGAGACCTGGGGCAACAATTACACAGGTTACACAGAATCACAAAACAGACAAAAAAAAAAAAAAACCTGATCTACAGTACATGTAAAACAATTTAAAATAACATAAAAGGCTCATTGAAAACATGTGCATTGTTCAAATTTGGATTGTTTAAGTAATTGTTTAAAATGTTCAAGTGGGATAAGAACAGAAAGCTTCAAAACCTTTTGGAGTAAATTTCAACACCAAGGAGCAGCATAACTAAAAGCAGTCTTACCAAATTCAGTTGTTACACGTGGGATATTTAGAGACAGAATGTTAACGGAGCGGAGATTGTAAAGGTAATGATTCCTGGTCAACAAACTAGTAAGATAGCTGGGTAAATTACCATTAATAGCTTTAAAAATAAAAATGTGCCAGTGGAACCATCTACGCAGACCTAAAGAGCTAAAACCAGTTGCCTCATAAAGACATCAGTGATGAGTACGTGACTTGGCATTAGTAATGAACCGTAATGCACCATGGTAGACTGTGTCAAGTGTGTGCAGCGTGGTAGAGGCAGCATGCATATAAATAACATTCCCATAGTCCAAGACTGGTAAGAAAGTGGCACTAATCAATTTCCTCCTAGCTTTGATAGTAAAACAGGATTTATTTCTAAAATAAAAGCCGAGCTTTACTCTCAGTTTTCTCACTAATTTTTCAATATGAACTTTGAAGGTTAGCTTTTCATCAATCCACAGACCAAGATATTTATAAGATGAAACATTTTCAACACACTTCCCATCTAGTGTGGAAATGGCTAGGGCGGTTGATGCGGGTACAGTGCGAGACTTTGTGAACTGCATCACTTTAGTTTTACCAGCATTTAATACCAGTCTAAGTTCAATGAAGGTGGCCTGTAATAAATTAAAAGACTGCTGTAGTGATTGATAAGCTTGAGATAGAGTGGGGGCGGAACAATATAGTACTGTATCGTCTGCATAGAGATGTATTTTGCCATTATCTGCTACAGAGGCAATGGTGTTAATGTAAATGGTAAATAGGACCGGACCAAGGATAGACCCTTGAGGGACACCTCGCCGGACGCCCAGTGGGGCAGAACTATGCCCATCGACAACTACAGTCTGTGTTCTGTTGGCAAGATAGTTTCTGAACCAATCAACTGCCTTAGTGCCCAAGCCAATGTCCCGGAGCCTCTTAAGCAGGATACAGTGATCAACTGTGTCAAAGGCCTTTGACAAGTCGATGAACAGGGCAGCACAGCTCATTTTATGGTCAAGGTCACAGATGATGTCATTAAGCACCTTGGTAGCTGCAGTAATGGTGCTATGCTTGGCCCTAAAGCCTGACTGTTCTGGAGAAAGTATCTGATAATTTTGCAGGAAGCCCTTAAGTTGGGTATTTACTAAAGACTCTAGGACCTTTGCAAGTACAGACAATTTGGAGATTGGGCGATAATTATCGAGAATGGAGGGGTCCCCCCCTTTCAGCAGGGGCAGCACATGGGCTGATTTCCAAACATCTGGTAAGTCATTTGAAGACAGGGACAAGTTAAAAATGTATGTAATAGGTTCCACTATGATATGCGCAGATAGTTTAAGTAAAGCAGGATCTAGGCCATCAGGTCCGGCTGATTTCCTAGTGTCAATTTCCTTAAGAGCCTTAAGAACTGCAGATGAGGGAATGAATTCAAAATCGAATCCCTCACTGACCAGAGAAGCAGGTGAATTGTGTTGTAGGGGTGAGGAGACATGACTGTGTGAGACCTCTTCAGGATATGATTGTTCAAATATGTCACCTGCCGTAATGAAATGGTCATTGAAAGCATTAACAATATCATTCTTGTTTGAGATCCGTTGGGTGTCTTTAACTATATGCTTGGGGAGAGCAGAGTCACTGGTAGGTAATTCCAGAGATTTTATCATCTTCCAAAATTTAGATGGGTTATTTAGGTTTGAGGACACTGATTTGAGGTAGTAGTCAGATTTGCACTTTCTTACAAGGTAAGTGCACTTGTTCCTAAGATATCTAAAGTTGGTCCAGTCAGATTGGAGGTTTGTGGTCTTTGCTAAGGCCCAGGCTGCATTTCTCTCATGGATCAGAGAAGACAGTTCATTGGAGAACCAGGGGTTATCACGCCCTTTAATTCTATAGCATCTTAGAGGGGCATGTTTATCAGTAATCGAGAGAAAAAGTGATTGAAAGTAGTTCCATGCCACATTGATATCCGGTATAAGGCTAATTCTAGAGAAATCACAGATGTTTAATTCATGTAAAAAGGCTTGTTCTACAAATCTTTTAAAATTTCTTTTAATAAGGATGCGAGGCTTGGATTTAGGGAGCTTGGTGTCCCTAACACATGCTATGGTGCAATGATCACTAATGTCGTTAGAGAATAACCCTATTCCTTTATATTTCTGCGGAGGGCAGGTGGAGTGATGGAGGACTCATAAGGGCAGGAGGAGTGATGGAGGGTCTCATGAGGACAGGTGGAGTGATGGAGGGTCTCATAAGGGCAGGAGGAGTGATGGAGGGACTCATAAGGGCAGGTGGAGTGATGGAGGACTCATAAGGGCAGGAGGAGTGATGGAGGGTCTCATAAGGGCAGGAGGAGTGATGGAGGGTCTCATGAGGACAGGTGGAATGATGGAGAGTCTCATAAGGGCAGGAGGAGTGATGGAGGGTCTCATAAGGGCAGGTGGAGTGATGGAGGGACTCGTAATGACAGGTGGAGTGATGGAGGACTCATAAGGGCAGGTGGAGTGATGGAGGACTCATAAGGGCAGGAGGAGTGATGGAGGGTCTCATGAGGACAGGTGGAGTGATGGAGGGTCTCATGAGGACAGGTGGAGTGATGGAGGGTCTCATAAGGGCAGGAGGAGTGATGGAGGGACTCGTAATGACAGGTGGAGTGATGGAGGACTCATAAGGGCAGGAGGAGTGATGGAGGGTCTCATAAGGGCAGGTGGAGTGATGGAGTGTCTCATGAGGACAGGTGGAGTGATGGAGGACTCATAAGGGCAGGAGGAGTGATGGAGGGTCTCATGAGGACAGGTGGAGTGATGGAGGGTCTCATGAGGATAGGTGGAGTGATGGAGGACTCATAAGGGCAGGAGGAGTGATGGAGGGACTCGTAATGACAGGTGGAGTGATGGAGGACTCATAAGGGCAGGAGGAGTGATGGAGGGTCTCATAAGGGCAGGTGGAGTGATGGAGTGTCTCATGAGGACAGGTGGAGTGATGGAGGGTCTCATGAGGACAGGTGGAGTGATGGAGGGTCTCATAAGGGCAGGAGGAGTGATGGAGGGACTCGTAATGACAGGTGGAGTGATGGAGGACTCATAAGGGCAGAAGGAGTGATGAAGGGTCTCTTAAGGGCAGGAGGAGTGATGGAGGACTCATAAGGGCAGGAGGAGTGATGGAGGGTCTCGTAAGGGCATAATTGTGACTCAAGAAATCTGTCAAGACCCGTTTCATTACAAAAGGAAAAAATAAAAGATATTATCTTATTATATTATATAATGATATTATCATTATATTTTTACAAGGAAAAAGTTAGTTTTAAACTTAGTTTAAAATTAGTTTTCTCAAGTTAGTCATAGATAGTGGAAACTGTCACAGGGTAAGCCTGTGACTATGCACGGACTGAACACGCACACACACACACGCACATTTCGCACATACACTGGCGTCATGTTAACACAGTCTGTTTGCCGGCACTGACAATAACACGGACTTGTGTAGCATTTGATGGTATTGTGTGTTTAAAGCCTGGTGTGTTGTGGTGTATTATGTCCTGTATGTTGGTATTACCTGGTTTACGTGAGTTATATGGGGAATCAGTGGCTGTAACATCAGCGCATATGATAACATAATAGGATTGTTGTCTAATGTACAGAAATAAATCACCCCACCACTATTATTTGGTTTATATGGTTTATTAAGTACAGTGTTAAGAGTGATACAAATATACTTACCACATTTGACAAGTCATTTGCCAAACCTGTTCAGTTAAAAATCCGGTCTATTTATACATGGTGTTCGCGCCATCTTGGGAGCGCGTCCGTGTGTGTGACGTCACCGGAGGGTCCATCCATCATAGCTGTACAAAAGAAATGTTTTGAGTTATTTGTTTTATTATTTATGTGTGCATTTATTCTGTGATGTGTATCTGCAGATATGAGTTGTTGTATTTATTATTGTTATTATGATTTATATGTGATTTATGTGAAACACATTTACCTTTTCAAGTGGTACGTCCCGGGGGGAGGGAGGAGTCAGGCCTATAAAACGGCTCCAGAAATTTAGTATGAGGATGGGAAGTGCTGTTTGTGTCGTGCGGCTGCACGTATAGGTCAGATTTTTTTGCCTTTTCAGTAGCAAATGAATATTTATTACTAATAATGTAATTATTTTATTTCTGGATTTTAATGTCATGTGGGAAACTGCTAAAAGAAAGTAGTGAATCTAACAGTAATTCTCTCGTGTGCAAAAGTAGCCAATAAACTGTTCAGAGCAGATGTGTGTTGAGACAGTGTGGTTCACAGTATATGCACTTCTCACGTTTCACACGCACTTAAAGCAACACTTCACTGTGACATCGTGTCACTAAACAGCAACTCTAGCAGAATTTAAACACTCATTTGATGAGAACAGAGGAAGTGAATAACCAGAGGAGGAGCTGATGATGTTTAAAGGAAGAGCTGTAACTATATATAATGAAGAGGAAGACTGACAGAAACACAAAATGGCTGATAAGTGTGATCTGTGTGTGCTGGGACTGATCATTCTCTCTTCACTTCTCACAGGTAAAGAAATCTGTATTTTCTCTAAAGACATTGTGGGATTGAAAATAATATTTGAAATGAACAAAGACGTTTGCTTTACTGTTTTCCACCCCCTATTTCTACCACAATGACCATTTGTAGTTCCTAAAGGCACAGAGGGGCTGATAGTGATCACTGTAGGACAAGATGTGTGTACTTCAGGGGTCAAATTGTCACACATTTAGTACAGTGGGGGAAGTTGTAATTATCTGATTGGTCAGTTTGAACGTCTCACATTTGGGTTTTAGTCACATGGTCAGGGAAAGGATAAAAGAAGATTGAAACTGTTGCTCTGTCTCTTTTATTCTCTGGGTCCCTTTCTTGGGTCTCTCTCTCTCTCTCTCTCTCTCTCTCTCTCTCTCTCTCTCTCTCTCTCTCTCTCTGGTAACATTTTACATATATGCTGGGTACAATTAATGGTATAAGTTATTATCATCTCATCTATTTTGTAACTATTTTAAGTATAATTATAACCATGTTGTTATTAATTTTAATTACAAATAATGTGCTAACTAGTTTTGATTTGGTATTGACTTGATATATAGTATAATAGTGCTATCTATTGCAATACAATATCGTCACTCTCTATAGCAACGCTCTCACACATATTAATCTATTGTAACTGTGCTTATTTCCGTCGTTGGTATAAGTGGCAGTGGGTGGAATAGACAAGAAATGTACAGTTTTCTACCATCTTGCTGACAATGTTTCTTTAGTCATTCGTCAGTCTTGCAGGAAATCCACCCTTACAACATTTAGTGGAATTAGTCTGGAAAGAGTTCATTTGAACATGCTCAGTTTATTCTTGCACACATTCACGTTGTGATCTCAGAGTTGTGTATTGATACACACAGATCATACTGTATTATTCCTGATACTGGACATAGTGTCACTCAAACATCTGATGATGAAGAATTATCTTCATATTAAGAGTGTGTCAGTGATTTGAACAGCTCTCTGATAAAGACTAATAGTTTATTCTGGAGAGTGTGTTGATTGCTTTAAGAGAGGGTAATGCTGTTTGTGGAGTTGTGTAATCCTCTGCTGAGATCTTCAGAGACTTAATGTCTTTATCTTCAGTTGATTTAATCTTATGCTGAGTTCACACTGCACGATTTTAGCCCCGATTTTGTTACTGTCAAAATTCGGCAGTTTTTTTACAGCAAAGTTTTACAGTGTGCACTGTAACAAATGGCCACATGTTGACAGTAACATGCTGTTTTCCATTAAAACAGCAATATAACATAGAAACAAATGCATTCTGGGAGATATTTGTCTTTTTTAAAACACACCCTATACCCTCATTCACTATTCCCTACATTAGTTCACTAATATAGTCCACTTGACAGAGTGAATACAAACGAGTTAATTCAGACACTGATGAACACCTGCTGTTAACAAGCAGAATCACTGAAGGAAAGAGTAACAAGAAGAACAGAAAAATATGAAATCAACTGAAGATAAAGACATTAAATCTGTGAAGATCTCAGCAGAGGAGGATTAAACAACTCCACAAACAGCATTACCAGCTTCACTTATTACTAACCAGACTGACTTTATTTCTGTCAGACGTCTACAGGCGTTATTATTGAAAGGTGGCAGAGGTTTAGATCAGTTGATGTCACCATGATGATGATCAGTGTTTGCTTTAGTTGGGCTCTGGACCCTTGACTTTTGAACATTAGTTTTTCTTTGGCTGCGGTAGCTTTGTCTTTAAATACATTTGCTATTGCAAAAAAGCTGAAAGAAAACAGGATCAGATGACAATGGCTGTTTGTTAATGGTCACATTCATCATCTAGTGGCACGAATCTCATTTATTGTCTAATGTATTTTATCAGCGCAGTTTTTTTACAGTGTGTAATTTAGTTTTCTGCTTTTTATGCTGGTATGTTTTATGACTTCATTTATTAACATATAACATAATGATCACTGAGATATACTGTGTTTCAGGTATCAGTGGAGTGGATGATCATGTGTTCATCAGTTCTGGTGAAAATGTGCGTCTGTCCTGTAATAATGCTCTTTCTGACTGCAAATCAACTACATGGACCTACTCTAACAGATTCAGACATATAGTAGTAGTTGACCTGATTAAATTAGGGATAAAGAAGAAAGACACAGAGAGACATGAGAGACTGAGTCTGGAGTCTGACTGCTCTCTGAACATCAAGAACGTCACAGAAGAAGAAGATCATGGATTATACATCTGCAGACAATATGTGAATGACAGACAACAAGGAACTGATGCACGTGTTTTTCTGCATGTTCTTCATGGTAAGTTTATGATTATGTGGTAAATTTAAAATTCTCCCTTTAAACTCAGATGATGATTGAAGAGTCTGTGATTTATGTCTTGTGTTCAGCTTGTGTAGTGTCTCCATCATCATCATCATCATCATCTTCATCTTCATCCTCACAGACTGAGATCAGTCCAGGCCGCTCTGTGACTCTCTCCTGTCAGCTGTATTCATATAAAGGATCTGGATTCTCCTGTGATTATTGGGTTCGTTCTGAGGGATTTGAGCTGTTGTGGGTGAATCAGGCTGGTGTTGATCTGAAGACAGACTCCAGATATCAGATATCATCATCATCAGATCAATATCGATGTTTCATCATTACTCTGACTACAACACTCCTGAATGAAGATGACAACAGAGAGTGGAGATGTCAGCTTACTCACAGAAATCAACTCGAGACCTCAGTCAGATACACTGTCAAGTATTCAGGTGAGAAAACAGTGTTAGAAGACCCTCATAATGTCAGTAACACTAAGGTCTATCAGTATCACTGAACCAGAACAAACTGAGGGAACAAAAGCTTCTTTGACTCTCACAGAAGAGTAACTCAAAGCATTGCTTCAAACTAATGAACTGCAGTGAAGTAACAGTCCAAAACGTGATGCTGGAAATAATAAAGGAATTGAAACTTGACAGTGAAAAAATTTACTTTTTATGTAAAGTCATAAAGTTAAAATATGAATGTCATATTGTACAGTATTAATGATCTGAGCTAACATTCATCTTCACAGCTCAAGCTGATTCAACGACAGCCAGCACTATCAGTGTTGTCCCTGAACGCGTTCATTGAACGAACTCGTTCATATTTTGGGCGAACGTGAACTGAACGTACTGTATTACTGCCTGGTGAACGTTCCTGTGAACTCGTTCATTCTGGTGTCTGTGAATGCCACGCTCTCTGTTTAACTTAATTCAATAGGATGCCAGATTTCTATAGAGCCTTCCAGGCGAAAACCCACCTAAAACCCACCGTAAACCGGCCTTAATATGTAGCGAAAAAAACACGCAATCTGGCAACACCAGCCACCAGTGTCCACTGACTCTCTTATTCGATCTTGTTCATCAAAATGAACAAATCTTTTTCGAGTCATTTCGTTCATTTAAGGGGCTTTAAATGTTATACTATTAACTGGCAAATTCCCCGCACACATCCACCTACACAATCTTGATCATATTCTGAATCAAGAAATCATTATAATGCAGTCAAAAATCGTTTACAGGGAACATAAATAATTACTTTACCTCGAGTCTTTCGTTTATTTGTCATGTGACAGACGCAATGAATGGATCGTTCATGAACGACTCATCAATTACGTTACAAATCAAATCAAAACAAAAAGCAGCAAGGAGGCGTCGTATGATCATTTAAACGAGTTTTATGACAAGGTCGGTGAGGATGGGAAAAATCTGACGCATATCTTCAGCGTTAAAACTGATAAAATAATTGTCTGTGGTTATATATGGGCTGTGGCAATCATTTTGAAAAATAATATCTCGCAGCAACATGGAAGAAAAGAACTATGAACTAGTTAATTTTTAGAACTGTGAACTTAGTTCAAAATTTTGAGTATATGAACTATGACAGTGGCATTCAAGCAACTGTAGCTTTCATCACTTAAACGGAAGGCCCGCCCTCTCATTGACTTTCTAAGATGGCTGCACGCTCTTCAGGTTCTTCTGGAGCTCCTATTTTTGCTAGACCCCGCTTGAAACCAGAGGTATATAAAACTATTGACGGCAAAGTTATAGTTGAGGATGAATTTCTACACTTCCTCTCTATTAAATTAAGGACTTTAAGCCAGGATGAGATTGTTTTGTTGGCTGTCAACACATTTGACTCTGATTGGATAGAAACATCAAAGAAAACGCTCTTTGAATTATGCACTACTACGCAGCGCAATATCTCTCATAAAGGTGCGCAAAAAGACATCAATAATGTGAAGACCTGCCTCAAAGTGTTAAACGAATGTGGGGACAATGTTCCCAGATTTGTGTCTCATTACTTGGATGAATTGCCGCCAGTGACGTTCACCAATGTGGATATATGTGGCCTGCTCCGCAAAATGGAGCAGCTTCATGCGGTAGTATTTGCTATGAAGCATACTCTGCAACTCCAAAATGAGACCAGCGAAGGCCTGCATGCTGTCACGGCGGATGTGAGAAGCCGGGTACGCGCCCTTGAACTGCGAGCTGAGCATGGATACGCTGACCAGATTACCCCAGCGAGGGAGCTGGAGGCTATGGAAGCCAATGAGGTCTTGGCCGGAGGATCTAAAGCCTTGGACGCGGGACACAGCCTCTACGAGACACAGGGAGAATCTCTTTTGGGCGTGGAAGGAGACAAACCAGCAATGCGCATCGGAGGAACAACACCGATTCCCGGATCTCCAAAGTGGAGCCAGGTTGTGAAACGGGGTCTCCGACAACATGGTCAGCCTGTCGCTACTAAACCAGCGTCTCACTCCGGAAATCCTACACTGAGACGGAGGAAAGCTGTCAAAACTATCGTGGGAACTGGAGCAGCAGGGAACATCAAAATGGTGAAAACCAAACTGGTGAGTGTCTTTGCCTCGAAATTCTATCCAGACATTGACACGGAAACATTACGCGCGTATTTGGAAGGCAAACTTGGGCATGACGTAACGTGTCAAAAAATCACTACTGTAAACAACAGATATGCTTCATTCAAAGTGTCTGCGGAATGCAGTGATGTAGCGGTCATGTATAACCCAGAGTTGTGGCCAGAGGGAACTTTTGTGAGGCGCTATTATGAGCAGCGTAAAGCTGGCATTGGCGCTAATGTTCCGCTTTCTACTGGGGTTTTAAGTGTACCTGCTGCTGGAGTGAGTACAAACGAATAAGACTGCTATGGACATTAAAGTTGTTTCATATAACTGTCGTGGCCTGCGCTTGAGCCAGAGCGCTGATGATAAAGCTCGCCGAATTGTTGTCGATCAGTTGTTGGAACACTGTGACATATTGTGCTTACAAGAAACATTTCTAGCTAAACAAGATCTAGAAGGTCTAAACTCCATTAATGGCAGTTTTTTTGGTGCAGGAGAGTCAACTACTGACCTCAGTTTGGGAATTAAAAAAGGAAGGATACCAGGAGGTGTGGCTATTTTATGGAATAAGAGGCTGGACTCAGTGATCAGTGTGGTTAGGCTTGGTGTGGACTGGTGTATTGGAGTACACGTGTCACAGCATGACAAAGAATTTATTATTTTAAATGTTTATGCTCCTTATGAATGCAATCACAATGAAGAAGAATACTTAAGTAAGCTTGCTTTTATTAGTTCCTTTATACAAGATGACAGATTTACTTGTGTCTATGTAATTGGTGACATGAATGCCGACATCTCTGATAAGAAATCAGTTTTTGCCAAGCATATGGATCATTTTTGTACAGATACTAATCTAATATTATCGAGCAGAGCGCTTTTACCAGCAGAGAGTTATACACATATAAGTGAAGCCTGGTACACTACATCTTGGTTGGATCATTGCATCACTACAGCTGACGCTCATGCTGCTTTGGCACAGATGAAAATTCTATATAATATGTCTACTGTTGATCACATCCCTGTTGAGGTGACAATTAGATCTAATTGTATACCTGTTACTGTTAATGTTGAAAATAATCCAAACCAGAAACACATAGACTGGACCAAGCTTGCTACAGAAGAATTGGCCTCTTACTATGCTTGCACAGATCAATTATTATGCAACGTACAATTGCCAAGAGATGCTATTCTGTGTACAGAGATTAACTGCTCAAACATCAGGCACAGAACAGATATCTCTTCTATGTATTCAGACATAGTTAGAATATTACTTGAAGCAAGTTCACCTTATAATAAAAGTATAAAGAAAGGCAAAATTAGGCCTGGTTGGAACACACATGTATCTCAGTTTCTCACTGAAGCCCGTGAAGCAACAACATCTTGGGTCCTTGCGGGAAAACCTAGACAGGGGCCCGTATTTGACTATAAAAAGAGGACAAATGCAAAATACAAATATGCAATTAGATTTATTAGGAAGAATGAACAAATCATGAGAGCTGATTCCATGGCTAAAAAACTTTTAGGCAAGGACACAAAAGCCTTTTGGAAAGATGTAAAAATTATTAATAATAGCAAACCCTCTCTCCCCTGTACAGTAGACGGAGTCTCTGGAACAAATATGATTGTAGAGCTGTGGCAACAGCATTATAGTAAGCTTTTCACCTGTGTCCAGAGTGAACCTTACCAGGTTGATAATGTTACTGTAGTGGACACAATTAAAACTCATGAGGTTTTTCAAGCAATCAAAAACTTGTCTGTAAATAAAACTACAGGTATGGATCTCATCTCTGCTGAACATCTCAAGTTTGCAAGTTTAAGGTTAGCACCTCTTCTTGCCTTATGTTTCACTGCTTTTATTGTACATGGTTTTATGCCAGACTCCATGATGAAGGTTCTCCTAGTCCCTGTAGTAAAAGACAGAGTAGGAAAGGTGGGCAACTCAGATAATTACAGACCCATTGCACTTGCTAGTATACTCTCTAAAGTTATTGAGCAAATCTTTCTGGCAAGGATTGACAAAATAATTCCTTCAACAGACAATCAATTTGGGTTTAAGCCCAAACATGGCACAGATATGTGCATTTATGCCTTAAAGGAATTACTAAGTGACTATAAGAGCAAGAATTCATCTGTTTTTATATGTTTTTTAGATGCCTCTAAGGCGTTTGATCGTGTGAATCATCGAAAATTATTTCATAAATTGTGTCAAGCGGGTGTGCCTAGGTATATAGTTAGATGCTTGTCATACTGGTACGCAAACCAGACTATGCAAGTCAAGTGGGCAAACTGTGTGTCTGCTCCTTTTCAGGTTTGCAATGGGGTCAGACAAGGAAGCGTTTTATCCCCTGTTTTGTTTAATTTTTATATGAATGACCTGTCTAAGCGGTTAAACCAGTGCAGAACGGGCTGTATGGTTGGAAGTTCAGTAGTAAACCATCTAATGTATGCTGATGACTTGGTAGTGTTTAGTCCCAGTACAGCTGGTTTCCAGCATCTTCTCAAACTGTGTTCTGAGTTTGGAGAACAACATGATGTCAAATATAATCCTTCTAAAAGTGTAATAATGATCTGCCGAACGAAAGAGGACAAATGTATGACATTCCCTGACTTTAAGTTGTCTGGTAATGTCCTTAAGGTTTGTGATGAAGTCAAATATCTTGGTCATGTGATCACTGACCGTCTGTCTGATGATGAGGACATTTATCGTCAGTGTCGTATGTTATATGCACAAGCTAATGTACTCCTTCGGAAATTTGGTTATTGTTCTGATGAAGTTAAATTAACTTTATTCAAAGCATATTGTACTTCACTGTACACAGCAAATCTCTGGTGGAACTACAAAAAAGCCAGCCTTCAGAAACTACAAGTGGCTTATAATGATGCACTAAGACTTTTGTTAAAAAAGCCGAGATGGACTAGTGCCAGTGACTTGTTTGTGTCTGCTCGAGTTAACACATTGAAGGCTGTTTTGAGAAACACAATGTATAATTTCATTTGTCGACTTAATGAGTCTGGAAATAGTGTCATTATGATACTGACTAACACTGAATATAGCGCCATACGCTACACATCTAAACTTTGGAGATACTGGTATGACTGTCTTCTGAAAGGATAGAATCTTTTTTTTTTTTTTTTTTTTTTTATAATATGTATTTAATGTGATGTGTTTTAATTTTGTGCTGTCTGTTGTTGTTTTTGTTTTTTTTATGAAGTATGGACCATGAGTCTGCAATAAAGTCTATCTATCTATCTATCTATCTATGAACTGAACTAGTTCATTTTAAAATTTGTGAACTGAACTTTGAACTAGTTCATGTAGAAAGTGACGACAGCAGTGAATCCAGTCCACATCACACACTCTCAGGATCCCACAACTATAAACACACACGTTTCTAAAGGTACATCATCACTGTCTTTCTCACATCAGTGCTTTTCAGTGCATAATGCTAGAGTTATCTTCAGTGTTAACTCATCAAAATATGACTGTCATATTCTACAGTATGATTGTCACATTGAGTTGTTGTTTTAGTTTCATTTCATGGACTTTTATGGTGTGTCCCAATTAGCGTACTTATGCATATTCTAGGACATGTTTAGTATAAACAGTGAGAGTAGTGTGTTCATATAACACTCCGGTTCTTTCACTCGATTCTCACAGAAAGCGTCACATGAAGACGATATGTTGAGCTCATCCATGCAGCGCATTCACTATAGATCCATGAAAAACACCAAACAGACATAAAATACTGCTCATCCACTCACACAATTATCAAAAAACATACATGTAAAAGTAAACAAAACAAATATACAAAAAAAGAGAGAAACACAAAATAAGCCGTACACTCGTAATGCTCGGCAACAAGTTTAACATATAAAACTTCAGTTATTCATCAAGTCTTGGAGTCTTATGACCCCAATATGAAATAAACTGATTTAAATATATATTTTTAAAAGAATATTTTTGACCTTAAAGACAAATATTTATCTCTGCCTACATTGTGTTTCTGTCTGAACGGAGAAAGTTTGTCCTGCCATTCACCTCAACAGCTCAGATGAAACTGAAGAGAAAATGGCCGACTTCACTTGTTTTTTACTCTAATATCTTTTTTAAAATAATATTTTTGACCTTAAATTGATAACCTGTTTGAAATTAGAGAAAACAAGAAAGAGAAAACAAAGGAACATAGATCAATAGAAAACAAGCTAAACACAGGTCATAACAGGGAAGAAAGTGTTGTTGTATATCACCTGATCATCTTTGTTCATGGCTTTCTTTGCAAAAAATGTGTTTTAGTAAACACTGTTATAAAGACAAGAAACTCAAAACTGCAGTCAAACTGCTCAACTAAATGATTCCATCTAAACTAGATGACAGAAATAAAGTCAGTCTGGTTATTAATAAGTGAAGCTGGTAATGATGTTTGTGGAGTTGTTTAATCCTCCTCTGCTGTAGTGATGTGTCATTCATGAATGATCCGTTCATTGCGTCTGTCATGTAAGGGTGGATTCCTGCAGTGGTTCAAGCTACAAGAACTGCCAAATGACTAAAGAAACGTTATTAGCAAGATGGTAGAAAACTGTACATTTCTTGTCTATTCCACCCACTGCTACTTATACCAACGACGGAAATAAGTGCAGTTACAAAAGCTTAATATTTGTGGGAGAGCGTTGCTGTAGAGAGTGACGATATTGTATTGCAATATGTAGCACTTCAAAGTCAATACCAAATCAAAACTATTTAGCACATTAGTTGTAACTGAAAAGGTTTAATGACAAAATATGGTTATGGTTACACTTAAAATAGTTACAAAATAGATGTATGAGATGATGATAACTTATACCATTAATCATACTCAGCATATATTAAAAATGTTACCTGAGAGAGAGAGAGAGAGAGAGAGAGAGAGACAAAGAAAAGAGGATCCCCCAAGAAAGGGACCCAGAGAAGAGTAGAAAGAGGGGGTAGAAAAACAGTCAAGCAAATATCTTTGTTCATTTAAAATATCTTGGATTATTTTCAATTCTACAGTCACATGACAAATTAACCAAAGACTCGGAAGGTAAATTAAATATTAATGTTCCCTGTAAATTATCTTTGGCTGTATTATAATGATTTCTTAATTCAAAATATGATTTCAGATTCATTTTTTTTCAGGGAATTCCTGTTATCCCTTTTGCACGTACGATCACACCGGTGTGATCAGTCTTGGCTGATCCTTAGAACGGTCAGTGCATCACGTGATTAACTGCTAAATTCAAACGTGCTTTCGCGCGTTGGCTGCCGCTCTGTGCAATGACGCGTCACCATGGAATGAAGGAAGTGACAGGTTCTAAATAACGTTTGCCTTGATAAACTCAGGCTGGGGGTCAGTTAGGATATTTTAAACTTACGTCCGTAAGGGTTAAAAGCATAACATTTAAAGCCACTTAAATGAACAAAATAACTCGAATAAAGATTTATTCATTTTGATGAACGAGATCGAACGAGAGAGTCAGTAAAATGATCTGAACTTCCCATCACTAATCTTCAGAGATTGAGGCCTAGTCCACACGTACACGGTATTTTTATACACCGTTTTTACTCCTCCGTTTATTTATTTTTTCCAATCACATGAAAACGCAAAAACTCCCTATGAAGCGCTGTCAAGAGCATGCCAAACCAACAGATGGTGATATAACCTTAAGCCCTGTTGGCCAATCAGAAGCCTGGAAAAAGGTTATTACCGGTTCTGACATCATTGGTTTCCCCATTACGGTTGAATCACGGAAGCTACACCAGTTACCTTTGCCAAGAGATCTCAATTTATTATGTATCATGTGTCAGACAGAGAGAAACAAGCATATAAGAATATAAGGCTACATGAGAGGTCTTCATTCCAGATTTCTCTGTTCCCCACTTCTTTATCTTCTCATCCCATCATGCTAGCTGTAAATGTTTTTTCAGGCTTTATGTTTCTCTGCCATTATGTCTTTGCCCTCATGCCTTGTTTCTAAGTTTCTCATGCCTCTGTTTCTCTGTTTCTCATGCCTCTGTTTCTCTGTTTCCCATGCCTCTGTTTCTCTGAGGTGGTACAGTAAGGTTGAACTTATATACATTACAGAGCAGCTTCCTTTTATGGTAACAAACTATGTAGCTTGAGCTTTAAAATGGAACGTATATGTCATGCGAACACATGGCACAATTCACTTCCATATTAAGAACTATCTTTGTTGTTTACATCTGCATCAGTTGCAACATGTTACATTGTACACACCCTCTACAAAATATAGCTCATCCACCTGTCTCATGTGACATGACCTTCACATGGTTCCATGCTATCTATAGTCTCCTCATGCACTCAACACAGACACAACTCTGGCTTGACAAAATACATTATGAAATTATTATGAAAAAGAATAAAGAAAAATAATACAAATACATAACATTAAACAGTAAAATTTTTAGTCTTCACAGATACTGCGTTTGGATGAACGGCATAGAAAAAGCTGTAGTTTTGAGAATACCTGTGTCCGTGTTAGGGTTGGGAACCGAGAACCGGTTCTTATCCAGAACCGGTACTGTTTTTGAAAAAATACCGGAACCGTGTGAAATTCCTACGTTTCGGTTCCGAAAACGGTTCTGTTGGGCGAAGTGCTGGAAGCTTATCCTTTAATAGCGATGTCTCACCTCATATTAAAATAGTAATGAATGCACTGAAAAGCCCTCGCGCTACTCAAATACGTTTTGCGTCAGATATCAACGCATAGAGAGAGAGAGAATTAAAGACAGTAGAGCGCTCCACGATTAATCTTTAAAAGATCTCGATTCAAACACCCACGCGATCTTATTCCTAAATGACAAAAACCTCACCCCTGAACATTCAAATCTGTTTGCGCTGTCGTTTACCCAGAGAGAGCAGTTGTCAATATGAAACAGCTTTACAATCACACAGATATTTCTGTTACAAATATTCAAATGATCACAGAAGTACTGAGATAAAAGTTTATAATTCGAGTATTAACACTGATGTCTACGGTAGCAACCAAAATATTGTAAATCACCTTTTGAAAGTCGCTGCCTTCAGATAAAGAGTGTATCGATTACATCTGATGCTTCAAAACATTCATAAAGACGCAGTCCGTAACTTCTTTGTGTTCAGAATTTACAAAATGTATACAATGAGCGAGTGCATCATGAATGCCTTTTTTTTCAAACCGTGTTTTTGTCTTATCCTGAATTACTACGTTAAGCCTGCAATAAGCGTTTATACTCGGACTATACTTTAGACTGGCGGATCGCAGCCGCTGCGGAGTAGCCCAGTGCCTGCGTGACTCGCCAAAGACATAAATAGAGAGAAGTAGCTCCGGCTACAATGTTCTTCCGCAAGACGTGTGCAGTTCTGTTTATTAACTGCTAGAGCGCTGATTTATCCACTAATGAAACAAGTAAAGTGTAATAGACTTGTGTATTTACAGGTTAAGGCTGCCACCTTGTGGGTCATTATTGAAATGGCAGTGGTTGTGTTAAGTATTGTTTGGCAAACAATATTTGAGCCAATGCGGCATCTGTAGTTGGAAGTCTGTTTATTGTCTTCCACACGATACACCACAAATGGCGACGAGGATATTAAATGAATACCACGGCATAAATGGACTGTAAGAGTCACGTACACTGGTCGTAGTAAAAAAAAAGAAAAAAAAAAAGTGAGTTTATTTTTTTTTCCGGAGGAACCAGGCACGTGTTGGATTAGTAGTTAGCATCGGAAAAAAATCAGCCATGGCTGTGCCAATCGGCCGTGTGGATAAATACAATGACGCAAAGGAGGATTTTGAGTCATATCTCGAACGTCTGGAACAGTGGATGTTGGCAAATGAAATCAAGGATGAAAAGAAGGTGTGTGTGTGTTTCTTTCGGTGATTGGGGCTGATGCTTATAAGCTGCTGAAGAATCTGGTGTCGCCAACAGTACCGAGTGCTATGGAGTACGCTGATCTGGTGAGAGCACTGAGCACACATTACAAGCCGGCACCGAATGTAATCGCGGAACGGTTTCGGTTCCAGAAGCGTAACCAGAAAGAGAGTGAAACTGTCTCTGATTATGTGGTGGCTTTGAGGCAGCTATCAGCTACCTGTGTTTTTGGACAGTACCTGGATGATGCGCTGAGAGATCGTTTTGTGAGTGGATTACGCTCGGATGCCGTGCAGCGCAGATTGCTGTCTGAAAAGGATCTGACTTTCCCAAAGGCTCGTGAGATTGCTGTAGCAATGGAACTGGCGTCAAAGAAATCAATGGAATTTTCTGGACACAGCGAGCCTCATCAGGTAAATGCCCTGTCAAGTGCAAGCTTTTCTGAGAAGGGGAGGAAAGGACAGTTTAGACGACAAAATGATAATAAAGCACAAAGCAAAGGCCAAAAAGGAGTAAAAAATTACTTTGGGACACAACAACAGACATGCTACCGATGTGGGGGAAAACACTCAGCACGTGACTGCAGATTTAAAAATGAAAAGTGTCATACCTGCTCCAAAATTGGACATATAGCCCGTGCATGTAGAAAGGGAAAAGCCATTTCTCAAACTCAGTATGTGGAAGCTGAAGGAAATACATGCAGAGAGGATGAAGAGGCTGAACTTTTTGGAGTGTATACAGTATACTCCACCTCAAGCTGTGAAAAGGGGTACACAGTGGATGTCGCACTGGGTGATAAGAGTACAACAATGCTACTGGATACAGGGTCAGCTGTGTCAGTGGTATCTGAGGATTTCTACCAGACGAATCTGAACAAATTCAGTTTAAAACCAGCCCCCGAGTTAAAGCTAAAATCATATTCAGGCCAAAGTATCGCTGTTCGAGGATACATCAGGATACCAGTGAAGTATGAAACACAGCAAGTCACCTTACCTCTGGTCATTGTAAAGGGAAGTAGACCAGCTCTGATTGGTAGGAACTGGCTAAAGGAACTACACCTGAACTGGAAACAGATTTTCACTGTACACAGGGTGCTTACACAGGTAGAGGGGACCCCAGGAGTCAACGAGGTGTTACAGCGCCACCAGGCAGTGTTCTCTGAGAACCAAGGCTGCATAGAGGGTTTTAAAGCCAAAATCCGCGTAAAACCAGGCACCACACCAATCTTTTGCAAAGCTCGCCCAGTTCCTTACGCATTAAAGGAAGCAGTAGAAAAGGAGCTGGACAGGTTGGAGAAAATGGAAGTGATTTCAAAGATTGAGAAAAGTGAGTGGGCCTCTCCGATAGTCACCGTGCCAAAGGCAGATAAAACAATTAGGATTTGTGGTGACTACAAGGTCAGTATTAATCGGTGTATGGAAGAGCAGACATACCCACTACCTAACACCGAAGATCTGTTTGCTACTTTAGCAGGAGGAACATCATTCAGTAAGCTTGACCTCTCTCATGCCTACCAGCAGCTGATGTTAGACGAAGAGTCAGAGAAGTATTTGACAGTCAACACTCATAAGGGCCTGTACAAATTTCATCGTCTCAGCTATGGTGTTTCCAGCGCGCCTGCAATTTTTCAGTCTGTTATGGACCAGATCTTACAAGGGCTGGATCATGTGACATGTTTTTTGGATGATATTCTCATCACTGCTTCATCTGAGGAGAAGCATTTAAAAAGACTGGATGAAGTGCTCACACGTCTGGAAAAACATGGAGTCCGAGTGAAACTGTCTAAATGTCAGTTTTTTCAGAGCAGTGTGGAGTATCTGGGACATCGCATTGACCAGGATGGCCTTCACCCCACTGATGAAAAGATTGTAGCCATAAACAAAGCGCCAGAGCCAAAAAATGTCACTGAGCTGAAGTCCTTCTTAGGTCTTCTTAACTACTACAGCCGTTTCCTGCCAAACTCCTCCACCATCCTCCACCCTCTACACAACCTGCTGAGAAAAGAGGCTAAGTGGGTTTGGACTTCTGAGTGTGCTAAGGCATTTGAAGATGCAAAGCAGCTATTACAGAAAAATAAAGTGTTGGTGCATTACGACACCCGTTTGCCACTCCGGATTGCATGTGATGCGTCACCCTATGGAGTAGGGGCGGTGATTTCTCATGTCATGGAAAATGGAGAGGAACGGCCTGTGGCTTTTGCATCAAGGACATTAACTGAGGCTGAAAGAAAATATGCCCAAATCGAAAAGGAGGCACTTGCCATCATCTTTGGAGTTAAGAAATTCCATAAATATCTCTACTGGAGGAAATTCACACTCATAACAGATCACAAACCACTGTTAACTATCCTGGGACCAAAGTCAGCGGTTCCAACTTTAGCAGCATTAAGGATGCAACGCTGGGCTCTCATCCTCATGGCATACAGCTATGATATTGAGTACAGAAGATCAGCTGATCATGCAAACGCTGATGCTTTGTCCCGCCTACCCAGAGCCTCATTCGACAACACAGGAGAAGAGGGAGGTATTTTTTACTTCTCACACGTGGAGGAACTACCAGTGGGTGCGAAAGACATTGAGAGAGCTACTTTAAAAGATCCTATACTGAACAAAGTGTGGAGTTACACAATGAATGGATGGCCAAGTCATGTTCAGGAGGAAGCACTGCGGCCTTATTTCATACGCAGGCAGGAGTTGTCAGCAGAACAAGGCTGCGTTCTTTGGGGCCAGCGAGTCATCATACCCCCAGGTTATCGACAGCGTTTACTGGAAGACCTTCATCATGTGCACCCAGGTATCTGCCGCATGAAAGCTCTCGCTCGCAGCTACATGTGGTGGCCTGGCTGTGATGGGGAAATAGAAGAACTGGTGAAAGGTTGCTCAATCTGCCAAGCTGTTCAGAAAATGCCAGCAGTCGCACCGCTGCACCACTGGAGATGGCCGGAAAGAGTGTGGCAGAGGATTCACATTGATTTTGCTGAGAAGGACAAGCAGTATTTTCTGGTGGTCATTGATAGCCATTCAAAGTGGTTAGAAGTTTTTCCCATGTCTTCCACCACCTCTCACAACACAATTGTAGTGCTGCGAAGCTTGTTCTCTGCGTATGGACTGCCAGAAGAGCTGGTATCAGATAATGGTCCACAGCTGGTGTCGAAGGAGTTTACACAGTTTCTGGAGAGAAACGGTATCAAACACACTGCTGTACCTGCATACCATCCTGCATCAAATGGAGCTGCAGAGAGGTCAGTGCAGATCTTGAAACGTGCACTGACGAAGAATGTGTTGGAAGCGGAGGGAAAGGCTCCCTTGCCACTCAGTCATAGACTTGCAAATTTCCTGCTCATGTACCGCAGTACACCCCACACCGTGACTGGACGGACACCGGCTGAGTTATTTCTGAAACGCCAGATCCGAACTCGCTTCTGTTTGCTTAAGCCCACGCTTGCCAGACAGATTGAAGAGAAACAAGCCACACAGAAACGTCATCATGACCGTGATGGCTCATCTCTTCGTTTCTTTCAGGAAGGGGAAGCGGTCCGCGTCCGAAATTTCAGGGGAGGAGTGGAGAAATGGAGTCAGGCAGAGGTACTGAAAAGACTGGGAGCTGTTACATTACCAGTCTGTTAAACTCATTTGACAAGTATAAGAAATAAACACAAAAAGGATTGTGGATTTTTCCCTTACTACTATTTTTTATTAGTTGTTTTAATATTTTTTTATTGAATGGGAACCGGAACCGGAATCGTTTGGCGGAACCGGAATCGGAACCGGAACCGGAAAATTTCTTACAATTCCCAACCCTAGTCCGTGTGGACAGGGCCTTAATGTCTTCTTTTATCTTCAGTTGATTTCATCTAAAGCTGTGGCTGAAGTCAGTTGTAGTTCTTGTGTTTCTATTTCCTTCAGTGATTCTGCTTGTTAACAGCAGGTGTTCATCACTAATGATCAATCATCACTTAATTAATCACTTTATCATCTCATTAACTTTAACTCTGATTCAGAGTAAAGACGGGGTTCACACTCTGCGATTTATAATAATCCTTTACGATTGTTGCTTGTCAGACTGTATGAACCTGATCCTTGCTGTAAGTCATGTCATACTGTAAGATTTCAGTTGTCATTATTGTCAAATCAAGTCAAGACGCGTTATAAATGGACGCACGCAAAAAAACTCGTCTGGCATTTTACATCGTCAATCAATGACACATACGTTCACAGTGATGTGCATTACACGGAGGATTGAAATGGTGGCTACAAAGAAATCTCTTACGTTAATTTTGGTCATGGCTTTTCTTGAAGAAACGAAGATAATTTTGGCCAAAATGCACAGTGTGAACCCGGTTTAACTTTAACACTTCAGAGTGGGACCATATGTACTCTCAGCAGAGTTAAATGAAATCTGGGGATTTTGCTGTGTGTGTTCTCATGTTGGATTTCTCTCTTTAGTTTGGTAAAATAAAGTTTAAGCTGTTAGGTTTGATACGCCTCACCTCTTCTTCTCCTCATTCTGGATATTATTATGATGCATCTCAACATAACATTTATCCTTTTCAGCTCAAGCTGATACACCAACACCAGTCACAGACTCTCAGGATCATTGGAATAAAAACACAGGTACAAAATCACAGTGTTTTGTCTTTGTCTATAATTGTCCCCAATCTGCCCTGTCCGTCTCTGACTCTGAGCTCGATCTCTTCTTCAGTCATAGTGATTTCTGTCGCTGCAGTCGCTGTTCTCCTTCTTGCTCTTCTCTGGCTGATCTGCAGAAAAAGAGCTGGTGAGTTTTCAGATTTACTCCTTTACAACAATTAAAAACAGTTCAGATGAGCAAACAAACACATCATGTTCAGACTGTAAGTATCATAGAAACATGTGGATTATATGAAATTCTCAAACAGAAGTTTATTCCTGCTGAGAAATCCTGTAATGTCAATCTCTCAGAGTTATCAAGTCAACAATCATTTTTATTATTCATTTTAATGCTTCAACAAAATCTGATTGTTGAAAAAGCTTAATGCTTAACATTGTGTCTTTCATGTGTGTTTGATCATAAATACTCATAGTTCATGAGGCACTTGTTTTCAGATAATAAAAGAGGGACTGGCGACTCTGCGGTGAGTTCAGTAATGCGTGATTTAGATTTGATTACTGTCTTTAAAGCTCAATAAAGTGTCATTCATGCAGTTTAACTGTTTGTTCTGAAGGTCAAAGATGAGAATGATCATAAAGGGACGAATGAGACGATCAACATGTCCATTCCTCCCGCTGCAAGAGCCAATGTGAGTCCACTAAATCATCAAACATTACGTTCACTGTCTGTTCAATAATGTGATTTAAAAGCTTTTGTGTTATTCTACATATTATAGTGAGAGATATGTCTGTTCTGTGTGTTAAACTTGACTCTCTGCACGTTTGCATTGATGTTTAGGAGCAGACAGATGATGTGACTTATTCTGAGGTCACTTCTTCCAATACAAAGCCAGTAAAATCACTCAATGTGAGTAGATACCAGCACATGAGTTTGACTCTCAGATAAATGAAGCTCATGCTCTAATAATAATAATAATAATAATAATAATAATAATAATCGCTGGGGTTCAAACATTGATGGACAGAATCTGTTCTTTCAGGATCATGATGATACAGTGACTTATGCTGCCATCAGAGGAAGAGAAGATCAACCGCAGGATGAACTTTACGCCTCTGTGAACAAGAACAAGACCTTCACAAATAAACATTAATGATACAGATCATGAGCTCATCATATCAGGAGCAGACGGGAAGATTTCATCTCTCTGGTGTTTGGAGGAATTATATATTTGTGTGTGAACGAGCAGATATTTATTGAATGTCCTGTGAATATGAATGAGATTTATTGTGAATCATCATCTGGTCAGAGCACAGAATCTCATCTATATCATCACAGCTACAGTAAAGTTAGAGACTGAAGCCCTGATGTGTTTTCATACAGGCCAGACTCAATCTAGTGTCTCTCAAGCCTCTTCCATGACTGGAGTCTGTTTATCCGCTGGATTTCTGTCTGAAAACCTTCATCTTCATGCAGAAGCTCATGCTGAAATGATCCTCTTGCTTCAGCTTGTATATCAGCTGTTTCTTCTACAGAGAGACGTCCGTCTGAGAATTACAACAGTGTCTGCTCACATTATATTGGCATAAAATATCCTAAAATTTGACTTTGCAGTGTGTATATGTCACGCTATTAAATGTAAGTTATTTCTTTCTTTTTTTTCACATGTGACAATAAAGAGCATGAAAAATCATGAGTTTAAAGGAAAGTTTTTGTCTCTTCCATTCCTGTAAAAACAGGCAAAGTTTCAAAGGTAGAATTCACGTTTTAAATGAATACTTGTGTGAAGGTAAAAGAGTGGTAAAAGTCGAGAGCTTGTAGATTTGAATTTGAGAACAAAATATTCATATTTATAAGCTGAAATGTACCCTCATAGTTCTGATGTGAAAGTCTGAATGTTTCGATTCACACACACAATAAACTAGTCAGACGTTACCAACTAAGTCCAAACGTCGAGCGAAGGGTTCATTATGATGACCATTACACTGACCTCGTACCTTATGCACACCAATGATGTTGAAACGATCTGGTCATCTACAGCTTTAAGATGGTATGAGCTTCTGGAGTCGGGATTTCATCCCAGTTATAGGAATTTCGATCTCTGTTCTGGTGACTGAGAAGAAGGCCTTAGGTTTCCATGACTTGGCTGGATGTTGCTTCTCTCTGAAAGGTACAGTGCTGGAAGTTGAGAGGGAAAAAGCTGGGATCGTTCCTCATCTCTGACCCCATGCCTAAGTCGGATATAAGCTACAGCAATCAGCTTCACTAAACCACTGAAAGTGCTCTTGGATGGATTTTCTGCTTCAAGTGATAGGACTAGCTGAGTGAACTTATATTTATATTGTCTTGATGTCTGTGTCGTTTTCTATAAATATAATAATTATAAGTGACCAAAAAAGCCATTTTAAAGTAAAATTGTGTGTTTTCCTCTATTTTAAAACCCGTATGTTTAGCAGTAACTACAAAGCTATTTGAGGGAAAAAATATGACTTATTTAAAAAATAAAAATAATAAAGGACAGACCCAGGAGCTTCTTAATGATAACAGCACTAAACACTAGAGAGCCAATTACCACACTCTGAGCTACAAGGAAACGCTGAACATTTGGACACCATGTTTCACAGTCTCTAGACACTTCCTCAATGTGGAATTGACTCTCTTTTGCAGCCTGTCTCTAGTGGCCAGTCGATGAATTGCAGTTTAAGTTACTCCTGGTTGCCGCCTTAAAGGAACATTTTTTTTTTCGGAGAGTGATTTATATCAGGATGACTCTGAACCAGACAATGTTGAAACAGACGATTCAGAACAGGACTATGTCTTGGTCAATATTACAGAAAACAGGAATATGTTTGGCAGTAACTGCTATTTTAAGAAAAAAAAAAGAATATTACTGATTTTCAATTTCTTAAAAAAGAAATAAAAATAAAAAGGGGGGACCTAGGATGATAACAGCACTATACACTAGACAAGAGAGTTCATTACCACACTCTGAGCTACAAGGAAACGCTGAACATTTCAACACCATGTTTCACTTCCTCAAATCTGCTTCACAGCTTTATAAGCGCTTTAACCTGTTCTGAGAACAGAGCTATTCTCTGAACGTGTTCAAATCATCCTGCAAAATCACCATCATCTGGAAATCACACTGAATGCTGCACTTGAAGTCCATTTCAGAGTCTTGCAAACTCTCTCAGTTAAATGATCTATAAGAGATCATTTGAGGTTTTGCATATGTGATAGTCCTATTTCTCTTTATTTTGCAGATTTTAAACACACATAAACACTAACATTTTACATGAAGCATTGGCTTTATCACATTTGCTGTTGATGAATAAATTATGTTACTGCCATGATGGTGTTGTTCCAGCATCTACCAGCAGAGGGTTGATGAGATTATTCAGATTCAGGCCACAACAGTATTTAGTTGTTTATTTGTACATAATTTGGGCTTCCAGCTCATAAAACCCACGAAAACAGGATTTCAAAAAATTAGAATATTACATGAAATCACACAGTAATTACACAGTGATACCATGGTCATTGAACCAGGTTTTGGTTCTTTTGGCAGTGTGGGCAGGTGCAAATCCTGCTGGAAAATGAAGTCAGCATCTCCATAAAGCTTGTCTGCTGAAAAAAGCATGAAGTGCTCTGGAAATGTCCTGGTAGACGGCTACGTTGAGTGGACAGCACAGTGGACCAACACCAGCCGATGACATGGCTCCCCAAACCAACACAGACTGTGGAAACTTCACACTGGACTTCAAGCATCTTGGATTGTGTGCCTCTCCATTCTTCCTCCAGACTCTGGGACCTTGGTTTCCAAATGAGATGCAAAATTTGCTCTCATCAGAAAAGAGGACTTTGGTCCACTGTGCTTTATTAAATCCAGAGTCAACGCAGCCGTCTACCAGGACATTTCCAGAGCACTTCATGCTTCCTTCATTTTCCAGCAGGATTTGCATAAAAAAATACTTTTTTCTATCTAGGCCTATATGCTGAGGTCATTAAATGGCTTTTCTGAGGTAAATATTACGTTACTTTACATATTGTTCTTCAGTTGTTTTATTGACCTATTTCCGCGGTTGAAGCACTGATTGAGTGATTACAGTACATGAGACATGATACAGTTCAGCAAGTTGTAGGCTACTGTATCTTCCAACATAGTTAAAGGTGCTGTATGTAACTTTTCTACTAAAATGAATCTTTTTTTTATTGCCTGTGTGTGAAGGGGTTGTAATCTCACATTAAAATGATCCACTTTGCGGGTTTTGCTATTACCTCTGAAAGCAAGTATTCTTATTTTTATGTGAAGGTGCCGGGTCGGATTTACCGCAAAATCCAGTGACGTCACCTGCATGCGCGCTCCCGAGCCTCTCGCCTCGTCTAGCCTACTGACTTTGCACTCAACAGCGACGACACTGCAACTTATGACATGGACTTATGACTTATGCAACTTATGACATGTCTGATAACACTAAGAAATGACGTGCTCCCAGCACAACACAGACTCCAACACAAACTCCACATATTGATAAAAAACAACAAAAAAGTTTTTTTCCGCTGAAGCTCGTAAGGCCAGACGTGAATCGGATGAACTTCGGGTGAAAAAACACGGATCAACATCGGCAGGGCATTTGAATCATGGAGAAACCTTATCTACAAACCTAGAATGTACATTTCCTGAAGAAAATGTAAAGTGGTGCTTGCAGTGGCAAAATTCGGCACGGTTGCTAGGGCTCCATACTTATCATGGTACGAGCATGGAGCATTAGTTCAACGTCAAGCTGATAAAAGTAGCCTATTATTGTAACGTTGCAGTGGGAGTTTACCTGAGTTTCCAGCATGTTGTGTGATGCTTTCTCCGGTGTGTTGCGTCTCAGTCTGGAAGGTACCCACAGTGCTCGCTCATAAATTCGAGCACGTGCAAGAGCACGCGCTTGTAAACGTATTGGTTGCAATCTGAAACATCACCGCTAGAGGTCGCTGAAACCTACATACAGCACCTTTAATTCGAGTTTATTTACTATTAACTAAAGAAGAGCTTTAGATCAGTTCACGTCCGCTTGAACCGAGGTGCTACTACGATCTGTCACGTCATATTTAAGAGCACCAAAACGGTATTTATTGTTTGAATTTCGTAATAAAATTGGCATAATTTGAAAGCTGAGACTTTGTTTCATATCAAAAGTAACCCGCCTTGTCTTGCCTTGTCAATCGTTGGACTTACAATTTTGTGTGTGCCTAAAGCTTACCATGCAGGATTGCATTTTTATTCACACTGTCATCAAAACACTATTTGACCAACTAATCAAATAATATAGTCTACAAATAAAACTAAACACACATTTCTTAAAAAAAAGAAAAAAAAGAAAGAAAGTCAGAAAGAAAAGTAATCTTTACCATTACCACGCTGATACAATTGCTATTGGTTGTTTCACCTTCTTTGATCATGATTGGTTAATATGACTGTCATCTACGTAACTAGCCAATGACAACCCTGCGCGCCTTTTTACTGGTCATGTTTGAAAATACGTCAGTTTATTGATGCCGACGTGTGTGTGCTACTGCTCTGCAAGATTACTCTGTCTTTCCTTATGCCTGTTAAATTCTTGTTTTAAACTAATTTGCATTGTGACATGTAAATGGAGGAGAACAGAAGCTGATATGTGAAGACAGAGGAAGGTCGGTCTGGATGTGCGAGTCCTGCAATAATTATTTTGTCATTTTGCCTCTGTTACACTTTTCAAAAATGAGGCGGTGCTCTTCCTTGGTGCAACACATTTATTTTCTGTATGAAAATATGAAAAAGACAGGTTAGTGCGGGAACACTCTCTGTAGCGTTTACACTCGAACTCACTCATTACATACTGAGCGCTCTTTCACTCTACTAGCGTCAGTTTCCTTAACAGTATCAAAAATGATGTCTCAAAGTGCAAGCATTTATGCATATTCACGACACTGACTGGACACACCATCACAACTATCCTTAAAGTTACCTTTTTTTTAAACCCATTAACACTATAACACAAATAAATCTAAACATGTTCAATACTCACTCTTACACTGTGCAGAGGCAAGTATAGTAGATAACATTAAAGTATCACATTACACACTGTTAACAAAAATACAGGTGAGTAATGTACAAACTCTATCCTCAAACATTGAAAATTACAATTCAGTATATAGCTACATTACTCCAGCATTTATAATTGTATAAACTTTTCTTATTACTCCTTTTATAATTTTATGAATTACTTTAATCACAGTTTTAACCCAATACCGGTTTCTATATTTTAACATTACATCCTCAGCAAATGGATAATAAAATCATTAACACACTGAGTCTGATTTCTTATTAATAATACACCATGAAATGCTCTTTTTACAGTTAATGGCTGATGGAATGACTCTCAATAAAGTTAACACGTGAGTGGGGTGATTATAGGCCTATTCACACGTGTGCGCTTGAGCTTCACTTCTTTAACACTACACACAACTATTTCAGGTTCCTAACTCACATTTTTGTGTGAATCATGGTATTTTTAAACACTAACTACTCATTTTCACTCATGCAGAAAGTTACGATCTTTTATCAGGATTGTTAAAGGGGTGGTTGATTGTGATTTCACTTTTTTCATTTTAAATAGTGTGTAATGTTGCTGTTGGTGCATGAACATTATCTGCAAAGTTGCTGCGCTGAAAGTTCACCGTAAGCAGAGATATCGACTTTTAAAAATCAGGAAGTTTAATGCCTACAAAAACGACTCGTATGGGACTACAACGAGGTACTTCCCGGGTTTTATACGTAACTAACCCATGCAAAAAAGTGGGCATGGCCATATTTCTGCGGCTTTGTCGAAGAGGAGGAGTTATAGTGGCGAGCTGTAGCCATGCCGTCGAAAGTGTGTTATTTTCACCCAGCTGCCAGGTCTTCTGTGTTCGGGCTTCATACGGACGCTGTAGTTCGTCAACAATGGCTAAAATTTATGTTTGATTATGTTCCTGAAAATTATAATCGTAATTTAGCTCTCTGTGCTGCGCATTTTACGGAAGACAGCTTCCAGAATCTCCACGAATTCAATGCCGGATTCAACAAGAAACTGTTACTAAAACATGAAGCAGTTCCAACTTTACAACCAGAGGCAGCAGTTGTTGGGCCACAACCTGTAAGTAAGACTTAATAATTGTAAATGTATTTGCATGTATAATTTCAGACGTAATGTTTTAGTTTTATCAAGGACGTAAACAAATGCCAGCGCTGGCTTTAGTAGCCACTTACACGTACAAACGCGTACAAACATTTTGGACCTGAATTTGTAATTATGTACTAATTTTGTAAATGTATTTTCCATGTATATTTTATGACGATCGATTTGATCAAGAACGTAAACCAATGCCAACGCTGTTTGTTTATAGCCAGTTAGTTCGATGCTATTTTGTGTGTATAAGACAAACGTGTATAAAGTAAAAAAAAATTATATGTAGCCTAATCGCAACAGCAAACTTCAGCTGCTGAAGTTAAAACAATAACTTTAAAAAACGGTATTTCTCAGTCATTTATTCAGTTATATTAAATGTTTAATCAGGAGAAAACCGTATCTCAAAAGCTAACAAGCAGCAGTAGCATTTTCAAGTAACAGCATATCGAAATACATATATAATAGTAGATTAGAATAGAATAATAATAATAAAAAATGTACCATTCAGAAACGTTTTGTAAGAGCCGTGTTTGCGGAGGTTGCTTGACTCTCTTCATTGCCGCTTTCTGGGTCTGATTCTGGCTCAAACTGATACGGCAGTATTGACACCATTATTTACATTTGACCGGAGCACATGCAACTTTTGCCTGTGAAGGTAATGGGCGTGAAGTTTCCGGACAACATGCACTACGCAGTTTAGCCAATTACAACACACTGGCCCAACTAACCAATCTGAGTCCATTGCCTGTTTCTGAGGGAGTGTTTTCATAGAATCAGGAAGTCAACCGGTCGTTCAAATGACAGAGGAGAAAGCGGCTTACAATAAAGGTGAAATTTATGAAAAATAAGACTTAAAAAAAAAAGAAAAACCCAAAGACATGTTATATTGCACCCCATAAACACAATCATGCAAAGAAAAAAAGCAGTAAACCACCCCTTTAATATGATCGTCCGCCATTTTAGGTGCAAAAACTCTGAACCACCGTAACATTGAACATCTCAATATATTTCTCGCAAGAACTACAGTTTTATAAGCACATAATACTGTTGTGATTTACGAAAGGGTGAATTTTCATCAGCTTACCTGTATGAAAATATGAAAAAGACAGGTTAGTGCGGGAACACTCTCTGTAGCGTGTACACTCGAACTCACTCATTACATACTGAGCGCTCTTTCACTCTACTAGCGTCAGCGTCCAATCCTCAGCCTAGTGTACTGCTTAGGGTGCCCTCTATTGGTGAAGCTGAGTTTCACAACAATAACACTTTTTTCTAAAAATACATCACAACGGTATTATCATCAAATGTCACTCTAATTCTTATTATCAGACCTCCATTACCGAAATCACAATTTAAAGGGGCAATATTTATCTGTCTCTTAAAGGGGCAATAAACACTCAGGGCTACACCTCCACGTCCCCCCGATTGCCCACGAGCTTCTCCTCCTGTCCATACGGTAATCTCTCTACTGTGCGACAGAGAGTCGCGTGGTTATGACGCAATCGTTAGCCTACTTTTACAAAAACTGCTTCTACGGGGCCATAACATAAGCTACAAGGTAATGGAGCCTTTTATACATTTTCGTGTTTCTTTAGAAATAAATTATGGACAAATGGAGTTTTTAAACGCCTCAGATGTAAAGTTATTCGCTGTCAAAGTGACGCCAAAATGAATGGGAGTCAATGGATGCTAACAGCAGGTGGGGGTCCGCTAATCAATGGCGGCGCCTGGGGAAACTTCAAGAAAATATGAAACAGTGCCCCCCTGAGTAACACATGGATAATGGACGTAAATTACTACAACCTGCAGCTGTGTGTGTACCATTGATTTGATTACAGTAAGATAAGATGCTAATCGCGATTAGGGTATTAGCACGTATTTAACATTGTGGCCTCTGATGTCAATGTTGTCAGCTAGTTTAAAACGCAAACGCATGAAAACCCTATTGAAAAAAATATATATATACTAAAAGATATTTTAAACATTTATTTTATGCTAAGTTTACTACAAATGCATTTACATATTTATGTACTTATTTATGCCTGTATATTTATGCCTGTATCTTTCTCTATTGCTAGGCAAGGCAAGGCAAGGCAAGTTTATTTATATAGCACTTTTCATACACAGTGGCAATTCAAAGTGCTTTACATAGAAGAAATTAAAATAATAAAAAGAAATAAGAATAATTAAAACAGTTTAGAAAAATAAAAAATAAAATACAGTACAGTACAGTACAAACAGTCGGACGAACATTGGCACAGTGCTCATTCATTAAATGCATAGCTAAACAGATGTGTTTTGAGTCTGGATTTGAAAGTGACTACTGTAGGAGCACATCTGATCTCTTCTGGAAGCTGGTTCCAGCTGCGGCTGGCATAATAGCTAAAAGCGGACTCGCCATGCTTAGAGTGAACCCTTGGTATTTCTAGCTGATATGATCCTAGTGATCTGAGTGATCTGTTGGGTTTATATTCAGTGAGCATATCTGCAATATATTGAGGTCCTAGGCCATTAAATGATTTATATACCAGTAATAATACTTTAAAATCAATCCTAAATTTAACTGGGAGCCAGTGTAAAGACCTGAGGACTGGTGTGATATGTTCATATTTTCTGGTTCTGCTCAGAATCCTGGCGGCAGCGTTCTGTATGAGCTGCAACTGTCTTATTGTCTTTTTGGGAAGGCCAGTGAGGAGTCCATTACAATAATCCACCCTGCTGGTGATGAAAGCATGAACAAGTTTCTCTAAGTCTTGTCTGGAAACAAAGTATCTAATTCTTGCAATATTTTTTAGATGATAGTATGCTGATTTAGTTATTGCTTTGACATGACTACTGAAACTAAGGTCTGACTCTAGTGTCACACCAAGATTCCTGACTTGATGTTTAGTTGTTTGACCCCTAGAGTGAAGGTATGCGTTCACCTTGAGAACTTCATCTTTGTTTCCAAATGCAATGACTTCAGTTTTGTCTTTGTTTAACTGAAGAAAGTTTTGACACATCCAACTGTTGACTTCATCGATGCATTGGCACAGGGAGTCAATGGGGCTGTAATCGTTAGGCGATAGGGCTAAGTAGATCTGTGTGTCGTCTGCATAGCTGTGGTAAGCAATTTGGTTCTTTCTCATTATTTGGCTCATTGGGAGCATATACAGGTTGAACAGGAGTGGCGCAAGAATTGAGCCTTGAGGGACTCCGCATGTCATGGATGTCCACTCAGACTTATGATCTCCTATACTCACATAATAACCTCTCCCATCTAAGTATGACCTGAACCATTTTAGGACTTTCCCAGAAAGCCCCACCCAGTTTTCCAGCCTGTCAAGAAGTATGTTATGATCGACAGTGTCAAATGCAGCACTGAGGTCGAGTAGTACCAGCACTGATAATTTGCCTGAATCAGTATTTAAGCGAATATCGTTTATTATCTTTATGAGCGCTGTCTCTGTGCTGTGGTGCGGTCGGAAACCAGATTGAAAATTGTCAAAGTATCCATTCGAGCATAAGAATTTGTTCAGCTGATTGAAGACAACTTTTTCAATGATCTTGCCTATGAAAGGAAGATTTGAGATCGGCCTATAGTTGCTTAATATGGTCTTATCCATATTGTTCTTTTTCAGGAGGGGCTTGACAACTGCAGTTTTCAGGGAGTTTGGAAAACTCCCAGAGAGAAGTGAGGCATTTACCACTTCTAGAAGATCTGCTTCTAAACTGTTTAACACACTTTTGAAAAATGATGTGGGAAGTGTGTCAAGAGCACAGGTTGATGTTTTAAGGTGCTGTACGGTTTCTTCCAAAATTTTGCCATCAATTTCTTTGAAGTCAGACATAGTATCTACTTTCTCAGGTGGTTTGATGGTCTGTCTAACCCCAGGGCAACTCAAAGATGTGCTGATCGCCTTTCTGATATTATTGATTTTCTCAGAGAAGAAAGAGGCAAACTCACTACACTTGTTGTCTGAGAGCATTTCACTGGGAATCTGGCTTGGGGGGTTTGTCAGTCTCTCTACAGTAGCAAAAAGAGTGCGTGTGTTGTTTAAATTACTGTTTATAATATTTGAGAAGAAAGTCTGTCTAGCTTTGCCTAGTTCCATATTAAAAGCATGGATGCAGTCTTTGTAGATGTTATAATGGACTACAAGTTTTGTCTTCCGCCATATGCGCTCTACTTTTCTGCATTGTCTTTTCATATTTTGCACTGCTGTTGAGTTTCTCCAATGTGCTTTTTGTCTGCCACTCTTCTTCCTGACTTTAACAGGAGCAATATCATCAATTACACTTTTAACTTTTGAGTTAAAGGAATCAAGGAGAAAATCAACAGAGTCTGCAGATATGCTTGGTGTTAAGGATATAGCCTTCATAAATAGTACACTAGTGTTCTCATTTAAGCATCTCTTCTTGACAGACACAGATCTAGCTTCAGTGGCAGGAGAGATCAATATATCAAAGAAAATACAGAAATGATCAGACAGTGCTACATCCTTAATAACAATCGATGAAATGTTTAGACCCTTACTGATAAGTAAATCTAGAGTGTGTCCACGATTGTGTGTGGGTCCATGAACATGCTGAGTCAGATCAAAAGTTTTTAAAACAGTATTGATTTCTTTTGCCATATTGGTTTCTGCATTATCTATGTGGATGTTTAAATCTCCAGCAATGGCAAAACAGTCAAACTCTGATGTAATTGTTGATAACAGTTCTGTAAAGTCCTCAGCAAAGGCTGGAGAGTATTTTGGAGGCCTGTAAATAATGATAAGTAAAATGCGTGGAGCACCTTTTAACACAATACCCAGATATTCGAAAGACAAGTAATTCCCAAATGATATTTGCTTACATTGATAGATATCTTTAAAAAGAGCAGCTAGACCCCCACCTCTCTTAACAGCTCTGCAGACACTCATAAAAGTAAAGTTCGGGGGGGCTGCTTCATTGAGGATTGTTGCACTGCAGCTGTCTTCTAGCCAGGTTTCATTTAGAAGCATAAAATCCAGATTGTTTGTGGTTATTAAGTCGTTGACTAGAAGTGATTTATTTTTAAGTGAGCGAATGTTAAGGAGTGCTAACTTAACAGACTTACTTTTCCCCACAGCAATATTAGTTTGACGTGTAAGAGGCACCAGATTAGTTAGGTTTGCTGTACGGCTATTGAAGGCCTTAGACTTTCTATCTTGTAATAGAACAGCAATAGAGGAAGATACAGGCACACTGGGTTCCCGTTTGTTCTGTAAACATTTGAGAAAGTTACTGTTATCAAAACGGGGACCCGACACATATCACTGAGAGCTGGTATCAGTTGTTTTCGGTTCACCTCGAGCAGATGGAGGAGGGTGTGGGCCCTGGCGTTGTGGCAGAGGCCGAAGAGCTCTCACAGGAGGGGGAGGGCGAGCTGGGCCCGCAGGCTTTGGTGGTAATGGTGCCTGTCTTTTTTTGGTTGGTATTTGGGGGCTTGCAGCAAAAGAGTGGGATAGTCTGGTTCCAGCATACACCAGTTCTTCCATTTTCTGTGAGAAGCACAGGAGTGGAGTTGCTGGGGAGAGGGAGAAAGTGTCTGGTGAAAGGGGCTGTTGCTCTGGTGTTATCGGAGGTTGTAATATGCTGTCCTGGATTCCCTGGCTGTTTTCCAGGAAGTCGTCCTTGGGTGGTGAATCTTGGAGCAGTTCTGATATGTCTGTCTGTGGTGAGCTGTGTGGACAGGGCTCAGCTGATATTGTGTCCGTGAGCAGAGGTTGTTGTGGCGGAGTGGTGTTATCATGTCCATTTTGCTGTTGAAGTGAAGTCCCGTGGTCATTCATACTGTGTCCAGATGTGTGTGTGCCGTTCAGATTGAGTGGATTGGCACACACTGCAGAAGGATGATTGAGGGAGAAGTAGATATTGTCCTTTAACACTCTTGAACCAAGTTTGTTTGGGTGATGGCTATCCCGATGAAAAAGTTGTCTCTGACTCCAGAAAAGATTGAAATTGTCAATGAAGTTTACTCCTTTTATATTGCAGGTTTTTTGCAGCCACGTATTAAGCCCAAGCAACCGTGAAAACCGGTTTGTTCCTCTTGCTGGGAGTGGTCCACTGATGAATGTTTGCACTTTCAGTCTTTTAAGTGTTTCAAAAAGTTCATTGAAATCCTTCTTAAGGAGTTCTGACTGCTCTTTATGAATATCATTCTTCCCCACATGAATGATGAGTCGATTTGCAGTCTTATGTTTCATCAGAATGTTATGAAGTTCCCTGTTTACATCAGAAGTTGTTGCTTGTGGAAGGCAGCACGTAGTTGTATCCCTGCCGCTAATGTTTCTGATTATGGAGTCCCCCACTATCAGAGTCCTGGGCTCGGCAGCGCTCTGAGCTGAGTGCCGCTGTCTGCTCGACCTTGAGCGCCAGTTAGCATCAGTGTTAGCTACTGGCCCATTCAGTCTGTGTTCGATCACATTCATCACATTTGGGGATTCCTCATTTACATTCATTAGCACTTCAAATCTGTTCTCAAGATGTATAGGCGGTGGTAGTAGACCAGTGTTTGCAATCCTTGTCAGAGCTGTATCTGGGGTAGAGGATGCTACTGCGGCAATATGTGATGCTCGTGACACTCTGATGTCTTGAGTGCCTTTGGGTCTCCCTCCCTGTTTGTGCCATCGATTAGTAAGTCGATCGGCTTGTTTCTCTACCTGTCGAGGAGCACTAGTTTCATGGGACTCACCGGTATGCTGAGGGTGTCCATGATGAAGCTCTGTTGTGTGCTCCGTCTGGTTTGGTGGTCCCGTAAGTAACTTTGTTTCAAGAACTGCAATCCTTTGTAAAAGTCTGTGGCAGTTGGTGCAGCAAGTAGATTTCAGAAGAGGCATTTTCTCTTATCCTTGTAGGCAGTTGTGTTTTCCTTTCCCGGAATGTAAGCTGGTCGGGTAAAAGAATTCTCAGTTTTTGTAGTAATCCAAACTTTGTCGTCTGAGCACTGTGCTGATTTGCTGAAGTTAAAATTAGGTGATAAAAGGAAATAAAATAAAGGAAATAAAATATAAGAAAATAGGAGATAAAATGTAAAAGCGATAGAGCAAAGCGCGGAGCAGTAAGCAAGAGCGTCCGAACAGTAGCTGAGCAGGAAGTGGACTGCTGTTCTTGTAGTGTATTGTGTATTGCTGTTCTATTACAAGATAGAAAGTCTAAGGCTAAAGTGCTAAAGTGGAACTATTGCAAGTATACTTTAGGTACACTTTATTAATGGTGATATTTAAAAAAAAAAAAAAAAAATGTTGTCATAATATTAAAAAATGTGCATTGTGTACTAAAGAAATGCTCCAAATAAAGTTTAATTATAAATTAAATATAAGTCTTAGGTGATGTGTCAATAAATATTTTAATGGATTTGAAGTATAATAAGTATGAAATAAATGTATATTTTTGTATAGGTTAATTATTTATTTTTACTAGGGAAGGAGCATCCGAATGAGTAAAGTGACTGATAAAACAGTCATTTACATATGGATATATATCAAGCACTGGAAGAAGATTTTTTGGGGAGAACAGGCACCCAACAGAGAGACAAATCCACCACGATTATCAACTTCAGTAAGATGCAAGTCAATTTTAACCATTGCTTCTAAACCTTATATTGGGAGTAACACATTATGTAGTTAAAAGTATTAGGCTATTCTCATCATCAAAAGTCATTTCATCTACCAGTAACAAATCTGAGCAACTTTTTATCCTTTTGTCTTTCTTCCTCTAAAGTGACCAAGAAAGGAGAACACGTCACCATCATCAGTCCTTTATTTAGTTCACTGAAGAACATCAAGGGAAAGACCCTCAGACGTGTCATAACAGGATAAATGTGGCGACAGGTAAAATTATTAGATGGTCGGTTTGATTTTGGTGTACCAGTTTGCTTTTTTCAAAGCTACAATTGTGTGATGTGACGTGACATATATGTGCAAAAACGGCTGCCCACTGCTCCAGGTGTGTGTGTGTGTGCGCGTGTGTCATCATGATATAGTAAATATCAGCAGTACGTTGCATTACTGGCATAAGTTGCGCTTTACCCTTAAGTGGAATCCGTATGTTTGTTTGCCTGGAAGCTAGTTGTTTTACTTCACAAAGTTTTAAATATGAATATTTTTCTAACACAAACTCATGGCTTCGCTTCAGAAGGCCTTTATTAACCCCCCTGAGACGCGTAGAGTTCTTATGTAATGGATAGATGCACTTTTTTGAGCTTCAATCTGATGGTTGCAATCCACTGCCATTATGCAGCTTGGAAGCGTCAATGTGTTTATTAATATAACTCCGATTGTATTTGTCTGCAAGAAGAAAGTCATACACACCTAGGATGAGTAAATCATGGGCTAATTTTCATTTTAAAGTGAACTTCTTTAATACTATGTGTATGTGGCGTAAGAGCGGTATTACAGGAAAAATTTGCGACTACGCCACCAGGGGAATTTCGCCCCGGGAAATATAGATTAAACTCAAATAATTCTTAGGTCACTCAGGTTCGACTCTCTTTAATGAAGTAGGCAGAAACGTGGGTATGAAAATGTACAAAATATTTATTAATACAAAATTTAGAGCAAGATGATAAATCACAATAATGAGCAATGATTGTACAGGACAGCATCCAAAGACTCAAAAAGCCATTAGGCCGACAGTTTAAAAATGAACAAAATCACAACCACACTCAAACATTTACTTGGCTGATACACAATTTACAAAGACACAAAACACACAAAACTTACAGGGCTGAGGTCCACCATAGGAGAGATCACTAAGCTGAGCAACCAAAAGCACACTCACACACACACCACTGTGCACTTCAGATCACACCACTTCAAAAGTGTCACACGGCAAAGGTTCAGAGGAGCACCACCACCATAGAAGATCCTACAACCGTGGGACCCCAGCGCCTGAAAGTAAATCAAAATTAATAAACAGACTTATAAAAACGTACATTCAACTCACAGTTTGTCATGGTGTAATCATGAAACAGATACTCATAAGAATAAAAGCAGCCACAGTTCGATGGCATCTGGTGCAAGTTGAAATACACAGTCTTTAAATAAATGAAAACAATTTAACTCAATTTGACAGAGTTAAACTATCAGAAAAGAACAGGCAAACCAGACAGCAACAATTCCCTCCATATACTGGGAAGATACGATGTTTTCGCCGTACAGCAGCAGAGAAACAACCAGGCTGTAATGTTAACTGTAGCGACAGTATAGAAAGCGACGCCACGGACGAAAAGTGAATCTGAGTAAATACAAAGAACAGCACTACTAAAAATGTTATGCCTCAATGCTAAACTCATAACTTAGTTACATGCAGGTTAAACTTACCGAAAGAGGATGATGCAAACGCACGGTGTGTTTCCTTTCGTCACACAAACGCTCTGATTTCGTGCGATCAGCTGTTCAGCTGGAGTACAGGGGGTGCGGTAAAGTAGGTTTTATGTTGGACATTCGTTAGACATTCGATCTTTTCTGCAGCATTAATTAATATGTAATGGCTTAATAGTCGTGGATGATGCTGTATCTCGTCTAGGTCACATTGTAAAGCATAATGTCAAAGGTGAATTTTATTATTATTCGATGATGTAATTGTTTTAAGAATTGGAAGTGAAAAAGTCCTCACAACTATCCCCACTTGGGCACTTCAAGTTAGGGAGTGTCTCAAAAGTGCCAAATCGGCAACAAAGTTGGTAAAGTATGTGCATTATTCCACAAAAACACTAAAAACGTGATCCTTTTATGTATGTAGTTGATGTTAGTAAATGGATTAAAAATAGATTAAGCCAATTTTTAACTTGTATTGTCACGTGCAAGGAGAGAGGACCCAAAAGCAGAAGGCAATTTGACAATATTTAATGGTTGAGATACAGTTCAGGTAAAGAACACAGGTGGCCGCCAGGCATGCAAATCCAACAGAAAGTCTCTCAGCATAAAATCCAACAGAAAGTCTCTCAGCATTAAATCCAACAGAAGATTATCTCAGTCAAAGGGAACAGAAAGTCTCTCGACAGTAATGCAACAGAAATACTCGGTCTGAGCCGGTAACGGGAAAACCCAGAGGTTGAGAGAGAGGCTGGGTCCGTAGAGAGCACGGGAACGCCAAACCTGGACCACTCACGTAGCTGGAGGTTGGACAGAGCAGAGGCGAGGTAACTATGCAGTTAGCCAGGAGAACGCACCAGACAGGACACGACACGACAAGACAAGACAAGACAAGACAAGACAAGACAGGGTTGGATAGCAGGCAAACAGGTACGTAGCATTAGGCAATAATCTGACAAAGAACAAAGGAAAAGAAAGCCAAGAAATAGAGAGTCTAATCAGAGAAGGTGGGAAACAGGTGGAGAGAGAGAGTGTAGAGATGAGGTAATGAGTAACAGCTGAATGGGATAATGAATGAGGATGTGTGTGTGTGAAAGGATGTAATAATGAGTGTGACCAGAAGAGGGAGGAAGAGAGTAAGAGAACGATACCAGGATCATGACATGTATATGATTTATATATCTGTTATACAAATGTAATTAAACTGAATGTTTTAAATTAAATACATCTAGGCTATTTAACTTTGTGGTTGTTTTATGTAAATACCTCAAATTACCAACAATGTATTTATACACACATGCAGCATATAATACACAACTTAGATTGGTGAAAAAATGTTTTTGTTACATTTCTTATGAATAAAAAAAAAAAGTCTATATAACTTCCTGGTCATGTGACCTGATGATGTCACACCACATGAAATGTATTCACCAACCCTTGGAGCACACCATACACGACTTGGATTTGGAAAATGTCATTTCGTCTATTTTTTAATGAATTTTTGAAATACGCAAATCTATATAACTTCCTGGTCATGTGCCCTGATGATGTCGCACCACCTGGGATTTATTCACCAACCCTTGGAGCACACCATACACGACTTGGATTTGGAAAAGGCCATTTTGTCTATTTTTAATGAATTTTTGAAATACACAAATCGTATATTTGTAATGAATTTTTGAAATGCGCAAATCTATATAACTTCCTGGTCATGTGACCTGATGATGTCACACCACATGTAATGTATTCACCAACCCCTGGAGTACACCATACACGACTTGGATTTGGAAAATGCCATTTTGTCTATTTTTAATGAATTTTTGAAATATGCAAATCTATATAACTTCCTGGTCATGTGACCTGATGATGTCACACCACTTGGAATGTATTCACCAACCCTTGGAGCACACCATACACGACTTGGATTTGGAAAATGCCATTTTGTCTATTTTTAATGAATTTTTGAAATGCGCAAATCTATATAACTTCCTGGTCATGTGACCTGATGATGTCACACCACCTGGGATTTATTCACCAACCCTTGGAGCACACCATACACGACTTGGATTTGGAAAATGCCATTTTGTCTATTTTTAATGAATTTTTTAAATGCACAAATCGTATATTTTTAATGAATTTTTGAAATATGCAAATCTATATAACTTCCTGGTCATGTGACCTGATGATGTCACACCACATGTAATGTATTCACCAACCCTTGGAGCACACCATACACGACTTGGACTTAGAAAATACCATTTTGTCTATTTTTAATGAATTTTTGAAATATGCAAATCTATATAACTTCCTGGTCATGTGACCTGATGATGTCACACCACATGTAATGTATTCACCAACCCTTGGAGCACACCATACACGACTTGGATTTAGAAAATGTCATTTAGTTTATTTTTAATGAATTTTTGAAATACACAAATCGTATATTTTTAATTAATTTTTGAATTATGCAAATCTATATAACTTCCTGGTCATGTGACCTGATGATGTCACACCACCTGGGATTTATTCACCAACCCTTGGAGCACACCATACATGACTTGGATTTGGAAAATGCCATTTTGTCTATTTTTAATGAATTTTTTAATACACAAATCGTATATTTTTAATGAATTTTTGAAATATGCAAATCTATATAACTTCCTGGTCATGTGACCTGATAATGTCACACCACTTGGAATGTATTCACCAACCCTTGGAACACACCATACATGACTTGGATTTGGAAAATGCCATTTTGTCTATTTTTAATGAATTTTTGAAATGCGCAAATCTATATAACTTCCTGGTCATGTGACCTGATGATGTCACACCACATGTAATGTATTCACCAACCCTTGGAGCACACCATACATGACTTGGATTTGGAAAATGTCATTTAGTGTATTTTTAATGAATTTTTGAAATATGCAAATCTATATAACTTCCTGGTCATGTGACCTGATGATGTCACACCACATGAAATGTATTCACCAACCCTTGGAACACACCATACATGACTTGGATTTGGAAAATGCCATTTTGTCTATTTTTAATGAATTTTTGAAATGCGCAAATCTATATAACTTCCTGGTCATGTGACCTGATGATGTCACACCACATGTAATGTATTCACCAACCCTTGGAGCACACCATACACGACTTGGATTTGGAAAATGTCATTTAGTGTATTTTTAATGAATTTTTGAAATATGCAAATCTATATAACTTCCTGGTCATGTGACCTGATGATGTCACACCACATGAAATGTATTCACCAACCCTTGGAGCACACCATACACAACGTGGATTTAGAAAATGTCATTTAGTGTATTTTTAAAGATTTTTTGAAATGCGCAAATCTATATAACTTCCTGGTCATGTGACCTGATGATGTCACACCATATGGGATTTATTCACCAACCCTTGGAGCACACCATACACAACTTGGATTTGGAAAATGCCATTTTGTCTATTTTTAATGAATTTTTGAAATACACAAATCGTATATTTGTAATGAATTTTTGAAATATGCAAATCTATATAACTTCCTGGTCATGTGACCTGATGATGTCACACCACATGTAATGTATTCACCAACCCTTGGAGCACACCATACACGACTTGGATTTGGAAAATGCAATTTTGTCTATTTTTAATGAATTTTTGAAATGCGCAAATCTATATAACTTCCTGGTCATGTGACCTGATGATGTCACACCACCTGGGATTTATTCACCAACCCTTGGAGCACACCATACATGACTTGAATTTGGAAAATGCCATTTAGTGTATTTTTAATGAATTTTTGAAATGCGCAAATCTATATAACTTCCTGGTCATGTGACCTGATGATGTCACACCACCTGGGATTTATTCACCAACCCTTGGAGCACACCATACATGACATGGATTATGAAAATGTCATTTCGTCTATTTTTAATGAATTTTTGAAATGCGCAAATCTATATAACTTCCTGGTCATGTGACCTGATGATGTCACACCACCTGGGATTTATTCACCAACCCTTGGAACACACCATACACGACTTGGATTTGGAAAATGCCATTTTGTCTATTTTTAATGAATTTTTTAAATGCACAAATCGTATATTTTTAATGAATTTTTGAAATATGCAAATCTATATAACTTCCTGGTCATGTGACCTGATGATGTCACACCACATGAAATGTATTCACCAGCCCTTGGAGCACACCATACACGACTTGGATTTGGAAAATGCCATTTTGTCTTTTTTTAATGAATTTTTGAAATGCGCAAATCTATATAACTTCCTGGTCATGTGACCTGATGATGTCACACCATATGGGATTTATTCACCACCCCTTGGAGCACACCATACACGACTTGGATTTGGAAAATGTCATTTCGTCTATTTTTAATGAATTTTTGAAATACGCAAATCTATATAACTTCCTGGTCATGTGACCTGATGATGTCACACCACCTGGGATTTATTCACCAACCCTTGGAGCACACCATACACGACTTGGATTTGGAAAATGCCATTTTGTCTATTTTTAATGAATTTTTGAAATACACAAATCGTATATTTTTAATGAATTTTTGAAATATGCAAATCTATATAACTTCCTGGTCATGTGACCTGATGATGTCACACCACTTGGAATGTATTCACCAACCCTTGGAACATTTTTACAGGTTTTCTAAAGTTTTCTATTTTTTTATTTTTCTAATTGATATTAAAAGAGGAATTTGACAAAGCTGTGAAATTAGATTGATTTCACAAGTAATGACCATTCACATTAAGAAATACATGTTTTGTCATATTTTCATAGAGGAAAAAGAAATTAAGTGCACACAGTTAGCTCATGACATCCCTTTATTGAAGAAAACATACAGAAGTTAAACAATCAAGAGTTTTATTTAATTTTCGCCTGTTTCTTTAAATATTAACAAATGTGAACTTATGGTATTGGGATTTTGTAATATCACCGTAATGTAGGCTAGTATAACAGTGAAATAAGTAGTTGCATGTCTTATAACTGTAAAACCAAATGCTATATTTCAAAAGGCACCAGAGTTTTTACTAAAATGCAATTTTGATGTTAATAACATACCAATTACACTTATACATATTAAAAAAACATTATAAATAGGTTTTACTTTGTACAATAATAATTTCTTCCTCCACAAAGGATTAATGCACAATTTGGAATAGTAAATAAATCAAGGTTAGAAACAAAAACTTTTTTTAATGACAATTGGTTTGGGAATTTTGGTTGTGGAAATTGATTAAAGATGATGGTATCTTTAGTTTTATAGAACTTACAAATATTTAGCTAATATTTAATTGTATGCAATTCCCAGAGAACTTTTTAGGCTTATTGGATTAGAGACACTTGAAGTACTTCCCAATTTAGGCTGAATAATAAACATTTTTTAAGTTACAGATGTAATAATTGCCTATGCTCCATTGTCTAAACAAAATATATTCTTGATGTTACAAATACATTGAACTTTCTGTTCAAGAAACATGTTTTAGATTGGAGTAAATTATAGATGACACCTCATAGATATTCTATAACGAACAAAGTTAATGAGTTTTCATATAAGATAAATAACACTGAGTAGTAGGCCTACACTCATTAGACACTTGTGCTTTAAAGTTGATGTGGAAGACAATTGTATATTTTATGCCCATGAGCCACTCATATTGAAGCTGATATTGTTTTAAAGAAAGTGATATTTAAATGTTTTACAATTGATATAGATAAATATTTATATGTGATTTCATAACTATTATGGCTCATTACTAGGCCTATAACCAAAGTGGATTGAAAAATAAATATTTTTAAACAATTTAAAATTGACATTTACATATATTTGGAAACTATTTATAAAAGTAAAACTTTAAAATCAATACGAACCATGCAACTGTTTAGTATAATTATGTATTTAATGTTTAAAAAAAAAAAAATCCATTGCCACTATACATTGTTTTGATGTTTTCTAAAAAAGAGAAAAAAAAAGTATTTGATACATCAAACAAACAAATAAAATAAATTAATATATAAATAGAAGGACATCTCTATTCATATTAGATGTGACGTGATCTATCATTTTGATATCACAATGTTTATTTATAATGCTTCATTCTCTTTCTCTAAAGTAATGACTAAAAATGTTTGATTTTTTTTTTTGATAAAAAAAAAATTATATATATATATATATATATATATATATATATATATATATATATATACACATACACTACCGGTCAAAAGTTTTAGATCGGTAAGATTTTTAATGTTTTTAAAAGAAGTATCTTCTGCTCACCAAGGCTGCATTTATTTGATTAAAAATACAAACAAAAACAGTAATATTGTGAAATATTATTACAATTTAAGACAGCCGTTTTCTATGTGAATATATAGTTAAGTGTAATTTATTCCTGTGATCAAAGCTGAATTTACAGCATCATTACTCCAGTCTTCAGTGTCACATGATACTTCAGAAATCACTCTAATATGAGGATTTGATGCTCAAGAAACATTTATGATTATTATCAATGTTGAAAACAGTTTTTTACATTTTTATTTCATGATGCTATGATGAATAGAAAGTTCGTGTATGGTGTGCTCCAACAGTTGGTGAATACATTACAGGTGGTGTGACATCATCAGGTCACATGACCAGGAAGTTATATAGATTTGCGTATTTCAAAAATTCATTCAAAATAGACAAATTGACATTTTCTAAATCCAAGTCGTGTATGGTGTGTTCCAAGGGTTGGTGAATACATTCCAGGTGGTGTGATATCACCTGTTTCTATAAGATAAAATGAAATTTTGGGAGTACAATGTAATAACCATGTACCCATTCATAGTGAATATCCCATTCACAGCTTAAAACTATCTAAGCCTATTTGACAAAAAATAGGTTGTCCACTTAATTCACATCTTTACATTTTATTAGTATGCTTTGCGTGGTTTCGCACCTTGGAATGCTTATTTGTGTGTGTGTGTGTGTGTGTGTGTGTGTGTGTGTGTGTGTGTGTGTGTGTGCAGTTTTGAGACAGTCCCTTAATTTGCTTGGCGAATGTCTAACGAATGTCCAACATAAAACCTACTTTACCGCACCAGTACAGGGACACTGCGCACAACTCCAAACATCAGGGGCCTCATGTATCAATCTTGCGTACGCACAAAAACTTTGCGTACGCCAGCTTTCACGCTCACGGTCGGATGTACTAACAGTGAAATTAACGCGAGAATGTGCGTTCCTCCACACCAATTTCATGTCTGGCGTACGTACATTTCTCATTGTTTTGTCCGTTGGCGACTCTTACAGGCAATGAAGTGAAGTTGCAAACATTACACAACGAATTGTTCTACAAGTCTATCGCACCACCACCTGTGGGAAGCATTGCTATTAATTTGCAATTTATAAAATAATTGACATATATTGTCACACGAGCCTTATGGGAATATTCTATCAATTATGCAATTAAGTAAGAACACATAAAAGCATATGCAAATTGATACAATCCTTAGTCTATGGCAATGGCAGTTTTGGTTTAATGTCCACCTTTATATCAGACCATTTCTTTTTAAGGTCATTTAGGGTAGACTGTGTACAGTTGAGACATGTGTAGACAGTTGAGACACCTTAAATAACTTGCGTTCGCAGCAAGCACAAGTTGTGATTTTTGCTGTGCACGTGCGTATCAGTGTCCTCTTTGATCGTGGGAAATTTGAACAACGGACGCATCTCCGATCCGAAGATATTGGGAAAAGATTTTTTTTCTAAGATATGACGTTCACTTCACCATGCACTCTCCACAATGAATAGCTTATTATCCCTATATGACTGTTAAACGTAACTGGTATCACCACAAACGTTATTCTGGCATATTTCATGGTATTGTGTCATGCAAGGTAATTGCAAAATCTAGAGAAATGTGCGAGGTGGCCAGCGGGGGATAGTTGAGACACACGTGTACCAGCTGTACCCCCGATAGAGCTCTATTAGGAAACACACTGTTTAGTTGTTCAGTGTTATAATAACAGGTTAAACATCGTAATTAGCCAGCATAGGACGCAAATGAAAATAAAATTTGAATTTGTGATATTTAAACTGTATTATTATTAAATATTGTTACATATCTTGTTCCTGCTTTATACATTTTAACCAGTGCTAATTTAAATAAAATGAATGAATATAAATGGATGAATAAACAAAAAACTACCTCATATTGGTACAGTTGAGACAAAGTTGAGACAAAAAGCACCTTATTTTTATGAGCTAATTGTGGAAAATATAAACTACTTGTGGGTATTATTGATTGATAATATCTTAGTCTACAAGCTAATCAAATGTTTTTGTGTGAAAAATCAAAACGCAAAAAGTGTCTCAACTGTACTCAGTCTACTCTACAGTGCGACTTTCAGATCCCACCGCATTGATGGCATCAGCTAAACTCTCCAACTCATATTTTTTCCTTTTGTTATTAATTCCGGAGGACAAAGTTCCAAATATATATATATATTTTTTTTTGTTTCTACCTCCGATAGTAGCACCTCCAATTCACTTTCTGTAAAGTTTCGTTTCTTGCCGCCATTTTCTTACTGCTTTCTTTTGCCAAAGTGGACTCATTACCATATTTAAATTAATTTAATTAAGGGAGGAGACTGGGTGGGGCGTTGTGCTCGTGCATGTGCGCTCAATTTTACGTTAACTGGGATGTACAAAGAGAATATGCGTGGGATCCTTCGTACGCAGAGATTCATACATCTGTTTTTTTTTGTGCGTACGCACATTTACAGCTTTGTCCGTACGCAATGTTTTAGTATGAATTCAACGCAAGTCTTTGTACATGAGGCCCCAGACGATCCCAAACCAAAACAAATAGTTCGCCCTACACAACCCATTCGCACATACCTGATTGTAAAGCAGCGCACAAATGTCCCGATCAAGACAATGCCAAGGACCAGGCGGAGAGAAGAGACAGGCTAAACATAACACGAATAGTCAGTGCCATACACACATAGATAAAAACAACCATTGCTATAGCTAACGCACATACCTACGGTCACTGCAAACAACGGACGGAGGCGGAGTCGAACGTGACGCATCCCAGGCTTCTTCTTCTTCTCTAATATTAATGGCGGGTCGCAACCAACTTTTTCAGGTGCATACCGCCACCTACTGTACCGGAGTGTGTAACTCAAGGTTTTAGTACTTCAGGTTACAGATTCAATGCGCCCAAAAAAAAACAAAACAAAAAAAACAGGGGGATAATATATACGTATATATATATATATATATATATATATATATATATATATATATATATACACACAGACCTATATGTTATGGTCTAAACCTGTAGATTTAAGAAAGTTAAAGAGAGCTTTGCAACACTCCCATGTTTCCTCACTCGTCCCTAGAATCCCTTCTAAATTCCATCCCCGTCCTAATTTACATATCTTATCACGTAAGATGTTCCTCTCAAAATCATATTTACTACACTTCATGATAACATGCTCGACATTTTCAGGAACATTACACACCTCACATTTATCAGACACACATTTTGCCATTAAATACAGCGTTGATTTTAACCCAGTATGTCCAAACCTTAATCTTGAAAAAATCGCTTCATCTCTTCTATATTTCCCTTTGAAACCCTTCACCTTAATTGATTTCTGAATGCTGTAATAGTGTCTCCCTTTAGTGTCTGTGTCCCACTTCTTCTGCCATTCATCACTCACTGCTTTTCTAATTAATGATTTGGCCTCTCCTTTTCCAAAGGGAACTTTCATTATTTCATCATCTTTTAATTTTAATGCTGTCTTTGCAATCTCATCTGCTTTTTCATTTCCCTCAACACCAACATGGGCCGGGACCCAAACAAATTGTACATCACCTCCAGTTCTTTGTATTCTCAACATTATTGTATATATTTCAATCAATAAATCATCTCTTAAGGTCTTTTTGGAATTCAAACTATACAGGGCAGCAGTGGAGTCTGAACAAATGACAACTCTCTCTGGCCTCACCTCTTCTATCCACTGTAAACCTAAAATAATAGCAACCATTTCTGCTGTATATACAGATAATTTATCATTGATTCTTTTACAAATACCTACATCAAACTCAGGTATGAATACTCCTGATCCTACATGTTCAGTCCCTGGATCTTTTGATCCGTCAGTAAATATTAGCATATAGTTATAATAATTCCTCTTCATATAATCTCGAACCAAATATCCTATATTATTCACATTACTTTCATTCCATTCTTTCTTCTTCTCTAGAAGATTCAGGTCCACATTGGGTACAGGAAATATCCACGGAGGAACATTACCCCATACAGTAGTTGGTCCATATTCTATGCTATTTAATCCATATTCTTCTGCTACTGTATTAATATTCCAACCAAATCCTTTACCTTTCAGTTGTTGTGTATATTCCCAACAATCACACAGTACATTTGTTGCAGGTTGTTCCTCTCCAGATCCTTGTAACTTGATCCAATATGCTAAAGACAGCTTAGAACGTCTTAAATATAATGGTAATTCATCAGCTTCTACCAGCAGTGCATTAGTAGGGGTTGTTTTCACTGCACCTATAGGGGAGAGTGGGGTGATTTGTGCCAGGGGGGGAAGTAGTTCCACCCTTGTTTCTGGAAAACCATAGAAGAAATTGGTCATGTGACCACATAATTTTGAAAAGCAATCACTTTTACTCGTCCTCCAAAGAAGAGAGACACATGGCATGAGAGTTAAGCACATTTTAGTGCAAAAAACTGTTTTTTCCCTTTCAAAGTAAAATTTCTATGATTTAGGTTTTTTGATTGTAGTGTCTGAACAATTATAGACAAGTTTGAAAACATTTCACACATGTTTTAGTGCTTTAGTAGTCTACACAATGAGTCTATACAGTTAGCATGATGTTAGCTCTTAACTGCTGGATCATGCTAGTTTTTCAAACTTGTGGGTCGGGGTGATTTGTGCCAAAGGGCCTGGGTTAAGTTGTGCCAGATCCAGACCACCAAGACCTACATACTCACAGGGGATAATCTTGAGAAGTGAGGAGATGGGCATGCCTCATCATTGTTTGACTCAGGCCTGCCTGCTATTTGTTTAATTTAGCTAACACTGATTTCACTTTTGAGTTTGCACTATGTTATTAAAGAGAAGTATTATTCCGTTTTTAAGTGGCCTATGTCACAATAGGATGTTTAGAAATTAGCCTAGTCACTTTATTCTTTTAACCCTTATGTGCTGTTGGGGATGTTTTCATCCACTATGGGGTATTTTTTAGTCTAAATTTGGCCATAACTTTCTCTGTGTTTCAGCAAATGGAATGATTTTTGGTGACAAATCTTATTTTGACACATATTTTGGGAAAATGCTTTGAAATTTTTCAAAAACTCAACAGTACACTGTGGGCAAATTTACTACCCTTTCGTTATGTTAGTGGCTGAAAACAGCCACTACTTTAAACTGCTGTAAAAATATATCAGATAAATATTTTTTTCAATTTTTTTTGCATAAATCTATTAATCAACCTCAGTCCTGCTCAAAAATACTAAATGTTTAAAAAAAATTCAGGATTTTAACTCTTTAATTGCCAAATTCGTAAATGATGTCACTGATTTGGGAAAAAACACACACAAAATGACTCATTTTCAATATAAAATGTGATTGTGGACTGGATTTTTTTTTACCTTTTATCACAGTCTTGGACATGTCAAAGATTAGAAACAACATTGGTTTTGATGCATTGTTAGTTTTTGTGCAGCATCAGATTTTAACTTTTTCTCCCTCATTTACTGTTCGTGGCTGTTTTTGCCCCATTGACTTCCATTATAACCACATTTTTTGATTGCAAAGTCATGACACCATATAATTATGCATTTTTGATTGTTGGTGGTTTTCCCTGTTGGGAAGAGGTAAAATTTGTAATTTTTACTGTTGATAACCAGGTGGCACCATTAACCCTTTAGATAGGCCTGTGCAAAAAAAAGCTTAGTTTCTGGCTTTTACATGGAGTTATATGGAGTTTATATGGAGTATAATAGCATAATAAAGTGTGTGTGTGTGTGTGTGTGTGTGTGTGTGTGTGTGTGTGTGTGTGTGTGTGTGTGTGTGTGTGTGGCGAGGAGGATTCGGAGGATCCTGGATCTGGGTAGATTGGGAGAAACGGCGAAGTGTGGTTTTCCACTAACGCGGAGACAACTCCCTTTCTTCAGCCTGCCAGAGGCGTGACTCCAGGGCCGACGCGCTATGCCATCACAAAGCATAGTCATACATGTTTGTATGACTGTACAAACATGTATGTGTTGACGCAAGTCATGCTGACAATGAGGTCAATCATCTCCTCCATAAAAAACAGATTGAACACGGAATCCATGTTCTGGACCTTTGCGATGGCATAGCGCGTCGGCCCTGGAGTCACGCCTCTGGCAGGCTGAAGAAAGGGAGTTGTCTCCGCGTTAGTGGAAAACCACACTTCGCCGTTTCTCCCAATCCACCCAGATCCAGGATCCTCCGAATCCTCCTTGCCTTCAGTGGAAGCTAGAGAGGATGATGAGGGTGCCACATCCAAATCAGGATCTGACTCTCCTGAGTCTGTGGTGTCAGAGGGGGAAGACGATACATCATGCAGCTCGCTGGAGGGGTCAGGCTGCATAATCATCTCTAAAACTTCACTACAAGTCAAGCCCTTTCTCATGTTGCTTGCTGCTCTTCTCACCATCAAATGAGCAGCAGGCTTGCATGCACGCGTTTAAATCCACTTGCTTTGTTTTTGTTTAGTCTGCATTTCTCACCATCAAAAGGCAGCAGATGCATAAATACACTTACTTTGTTTTTGTTTACTCCATGTAGTTCTGAGAGCTGAGGTGCATATTTTGATTTTCTCAGATGCATCAAGGTGAGTTCACACACACACACACACACACACACACACACACACACACACACACACACACACACACACACACACACACACACACACTTTATTATGCTTTTATACTCCATATAAACTCCATAATACTCCATGTAAAAGCCAGAAACTAAGCTTTTTTTTGCACAGGCCTATCTAAAGGGTTAATGGTTCCACCTAGTTATCAACAGTAAAAATTACAAATTTTACCTCTTCCCAACAGGGAAAACCACCAACAATCAAAAATGCATGATTATATGGTGTCATGGCTTTGCAATCAAAAAATGTGGTTATAATGGAAGTCAATGGGGCAAAAACAGCCACGAACAGTAAATGAGGGAGAAAAAGTTAAAATCTCATGCTGCACAAAAACTAACAATGCATCAAAACCAATGTTGTTTCTAATCTTTGACATGTCCAAGACTGTGATAAAAGGTAAAAAAAAATCCAGTCCACAATCACATTTTATATTGAAAATTAGTCATTTTGTGTTTTTTTTTCCCCCAAATCAGTGACATCATTTACGAATTTGGCAATTAAAGAGTTAAAATCCTGAATTTTTTTTAAACATTTAGTATTTTTGAGCAGGACTGAGGTTGATTAATAGATTTATGCAAAAAAAATTGAAAAAAATATTTATCTGATACATTTTTACAGCAGTTTAAAGTAGTGGCTGTTTTCAGCCACTAACATAACGAAAGGTAGTAAATTTAAACAATGCACAAGGGATATGTTACATAACTGACAGACAGCGCTATGTCAACAGGCATCTATTGCCAAAGCATTTTTGCCTGAAATGATTCACAAATATCATATATTGTGTTGCTATGGTGCTCTAAATGGTTGCTAGGGCGTAGCTTGATAGCTTCACAATGATCCTGAGAGACTGATTGGTCGTCTGAGTAAAATGAGCCCGCCCCCTTGTCTCTATGACACTGTGATCCAGAGTTATGTTCAATACAAAATCCCTATGCAATTGACCATAGTAGGAAAAACGCATGCTATGGTATTCCAGGGTGACAATATCTAAATAAACCTTAAATGAGTAATTTTGTATTGAATTTATCTTGCTTTCATATAGCATTACGGTTCATAACATTAAAATGTTCTGTTTTACTTCAGAAATCACTGGCACAATTTACCCCCAATGTATTCCCCCAAAGGCACAACTTCCCCCGCACCAGGGGCAAGTTGTGCCATGAGACCACTTTTTTCCCAAGAACTATATTTCTGAAACAATTTATTTCAGATCCAAAGTTATTGTTCTCAGGGATGCACCACATCCTGAAATATATGTACATCCTTAAGTTGAAGGCATTACTGCTTCTGTTCATGTGAAGTCACTTTGAGTAAAAACTGGCACAACTCACCCCACTCTCCCCTACTGAGTCTTAAAGCTCTAAACTGTATTCTGTCTAATTTCCTTAAAATACTATTGGCTGCTGCTCCATATACCATACACCCATAATCAATACACGATCGTATTAAGGCCCTATAAATATCTAGTAGTGATTGTTTATCAGCTCCCCATTGATAACCAGAAACTGACCTCATGAGATTAAGTACCTTTTTACATTTTGTTTCAACCTGTTTAATATGATTCTTCCATATACATTTCTCATCAAACCACAATCCTAAATACTTGAACTCTTTCACTCTTTCCATATTTTGTCCATACAATTTAAACTGTATGTTATTAATCCTTCTCTTTCTGGTAAAGAACATATAACATGACTTTGCAACTGACATCTTAAATCCCCAATCATATGACCATCTTTCAACTTTTAATATAGCATTCTGTATGCTATTAGTCACATGTCTGATGTTTTTCCCTCTTTTCCATATAGCCCCATCATCTGCATAAAGTGATGACCCAATATCTCTACCAACATTTATAAAAATATCATTTATCATGATATTAAACAGAATAGGACTTATAGCACTCCCTTGAGGAATACCATTTACAATATCAAAATACTCCGACACAGCATCCCCAACCTTTACACGGAAAGTTCGATTAGACAGAAACATCCAGTTGTATAGCCTTCCGCCAATACCCATAGCATCCATTTTAATCAATAATCCTTCTCTCCACATAGAATCATAAGCTTTTTCAATATCAAAATATACTATAGCCATGATCTCTTTCATACTAATCGCCTTTTCCGCCTCATTGCTAACTTTAACCAAAGCGTCTACCGTTGATCTTCCTTTACGAAATCCACTTTGATATTTATTTAGCAATCCTCTTTGCTCTAAATAATATGACAATCTACAGACAATTATCTTTTCCATCCATTTACATAGATGTGATGTTAAGGCTATAGGTCTGTAGTTTCCTGCATTAGTTATGTCTTTACCTGGCTTACCAAAAGGTAGTATCAATGCACTTTTCCAACTATCAGGCATTACACCTTCTCTCCATATCTTATTAAACAGTTTTAATATAATTTCCAATACTTCTTTTGGTAATTGTCTAAACATAGCATAGCATAGTTGATCTTGTCCTGGAGCTGTATATCCACTTCCCTCAAGGACCATTTTTAACTCATGTAATGACAAGTCCATGTCAAGTGCCGAATCATCACTATCTTTTTTCTTAGTTACCTCACTATTTGTTCTTAAAATATCTTTTTTCCGTTGTTTATGTATTTCATCTAAATGACTCCCACTATGTACACTTGCAAACTTCTTACCTAGTAGCTCAGCTTTCTCCTTATTTGTAATGGCCAGGTGTTCTCCATCTATTAGCACTGGGATTTTAACTGATTTTCTTTTCCCACTCATCTTTTTAGTCATTGCCCAAATGTCACCCAATTTAACTTCTCTACCAATGGAGGAGCAGAATTGCCTCCATGCATTCTTCTTAGATGACTTAATTACTTTCCGTGCTATAGCTCTCTTTCTTTGATAGTCAATCAGATTATCTTGGTTCAAATTCTTTCTTAAAAATCTGAATGCATGATTCCTGTCTTTTATAGCATTTTTACATTCATTGTTCCACCATGGAACTATTTTCTTTTTCTCATTCACTGAACTCATAGGGATGCAGGTTGTTGCAGCATTAATAATCAACTGGTTTTATTAATACAAAATTAAATCGGAATAGTCTGTAAATACTGTACTGTAAATAAACAGTAATTCTCTATTGATTTCCCAAATGCCCTTCCAGTGACATTCCAATTGAATGTTTTTTTTTATCCTGAGTAAAAGTTGTTATTCTTTCATAAGGTATTGTGACATGTGTAAGTAACACGATTTCTCTAAAATCATAATCTCTAAAAAAAAATTGTTTTGCAGTGGCTCTTAAGAAGACTGCACAGATCAACTGGCAAGAAACTGAGAGGGAACTCTCAAAATAGTCTGGGACAAGAGATGGAGGAGGACAGTGTCCAGAATCAGTAAGCTGGTGTGTGGTGGGCGTTCTGGCGCTATATGGCTGCCGTCGCATCACCCAGGTGGAGCTGCACATTGGTGGTGGTTGAGGAGATTCCCCCTTCCATGTAAAGCGCTTTGAGTAACTAGAAAAGCGCTACATAAATATAACAAATTATTATTATTATTAGAATGCACAAATGACTGTCGTCCAATTTTTTTCCTGTTCAAATGTTCAAAGCTTTCAGCAAAGACTGGGGCAAATACAGGTTAAAAATATGTATTTTAACAATTAGATATATAACTTTAAAGAAATACTCTTTAATCTGACATAAATCTGATTCTTTAAATATTGTCTCTTGAATTTCAGAATATATACTATGATGGGTAATTTCAATAAAATTTAAATTTGAAAAGATTTCAATCTCACTGTGTGCTCTAAAGCTTTAAAACTTTGTTTGTGTGGTGTTGCTACTCATTCCTAGTTGGGCCACATGCATATGATCCATGGGCCCCACCTAAAGCCCTGTGAAATCCTGCATAAACCCTAAATGAGTACGTTTCTGGGGCCAACATGGAACCCATGGATAAACCCACTTACAGCCTGTATTTCGGCCCATGTAGTAACCTTGTAATACCCACAAAAAAACTAAAGCTGGGACCAAGATGTGTCTTGTGCATGTTGCCCAGTTGGGGCCCACCTGTTTATAAGTGCCATCCTATATGAAATCCATGTGGGCAGTTGGCATGGGGCCATTATGGAGCCCGCGGACAATCCCATACAGAGCCCATTTCTCAGCCTATTTCAAACCCACATGGCCCCATATATAAATGTCGGCGGGGTTAAAGCTGGGACCGAGATGGGTCTTGTGCATGCTGCCCACTTGGGTCCCACATAGTACCAAGTGCAATCCTACATGAAATTCATCTGGCCAATTAACATGGGGCCATTATGGAACCCATGGACAATCCTACATGCCCATTTCATATGGGCCCCACATATAAATATTGGCTAGGTGTGAATGATTACTCAATGTCTTCAGTAAATTTAAAAGCAAAAAAGATATGACTTAAAGGTGACAATCTATAAAATAAATAGCATAAAGGTTCTGTACAAAACTGTTTGTACTTATTTCTATCATATATACCAGGCATTTTTTTTTAAAGTACAAATACAAACACTTTCTATTTCTGCTTTGTCGTGTTATTTCAATGAACTGCTCTGTTGTGATTTCAAATAAATCTTGTATCATGTGATTTCAAGAAAACCTGTGTATGGACTTCAAGTAGCGCTGCACAGTCATTGTGTGACATCAAAGTATCGCGAGAGCGACTCAACAGCACATGCAGCGCCTGCTCTCCAATCGCTCTCGCGATACTTTGATGTCGCAGCGCTGCCTGCAGTCCAACAAGCCTGATAAAAGCAGAGAGCTTTCACTTACTGTTAGACGTCTGGGGCTGGACAGAAGACACACTCAGAAATCATCACTCAGGTTTGTCTTTATTTCCTTAATATGATCAATTTGATCACTTTCATTTCAACTATTATGTATTACATGTTTTTACGGATGCCCTGAACCTAAAAAAAAAAAAAAAAAAATTCTGTAAAAACAAAATCTACAATTACGAGAATAAAGTCGAAATATTTCGAGAATAAAGTTGAAATATTTCGAGAATAAAGTTGAAATATTTCGATTTTATTCTCGAAATGATACGACTTTATTCTCGTAATTGTAGAAACAATTTTTTCGCTGTGGTTCAGGGCTTCCGTACAATCTGATACTAATTGTAATTATTAGTTTTTATTATTATTATTATTTTGTATTATATTAATTCGTTATTTAATGTTTAAAGCGGCAGGAGAGTCAGAAGAAGAACGTGCTGGTCCAGAGAGTAGTTCAGAATTTAAATCTTCACATATCTAATATAGTAGCCTACAGCAAACTGTTGATTTGAGTTGTGCATTCTGGCTGGTGTGATGCTACTGAAAAACAAATTGCGTTCAAATCACGCAGAGACAAAACTTGCATTTATGTGGAGAAATAGCCAAATCAATGTAGGCCCTACTATTTTTAAGTTTATACATTTAAATGTTTTTGTTTCCTTTTTTTATTTTTAATTGGTTTAAAAGTTTATTTAGCTGAGCAACAAACTTAAACGCTGGTCGTATAGTGATGTCACTAAATTATATGCTGATCTTAACTGACCATCTGAACTATATGTATACACTATATATATTTGCACGTTCAGTGGAATAGCATCAGAAAATAGAACCCGGCATCAGTGTGGACTGTTAGGTTAAATCACCTGGAACTATTGATATGTAGGGAGAGCGGGGCACAATCTAACACTTTTTGTCTTTCTCAGTTTGTGTAAATCTACTTAGGGTTCAGAGTTTTTATTTTTCCCCCCACATTCATTTTGCATGTCTAGTACAATTATGTGGTTTCTAGGGCTGGTCCGAATACCATTTTTTGAGCTTCGAAGTTTCGGTAGTAATGAACATCGAATATTTGAAGCTTCGGAGAGAGGGGGCTGAACATATTCTTCTCTCTAATAAAGGCAGGAATCTCTATGTGTCTACCGTTCATCCAATCGACTTCACAAGGGAGTGCAGTGTCGCATTTGGTGCAATATAGATAGAGACGCGAGACGCGACACGTTCAGAATTAATAAACTTTTAGTAAACTACAGAAGAGCGCGAGCGGGAAGCGGCGCTCCTCACACGGGCAGGGCTTATGCTCCGAGAACGGACACTGCACTAGTGATATAAAACACATTTTCCCCATGAACAACACAAAGTAAATACACTCGCACGTAACACACACACACACACACACACACACACACACACACACACACACACACAGGTCTGTTAACTTAAGCAATACTTTTAATAAGGTAGCCTAGTCTAATATTTTTCTGACTAACAAATTACTGATACAGTAAAGGGTAGATTTAAATACAGAAAAACTAGATTTAAATAAAGAAAAACGAAATTTAAGTAAAGAAAAAACGAAATTTAAATAAAGAAAAAACGAAATTTAAATAAAGAAAAAACAAAATTTAAATAAAGAAAAACGAAATTTAAATAAAGAAAAAACGAAATTTAAATTTAAATAAAAACGAAATTAAGTTCAATTAAAAACGAGATTAATTTAGATTGATAATAACGGGTAAAAAGCTTAATACATTTTGTTTCTATTATTGTATTTTTCACAATGTCAAAGCAACGCAGCTTAACCCAAAACACAAGCTCAGGCACTTCATAAGGCATGCACTTCTGTCCATACAAACTCTGCTGTTCAGGGCCGGGTTTCCCGAGAACTATGTATCTTAGCTCTTAAAGGGATAGTTCGCCCAAAAATGATATTTAAGCCATGATTTACTCACCCTCAAGCCATTCGAGATGCATATGTCAATCTTTTTTCAGACGAACACATTTTCAGTTATTTTAGAAAATGTCTTAGATCTTTCAGTGGTTATAATGTGAAGCAATGGGGTCCAGCTGATTCAAGTCGCAAAATGTGCATGCATCCTTCACAAAAATAATCCATCCGGCTCCAGGGGGATAAACGAAGGCCTTCTGAGGGTAATCCGTGCGGTTTTGTCGTAAAAATATACATATTTAAAACTTTATAAACGAAAATAACTGGCTTCCGGTGGCGGTCGGTGCGAGTTAATGGAGATGGTTGCTGGCATATGACGTCGGACGTAACGCAGGAAGCGTCGTGACATAGACCGAGCGTGACAGCGCAGCCAGAGAGCAGAGCAAAACAAAACTCTACATTCGCTCTACGTCACGACGTCATTCATCTCCATGAACGTGCGCCGACCGCCACCGGAAGTTTAGAAGTATTTTAAACCACTTTTTAATGTTGTCAAAAATTTAAGGTTTTCCTTTACTGTTAATCTTCCTAATACATTCTAACAATGAACTGGCCACATATTAACAATTGGTCAGGATTCCTGGGCATCACTTTTTTTTTTTTTTTTTTTTTTTAAAGCTCAGGCTACCACTACCAGCATTTTTTTATTATTATTTTTTTGCTTTCAGTTGTTTGCCTTGTGCATCAGAACAAGATGTATGTAAGTCTTTGCGTATATAATTATAACATTTTAAAAAGTATACATAATAATATATAATATATTTATTTTTATAACAAATGAAGTATATTTATATTAAATTATATATATATTTGCATATATGTAATTTATATGTATATGTATTTTCACATGGCAATATTCTTATGCGCATCGCTTCTGTGTATGATGCCAAAGGGTTCTCACTGAAAGCAGTGGAATAATACTAAAGGTGTACCCTGAGCGAAAGAAGTGAAGTTGATCGTGACCAAGCATCAATATGTCACGAGTTGTGAGTGAGAATGTGTTGAATCTTTCTTGGAAAAACTTCAGATTTTGTGACAGGAAAGAATGAATGAACATAATTAATTGGAAAGGAAGCCTAAAGCCAGGTGCACACTGTACGATTTTGGCCATGATTTGGCCACCTGAGACTTGTTTATAGTTATAGTTGTTAGTTTGACATATTCACAACGCAGTGCTGAAGTGCCAACTAGTCTCTCCCTATGGAGGATCCCTTTACCACTCTACAGACAAGGCGTTGTCGGGAAAATTTGTTTTGCGTTCCTACCCCAAAGCGACAAAATAAAATAAAATTCTGTATCAAAATTTATAAGGAAAGACAAGTACTTTGTTTAGGCTTGGCTTGTAGGGAATTCCAAACCTGCGCACATATTCAAGCGCACATAACTCTAGAACCCATTCTTAATGCGCATGTGAACGCCATCAGCGTTTATCACAGGTTCGCGTTTAAAGTCTGTGTAAAGGGAATGGTGTCGTCTTAGCGGCCCCTAATTTAATAACAAATGATCGCTGCGACGGAAGCGAATCAATCAAAACTAACTTTAGCTGGAAAATAACTTAAAGAACCGCTATAAAGCCAAAACCATCTCTGTTACCTTAAATTATACGCTTATCTCTGTAAAGCTGCTTTGAAACAATCTACATTGTTAAAGGGATAGTTCACTTTGAAAATAAATTTTGGTATGTTTTAGCTTACCTCAAGGGCATCCAAGATGTAGGTGTCTTTTTTTCCGCAGTAGTTTCAATTTTGATATTTTTAGGTCAAACCGTTCTTGTCTGTCAGTCCTATAATGCAAGTCTGTGGTCACTGTCTCAAAGAGCATGCACAGAGTCCAAATTAAAACAATTCCCCATCGTCCAAATTAAACAATTCCCCATCGTAAGTACACATTGATGGCCTAAGACACGAAACGAGCGGTTTGTGTGAGAAAACGAACAGTATTTATATCGTTTTTTAACTCTTGTACACAGCCACGTCCAAGTGATCTGAGGGCGCGAGCGCATCCTGGTGTGTGACGTGTGCGCAGACTGGTGCATAAATATATATATACACTAGAATAGATGCCGCCTTGCCTACGGCATTCGTTTCAATGAACTGCCGTAGCCAAGGCGACATCTAGTGTATATATATCTATGCACCAGTCTGCGCACACGTCACACACCAGGATGAGTGAGCGCCCTCAGATCACTTGGACGTGGCTGTGTACAATCATATATGACAGATTAAAATGTTATGTAAATGGCAAACTTGTTGCACGTTAATGTTTTTTTTTTTTTTTTTCATTTTTTCGGAAACACACAGATAATTCTTTTTTTTTTTGTAACCGCTCGCACACCTGTTTATTTCTGCTATTTAAGTCTCATTCGTTTCTTTGCTAGATTTTCTCATGTCTGCTCATGCTAGTTTTGCTTTGTTCTCTGCCAAGTTTACCTATGCCTGCAGTGCCACCCTCTCTAGTCCCGGGTTGTCCTCTTGATTTTTGACTCATGCCTGTGTGGCAGTTTGCAATTTAGGTTAAGTCCGACTACGCCACCCGGAAATAGTCCGGGAACCCACAGATTATTCAGGTACACAAAGCACGCAGATACGTAGTGGCTGAGTCAGATAACAGACAACGATGATAGTACAAAACAGTTTATTCAAAAAACACCATTTAATAAAATACAACACGATCTTCAGTAATAACTCGTAGAGTCAGATAAATCAACAATCACACGCACACACACACACACACACACACACGCCTACCACTTCAGAACCTGGGGGATTTGTCCTGACTATTAGATCAACACAGCAACCACTCGTGCTCTCTCACAACACTCCACCCGTTGTGAACACTGCAAACTGTCAGTCAAACCACCACCACACCCAGAAGACTTCAGGAACCACGGGTACCCCAGATTCTGAAGGGAAAAGACTAGAACAATCAATATAACAATAAACAAAAACACATACACTTTCCACATAAAACTCTGTCAATGAAGCGTATAATCACACCCGGCCGTAAAGGCCTGTCTTTCTCAGTAGCAATACCAGCCAACCAGCTAATGCTCGTGGACCGTGATCAGCAGGATAGCGGGCGTTAATGGGTCATTCCCCTATGTCTTGACAAACATATTAATCACAAACAGAAAATCAATTCAACAAACAAAACAGAAAATACAAAAGAAAACCAAACATTCCTAATAATGTACAAATATAAGGGTGACACACATAGACCTTCGTCGCTGTAAGGTTACCCCTCCCCCGTCCTCAGTCCACCCGTCGAGGAACACTGTCACAGCCCCAATTTAGATGTATCCTGGCAGGCTGTACACTCGGCGCGTATTTTGATCAGCTCAGACGTCGTCCTTGACCGGATGGAGACCGTTACACTGTTGAATTAGAATTCGCATACAAGTTCACAGAAACTGTAGTTCAAATAAGAAACGGAAGGGCGGGCGAACACAGCGACTTGGGAGTGAAACACAATCCGTCCGAAGTCGTTCAGCGTCACACACAGATAAGAGTTATAGAAAATAGCACGAGCCGACAGTGTCTTCAATGCTCCCAAAATCTGCAAAGCCTGCTAAGCCTGCTGCAACACCTCCACGCCTCATACCACTGCACTAAATAACTCGTGCCGCGCAGTGCACTCAAGGCGTGCTAATGGCGCTTTTCCACTGCATGGTACGGTACGGCTCGGTTCAATACGGCTCACTTATGGCGCATTTCCACTGCATGGTACGGTACGGTACGGCTCGCTTTAAATGGTACCACCTCTGTTGAGGTTCCAAGCGTACCGTACCGATACTAAAATGTGACGTGAAAACACTGCAGATCACTGATTGGTCAGACAGAATCATCACTACCAGCGTCATTGTATTTACGACACGAGACACTAAACCCGCTAGATTTAAATAGCCAGTAGACAACAGCCAACGCTGTAGCACCAAGTATTTGCTTAAAAAAAAGCAGGGTTCGAATTATGATTTCATCTTTGTGGGGGTCTCTTTAAAAAATAAAAAAATAAAAATAGCCTATGAGCAGGCGCGGTGTAGCTTACTAATGTAGGCCTAAATAAATACAAATGTTTAATAAAAAAGCGTTGCTAACACAATTCAGTTTAAATAGTACATTTGGTTTAATTTGTCATTTAATGAGGTCTAATATATGTTATCAGTGGTGAGAATTTAAGTGGTCCAGTGGCAGAACTTTTGCCAAGCGTGTCAGAGGTTCTTGGTTTTGGGTTCTAATCCGCACTCGTATAGGTTTTTTTTTCTCTTTTTTTTTTTTTTTTCTCATCAAAACCGATTATGTTTATCAGTGGTTAAGGACACGTTTGTGTGCATTTTGAATTGTAATTTCACCGGAACGAATAGAGAGTCTCCACAACGGATTGAAGCGCGCGTCCGAGTGAAGACTGTGCGCGAGCCACAAGAGAACACAGTATCCGCGCCACTGATCGCAGCGGCAACGAGCACTTTGACCACTTTATTTAAAAAAACAACACATTTCAGCGGTAGATCGCCTCTTATTTAACAGACGAACTAAATTAATGCTCTGCTAGTTAACTGAAGATGTTTTATTTATTTGTATTGGTATATTAGTGCCGCTAGATGTTTCAAAAGTGGTGGGGACAATATCGACCTTAGCAAAAAGTGGTGGGGAAAATTACGCCTATGTTAAAATAACACTTGCCTGATGGGTTATGCTACTGCTAGATCGGACGTTGACGTCACTTCTGTGAGTTGAGAAAAGTCAGGAAAAGTCCTGGCAGAAAGCGAAGCATAAGGATGTAGTGTGATGACGATCCGAGATCCCGCGAGATCCATGTGTTTGGCATCTTGTCCTATCTTTTAAGTCATGCTACAGTAGTCTGAAGGAAAAAGTGCTTTATTTGTAATTTAAAATAATGGTGCTGATGATTTTTAGAGACCCCCACAGGTGTATGATTTTACTGCTTTCATGGGAGCTCATCCTCTCTCTATGGGAGCTCAGCTCCCACTGGCTCCCACGTAATTCGAACCATGAAAAAAAGAGTATAAACTTCCAAAAAAGAAATGGCTGAATCGTGGTCAGTGGACGAGGTGCACATTCCTCTCGTTGGTTGCCGAGGAGCGGATGGGGAAACACGGAATGAAAAATTTGCATTTAATGATGATGTCATGGTAGTAGAGACGGCAACTATAACGATCTGTCCCACCCACTTTGAAGCGGTACTAACTGCAGTGGAAAAGCAACCGAACTAAAGCGAGCTGAACCGTGCCGTACTGAGTCGAGTCGTACCACGCAGTGGAAAAGCGAAGCGAGCCGAATCGTTCCGCGCCGAGTCGAACCGTACCGAGCCGAACCGAGCCGTACCATGCAGTGGAAAAGCGCCATAATAAAAGGCTCGCCATGATAAGCGTTCACTCCACGTTCTCCTCCGCCACACTCCTGAACCTAAACCGGCGCCCCAGAATGACGTCACTTCCCGGACTCGGAATAGCACGCTTGCCTAGATGTCTGCCGCATCTCCTTTTATACCCGCAGAACACCATATTTGGGAATTAACCCTATGATGGCTGATTACATCACCACACCTGCTTACTGGTTTCTGGGCTTGCATCTCTCCTCTGGATTTGTTGGTGTTTCCTGGACTGATTCCGGTTACCGACTTTTATTGCCCGGCTTTTGACTAGACTCTCCTGTTATTTATTTAGTTTTAGAAGTGTAATTTGATTACCATATGCAGTTTTAATAAAGTTGAATTAGCTCTTCAAAGTGCACACTTGCAGGTGTTGATTATAATGAATTAACTGTTAGGCCCATAAATAATAATAAGGATAAAAAATATGTAAAAAGTATAATAAAGTATAAAGGCGAGACACTACAGGTGAATAGGGTAATTTTTTTAACTAGCAGATATCACCATGAAACTTTCCCAGTTGATTACCTACATTAAGATGAGAAAAAAATGTATTACAAGTTTTCTGTAATTTAATGTTTAAATATGCAAATTAGTCAATATCTAATTAAATATGCGCTAATTTGCATATATTTAAAAAAACTAAATCTGAGTATTGGATAAAGACAGGTTAAAAATTATTTTTTCATTGTGTTCACATATTAGATGGGAAATAAATTACAGAGGGATTTATGGACATCTACTTTTGTTATCCTGTAAATCAGAATATACTGTCAATAGCCTTAAAAAAATGATTGTCGCCATGTTTTTTTTTTGAATAAAATGTTATATAAATCAGGCTGGGAATAATATATTTACAAATCCCTCAGTAAATGTCTTCATAATATAACTAGGTACAAGACTGGAAAGTTTGGTGTATAGTGCGACGCCAACTGCCATTTTGCCCTAACTTAATTTGATTGTGTTCAATCTGCTTAATATGTCAAATTTAAGTTTACTTAATCCGTTTGTGTTGGATTACATGAATGATTTGTGTTGCATTAACTGAAACTGGGCAGTGCTTGTTAGTTCCCAGCATGCTTTGCATATGGTTGAATTAAGAGAGAATAAATGTTAAAAGTAAGTGTTATTTTATGTTTTTTTGAGAAAATGAGAAAAGGGGAAGACTTGATAGTGTGTAATTGTGTTTAATGTTCAATTACGTTGGAATTATTAGAACCATTTAAAATACAGTGGGTTACCATTGTGGAGAAGTGTGGAGCATTTTGTTTGGCTGTGGACTGATTTGGTTACTTTAAACTGCTTTGGTTGAAGGAGCATGTAAATCTTAGCATTTAAGATGCTAATATGTGCTACTGCTAGCAAATAGCTAGCTATAGTCTATTCATTTAATTATGTGTCACTAAAATAAATAAAATATGAATGGGTGAATGAAAACAACAAACACATAAGTTGAATGCAAATTAAGTAAATTAGTTGGGCTGACACTATTAAATTAAGATGTGTCCAACCATAGTAAATAAGTTGAATCAACCTTAATAAATTAAGTTGACCCAACGTAAGTACATTAAATTGGAATAACAGAATTGCATAATGCTGAAATAAAGCAAGTTAATCATGTGGAAATCATTTCCATGATTTTTTTATGTTCATTCAAAGAGTTATTTTTTTGAGTAAGAATGAACATGTAACTCAAAAAAGATGCAAATGAGTTAAATGAAAATATTAATATCATGTTTAACCAACACATCTATTTTGTGTTCAAATAACATGATAAAGGTTGGTTGACTTAACTTGGTTTGTTTAGATGGAATATAGGTGGCATGATTAAATCATGTTCATCCAATGAATTATTTTTTTGAGTGTATAGGTGCTACTAAAGTGGAGATTTCAGACTTGGAGTATGAGAGAAAAGTCATTTTGAGAAAACGGGCTTTAAAGATTTATCATCAGCCAATGAGATTGCGCATTCAGCCCTTTTACTTTCACGACTGGTTGCTGATAAAAAGGAAATGGCCATATTTGGATCTGACAGCATTGTACAGAAGAGAGAGAGCTTTCCAGCAGTGCATGTGATGACAGTGTAGACCGCAATCGCGGAGCAGCGTGTTGATTAAGAACGCCAACTTTTGTTGAATTTATGAGAAATCTACAGACGCAAACAGACAAAGTGCAGTAAAATAAAGACCTAAATGTGTATTTCAGACTTTTATTCACCACAAGTCTGAAAGAAGTTATTGAAGACAAATATCCAAAAATCTCAAAATTGACCAGTAAAAAAACGTGGGTGGTCGCATGGTTTATGCGCATGGTCTAAAGCGCAGGGCGCAAGTTCACTTAGGTTGGTCCGTACATTACTAACATGCTCTTTCAATAACAAAAAAAAATTGATTGCGCCATTGACTTTAGAGCAGGTTTCAGTTGGTCAATGGCTCAGTCTATTTCTGTTGCCTCAAAATAGCAACGCTTCAACAATGCACCAGAACACACCTCGTTTTCAGACCAGCAGCCCATGGGTGCACAAATGGGCGCTAATGCATTTGCTATTTAAACAACGTGGCACAGGACATGAAAATGAAAACTGCATCGGACTGAAACTAGCAAAAAACACTTGCGTCGTGCTGCATTGGGTGTTAGATAGGGCCCAATATGCTAAATGGGGGATATCTATATCTAACAAAAAATCTATGATTGTCAGAATGTCGTCTCTCAGTTGCTGAATTTCACGCAGCAACGTTGCTACAGCCCTGTCGCATCTTACAATTCTACGTTGTTACAATGTTGCAAGCATGTAGACAGCGACGTTGCCATAGTAGAAATACAACGTGCCACAGATGTTGCCACTTTTCACATTGTTACTTTTGTAGTTTATGAATTGACCTTTGGCTTTTTTGTTTGTTTTTTATAGAAATCAAGAGAAGCTAAAGTCCAAGGTGTGATCGTCCCAACAGTAAGTCCAAAAAAAGAAGACATAGTATTTATATTATTGTACAACTTGAGACATATAAATGGAATATAAATGAAGCTGTAGAAATATGGTAAATCATACATCTTCATACAAAAGTTAATCCTAAACTTTGTGCACTCAAAAAACTGTTGATTTTTTTTAATTCACTATTATACAAAGAGGATTTTACAACTGCCATTTGACAACGTTGTGTGTGTGTGTGTGTGTGTGTGTGTGTGTGTGTTTCAGTGAGTGCTCTGAGGATTGTCCTTGTGGGGAAGAACGTGTCAGAAAACAACAGAGTGGGAAACTTAATCTTAGATAAAGAAGTATTTGGAAAGAAACCACCACAACCTGATGTACAGACGTTCAGTCAAACAGTGGAGGAGAGAAACATCACTGTCATCAACACAACTCATCTGCTCAATCCAGTACTCAAACTACAAACAATAGCACAGAAAGTGTCTGAGGTGTCTACTCCAGAACCTCATGTGATCATACTGGTGCTGCAGCATAAGGGTTTTAGTGAGAAGGATAGAGATAGATTAACTTCAGTGTTGAACTGCTTTGGTGAGCAGGTGATGAAGCGCACAATGATTCTGACTACTGATGACAATACGCACATAAATAAACAGAAATCTGAAAAAGAAAATAAATTGATTCAGCAAATATCTACAGAATCTGGAGGAGGACATCTTCAACTTCAAAACACACAACACTCTCAAATACTTCAAAAAGTGGATGAAATATTCACTTCTAGTGGTTTTAAGGAGACAAAACAGAGTTTGTCACTGGATCAAGTGGAGAGTAAGTATTTTACAATTACAGCTGATATCACACTGCTGTTAGACATTTTTTAACAAACCGGTTTAATTTACAGTAAAATGTGTTTTTTAAAGGTATACTTATAATGGTTTGTTAAATGAAAGGTTTGCTCAAAGAAATGTAGCATTTCAAGAAGTTCTTGTCATTTATTTTGGATTTGGTAGCAACTGAAAACTAGAAGCAATTTGCATAATTTAGGTTGATAATTTACCAGTGGGTTAAATTAAAACATTTATGTTCAAGATGCTTACTCTAGATAGTCTCATATATCCCATGCCTCTCAGGTAAAATTATCATGTTTTAAAGAGTAATATTACAAAATAATTTTAAGCATATATTGGGGATATCTTCAGTTTATATCATTTAGTTTCAATATTTATAGTACAGTTCAACAGTATCACAGGTTTGGATGGCTAAGCTTATGGAAATTACAGTACAGTATATGAAGATGAAGCCATACATACTGTAACAATAATGAGTATTATAAGCTCTGTTTGTGTTCTTGTGTTTTGCAGTAAGCACAAGTCCAGAGTTGGATCGTCCCAACAGTAAGTTCATTGAATGATCTTAAAGACAGCAACAGAAAAGTGTGACATGATGAAGACATTGGGCCCTATTTTAAGGATTTAAGTGCATGGTGAACCATCACTGAACTTACTTAAGCTGGACTGTGATGCTATTTTCTTCTAGGAACAAACTTTGTTGCATTATTTTCCTGTTATCTCTGTAAAGCTGATTTGAAACAATCTGTATTGTAAAAAGCGCTATTAAATAAAGGTGACGACTGATAAATCTATTAAGATAAGCTATTTAATGTAATAGAAACTAAGACTGTATTCACTTCTTAATGTTCAGTGTTGTGAATGCCAAACAATACAATTCACAAATTGACAAATATCTGTGTATATGTAAAGAAGTTTTGATATCGGATTTGGTTCTCTCTTGTGTGTGTGTGTGTGTGTGTTTCAGTGTATGATCTGAGGATTGTCCTTCTGGGGAAGAGTGTGTCAGAAAACAAAAGAGCGGGAAACTTAATCTTAGGGACAGATGTGTTTGAAATCAAAGCTCCTCCAGTTAAAAGGAAACTCCAGAAGTGCAGTCAGAGAGTTGGAAGAACATTAAAGGACAGACGTGTGGCCGTCATCAACAGTCCTCAGCTGCTCCAGCCACATCTGTCACTCCGTCACATCACACAGACAGTGAGAGAGTGTGTGAATCTGTCTGATCCAGGACCTCATGTCTTCATACTCGTTCTGCAGCACAATGACTTCACTGAAGAGGACAGATACAGAGTGAAAACTGTCCTGAAAGAATTCAGCGAAGAAGCGGTTAAACGCACTATAGTGCTCACAACTGACAAAGAGACAATTGGATCAAGGATAAGTTCTGTGGTTGTGGATAGTGTGGTTCAACAGTTAATAAAGGAGTGTGGAGAAGGACATCTGCAGCTTGATGAAAGTAAACCAGAATGGCGTTCGGTGATATTCAACATGATAAATAAGAAACTCAAGGAAAACCTGGAAGAATATCTCACATGTGAGATATATGAAGATGTTAAAGGAACATCAGTGGATGAGGAGCAGAGCAGCTCAGAGGAAGAATATCAGGAGAGTTCTTCCCACAGAGATGACGGAAAAACCGAAGAGAGACAGAAACAGAAAAGTGATGAAGGTAGTTCAAAGATTTGGTTTGTTTTTGTTTTCAAAATTGAATTATGATCAGGAACTACAATTGCAGCTATATAAAATACTGCCAGTATTTACTAAGCTTCCAAAAATATTTTAACACAAACTTGTCTGGGAGGTTTTCAAATTTGACTTTCAACTTATTGATTGTATCTAGGAAAGTTACTAGCAGTGTTTCACAGAAGGTAAATATGAGTGTAGGCTTATATATATTAAACTCAAACTTAGAACTTAAAAGAACCTGACAAGGAACTAGGATACAATAATTAATTGAGAAACAGTTAACACTTTGGACCAAACATGGACCGAAAAAAATAAAAAAAATAAAGCAAAAATGTATTAAAAAAACAGACACATCACATAGTGGTCAATGAGAAAGACCCTAAACATTACACTTGTATTGTATTAAAGACGCAGGCAGATATAAAATTAGAAATGCAATGATATGGAATGAGTGTAAACACTGTATTCTAATGTCTCTTCATTTGTATTTCAGTATCAGTAAATGTCTCTGGAAAACAGAAGCTGAACCTGGTGCTGTGTGGAAGTGATGGATCATCTATGGTCTCTGTGTCCAAAATGTTACGAGGGAAAAAAAGAAATCCTTCACGTGAGAGAGCAATCACTGAAGAGTGTGTGAAGAGAGAGGAGAGGATACATGGGCGTCTGATCAGTCTGGTGGAGCTTCCAGCTCTCGTTCAGCTCTCAGAGGAGGAAGTGATGCGTCAGACTCTCCGCTGTGTGTCTCTCTGTGATCCTGGAGTTCATGTTTTCCTCCTCATTGTTCCTGTTAGTCCACTGACTGAAGAAAACAGAGCAAAAATAGAGAAGATCCAGAAAATATTTGACTCCAGAGAGCACTTCATGGTGCTTTTCATAACAGAGCTCAGTGTTGAAGGACCGGTGACAGAGTTTGTCAAATCCAGCACAGACTCTCAGAGGTTAATCAGTCTCTGTGGAGGTCAGTACAGATTGATGGGGTTAAAGGAGCATGGAAACTCAAGACAGATCCCAGAACTACTGGATTATATTGAGAACATGAAGACTAAACCCTATTCACTTCAGATGTATGTGAAAGCTCAAGAGAAAAGAGCCAGACATGAACTGGAGGAGAAACTGAGTGAGAAGGAGGAAAAAATAAAAGAGTTAGAAGAGAAGATTCAGTCAGAGGGTGAGTGGATTTTTTTGTAAAAAATTCTGAACACAAAAAAACTTAACTTGTATACTACATCTATACTGTAGGCAACAATCCACCTATGATGACAGACGAGATTAAACAGAAAATGTATATACTGCTTAAAAGTTTGCACATTTTCAAGCATTTATTATTTAACCATATTAAACTGTTATATGAACACATGTATATTATATGTTATATAAACACATACATGACGTCGCATCGTCTGTTACATAATTTGCAATATTTTACAACGTCGCAGGGTGGTATTTCATATCCGGCAGGGATTTTTTTACAGAAACGTAAACAATGGGGGCAATTCGATACTATTGAAACGGGGTCGAGGTAAAATATGATACCCATTTACATAGGGGTCTGAGTGTTACTAGTCGACGACCTATCAGTACCAGCGTTGTCTATCAGGGTTGACGTGTTATAATACGATGATCTATCAGTACCAACATTACCTGCATCGGACGGGGCGTTGCTACCCATCGGGGGCGCAGTGATGGCATCATCTGTAGGGGTAACAGCATTGATAGACAATGGGGAATAAATATCGACATTACCTGCGGGAAAAAAGCATCGCTAGATGCTGATTCATGTTCATTTTTTAATGCATAGTCATCTTGTACAATTTGTATATTGCATTTGTTTAATATTTCCTGTAGCCGATTAAATTTGGGGAATTGTTCAATAGCTATTTCTAAATGCTCTAAATTACAAGTCTGTGACGATGGTTCTACATTAAAAGAGGTTGCCGGATACATATTTATCATTTGTTGTAACCCATCACACAAACTAACACTACATTTGTTGTAGCTGGTCTGAGAGATTTGGATCTGGATGACAGCATTGTGCATCGGCTGTGGAATTTTTTTCACCAACGTCCATTTTATTTTTTATTTAGAACAAAATTCTATTGACCTGAAGTTATGAAATATCACAAACCCTGAGAATTCACAGTTATGACGATAAAAATCCAATCAAACACACACAAATGTATAAAATTGTAAAAATACAAATACTACAATATGTGGCGAGCACGACGAGGTCGAGGGCCGTGGGAGGACGGCGCGAGGCCGGTGGCGTGATTGATAATGAGCGACACGTGCGCAACACACCGGTCTCGCATCTCTCACGGAGGAGCAGAAGCATAAAAGGAGGTTTTATTTTTTTTCTTCTTTTTTTTTTTTTAACATTCAAGCACATTTTTAATAACAAGAATAAAACAAATACAAAACGAAAGTAAAAGACAGCAGCCCCTCACGGATGACTGCTGTCACAATAAAATAAAACAAAACACAACATAAGTCCAGGCCTGTTCCTCTCTCGATCTTCACTGTCGTCGCTCCTCCTTTTATGCTTCCGCTCCTCCGTGAGAGATGCGAGACCGGTGTGTTGCGCACGTGTCGCTCATTATCAATCATGCCACCGACCTCGCGCCGTCCTCCCACGGCCCTCGACCTCATCGTGCTCGCCACACAATACTAATAGAATAAAATAAAATTAATACAAAATATCATACACAGATGTAACCTATCTACATCGCAGCTCATAACTCCGAGAAGATTGACAATTAATCGCCGTTCCCTAAGTTGATCATTTAATATGAAAAGCACTTGTTCGTTGTTCTCATCTCCCACTGCTTGCAATCTGTGGATAGAATTTTCGAGTCTCTGATGCTGTTCATATAAAATAGCCTGTAATTCACGAATCTTAATGTGCTTAATATCTTAATCTTAATATATACTTACAGAGGTCGATGGATTGAAAAGTGAGCAGCTCAATGTTCGATTCTAGAAAGTAAAAGACCTATTAAAATAAACATTTGTTGATCAAATTTTAATATCTATGAATATCATACATTCAGACAGATAAGCAATATGCAATAACCATATGAACGAGCTACCATACACAATCCTTTCCCATCGCCAAACTTGTGACTATTGAGTGATGCCCATGCACATATAAATCAAAAGTGAAACGATGGCTCTCCCCTGCTGGACAATACGTGTAGATGCAACCTTCTAATAAACATTACATATTGATCAGCTGTGTAGTCGTTTTATAAAATATTACTTTAAAAATGGTCCACCTAAAAAATAGCAAGTAAAATGTTATATATATATATATATAATTCATATATATGAATATAAACTTTTAAATCTACAATGCAAGAAGTGTTTTTACAGAGATTAAGCACATCCCAAAAGTTAATGGATTTATGAAAAATTATAGATAATAAATGCTTAAGGAAAAATCTAAATATATCAAACCTATGAGATGTAAAGCATTCAAAAAATACTAAAAAGCTTATCTATACAATAATAAATAAATAAAACGCACTTTGAAAAATGGCGCCCCTGCTGGACAATACATGTAGATGCAACCTTCTAATTAACATTACATATCGATCAGCTGTGCAATCGTTTTATAAAATATTACTTTAAAAATGGTCCACCTAAAAAATAGCAAGTAAAATGTTATATAAAAAAAGTAATATATATATATATATATATATATATATATATATATATATTATTTGTTTTTGTTTTTTACAGAGATTAAGCAAAAGATAATGGATTTATGAAAAGTTATAGATGATAAATGCTTAAGGAAAAATCTAAATATATCAAACCTATGAGATGTAAAGCATTAAATAAATACTAAAAAGCTTATCTATACAATAATAAATAAATAAATAAAACACATTTTGAAAAATGGCGCCCCCCTGCTGAACAATATGTGTAGATGCAAACTTCTAATAAACATTACATATTGAGCAGGGGGGTATTCCAGAAAGCAAGTTATGTGACATACCCGGGTAAGTTTAAGGGTAAGTTAGTGGATAACCTCAACTTTCAGTTCCAAAAACGGAGGTAACTTTCTGGGTATGTATGTAACCATAGGAACTTACTCTCTGAAGATAACCTGCTCGGTAGCAGGTTATGTTCCAGGGTTAGTTTGTTTCAGAAGGTTACTGAGCATGGCGTGCCGTTTTAAAGACGATCCAGTGGATGTGGAAGCACAGATAATACGAATTCTTTTCCGCCGTGAGAGGGTGATACGACCACGTATCAATGTGTTTTCGTATCCAAATGAATATTTGCGGGAGCGTTACCGTTTTTCAAAAGAATCGTTAATTTATTAAACGAAGATAATGGAGTTAAATATTTAACTCCATTTATTTAACTTTTTTTGCGACGGGGAGTTTTTTGTATACAATAGGCGATGCAGAGCATGTGGGAAAGGCAACTGTGTGTAGGGCTGTTCGTACAGTATGCATTGCACTCAAACGGTTCCTACACACTTTCGTGCAGTTCCCTGGCCATAAACCACTGAGGGTCATTAAAGAGGAATTCCACAGAGTGGCGGGTTTGTCCATTCTATGATATTCTATGAAAGACCATTTTAGTTACATAGCACTATACTTAATCTATTCATACTGTATACAGTGACAGTCACAATAATTTTAAAAGTTTCTAATTATATAACTTTCAATTTCAGGGTTCCCAAATGTGATTGGGTGCATTGATGGAACCCACATTGCCGGAACCCACATTGCCATTAAAGCTCCTTCAGTCAATGAAGGAGACTATGTTAATAAGAAGTCAATCCATAGCATGTGTGCAGGTGACAATAGATTTTTTGGGTGCTAAATGTTTGGGTGTTTAAACCATTAAATCACCCTCATTACTGGTCCCTACTAACTAGGTAATATGTGATGCAACCCACCTCATCACTAATGTTGAAGCCAAATGGCCAGGGTCTGTACATGATGCCAGAATGTTTAGGGAGGCATCATTGTGCCACAAATTTTGCCTTGCACAATGTTTTTTTTATGCAATTATACACTTTAACTACCTTTATATGACACTTCAATGGTTACTTGCTGGGGGACAGAGGGTACCCTTGTCTGCCCTATATGATGACACCCTACCCTGAACCTGAGCCTGGACCACAGCAGAACATGGACCATAGGCATCCTGAAGGCAAGGTTTCAGTGCCTGCGTGGGCTCAGGGTCAGCCCAGAAAGGTCATGTGACATCACAGCTGCTTGTGTTGTTCTCCACAACATTGCCACACTGAGAGGTGAGAGGCCCCCCCCTTCTCTTGATGAAGATGGCCAAGAGGAACCCCCAGTGAACCCAGTAGACCAACGAGATGGCAGGGTGGTACGAGACATGATTTGCCAAAATCACTTTAATTAAAACCAGTTAACGGTCAAGTGTTGTTCATCGTTTCTTTATTTCCTGTAACAAAAGACATTTGTATTTATTGCTTTAGATTTCATTCATCAACCAATGACAGATTACTGTTCACATACTTTTTCCCACCTTAAGCTGGTGCTCCAGAAATTCAATTTCAAGTCCTTTTTTTAGGTTAAGCCTTTTCTCCTCCATTTGAAGCTGTATAAGGTCCATCTCCATGTCACTTTTTCTGATTTGCTTTTGAAGGTGGACCTTATACAGCTCTTTGGCAGGCAACTAGAAAGACAGAATAATTAAACATGACTGATAAAGTCTGTAATACAAACACAGACCAAATATTTAAATGAGGAAGGAGAACTGCAGAACATTTCTTACACTGCTAAGATTCTGTGTGGAGTAGATGGACCCTCATCTGTATTCAAATCTCCTGCCATATTCTGTAAAATGACAATGACAATTTATTTATTCTCTTATGCAAAAAAGGGGGAATTCATTCTATGCATCATACCTCTATGGGCCTCCCCACATTTTCTGTTTCTGTCACAGCAGAAGTGGTCTCTACATCTTCAGCCTACAGTGAAAATAAGGAAGGATGCTTGGTCTAGCAAACAGAAACCTAAAGACAATAAGCACTTACAACTGTGACAGAGTGTGGTGTTGCAGGAGGATCCAATAATACAATGTGGCCATCAGCAACTGCAAGATAATTAAACCAATAAGATAATCATGCATATTCAATACTCAATGTATATTCTTAAACAAATACAACTAATAAAGAAGGACATTAGGAACATCTAAGAGTACTAGTAATAAGATTACAGTATACAGCATATGCAGTCAAAGCAGCATGCATACTGCACAAGTGAATCAATGACTGTAAAATGCATTCAAAATGCCTATTTAAAATAATGCTTTATTAAAACACTGACAAAAACAGTGAAAACATCAATAAATCATAAGTATTAATATGGTACACCTACATTTTACTAAGCCACTTGTCTTGGTAGCTGAGTCTGACGAACTGCCCCTGGAATCCCATCGACCACAGGTCGCCCTTTATTAAGGGACAGTGCCAGCTCCTCAGCTGGGGTGAGGGAAGGTGGAGGTGGACCCCCACCTGTTTTACGGGCCTCAGCCTTCTTTCTATTGGCTACATAGAAAACTAAATTAGGCTACATTAAATACTAAATTACATTGTTGGAGAATGTTTTTGTGTTTCATTTTGACTTGGCTCACACTTCTTCTGGCTCCAGAAGGATTACACCTGATAAAACAAGAAGCCAACATATTACTAGCCAATTATGTGCATTACTACTGTAATATTAAGAAATGTATGGAGGCCAACAAGTAAATACTTGTCTAATTTTACTACATGCCCCAAATAATTTTTGCGTCACAATGAAAGGGGAAAATAGCCCATTTATAATTTTATAAACTCGTGCATTTACTCTGTCCGTTATTTTTTGCCAAGCCAACTCGCTTTCTTTTGCTGATGCAGCAGTATTCCTTTTTTTTTTTTGTTATAATGGGCTTATAGTCTTCATAAGCAAGCATTAAAACCTCCAACTCAGTTTCACCGAAGTATGTAGCTCGCTTTTTTTCTCCCTGGGTTTCCATGGTGACTCCTGAAATCGGCGATCCATTGAAAATGTCTGTATGTACTCACTGTGCGCGCGCATTAAAGGTGAACTAAGTAACTTTTTTACCTTAACTGAACAGCTTCGGAGTCATTGGAATGGTTATATTACTTATTTCGGGTTGAATGGTGGTCGTCTCGCACCCCCCTGGTGCCCGTGAGCGGAAAATCCGCACTTGCAACTTTAAGCCGGCGGGCCGCCGGCCGCCGCGTCAGGAAGTATCGCGTGATATCAGGTCTCGCGATGTAAACAATTGCTTTACGGCTAAAAGAAATCTGCTAAAATGCTGTCCTTATTGCGCTCCCTCATGCTGTTCGAACCCGAATGAAGAAGACGTTTTAAAGAATGTCCCATCTGCTTTGATGTCGTTGATCTACTAGCCTCTGGTGTCTGAGAATCGCCAAAGAGTTTTTACAACAGTGTTGTCAAATATCTATTCCGAAGCTGTGGGGGGAGCTCTCGAGAGAAACCTGCGAGCAAAAAGTGAGAATACAGCGAAGAAATCCCGAAACTACTGAGCCCTGCTTTAACTCTGGGTAACCAGTAGGAGGTTGATTAAACTAACTCTTCTCAGGTGTTTTGGAACCGACATACTCATGGTATGCGGGTTTGGGGTAAATCAACCCAGAGGTTATGATTTACCAAATGGTAAGTTAACCAAGCTTTCTGGAATACCCCCCAGCTGTGTAATCGTTTTATAAAATATTACTTTAAAAATGGTTCACCTAAAAAAATAGTAAGTAAAATTGTATATATATAAACTTTTAAATCTACAACGCAAGAAGTGTTTTTAAAGAGATTAAGCACATCCCAAAAGATAATGGATTTATGAAAAGTTATAGATGATAAATGCTTAAGGAAAAATCTAAATATTTCAAATCTATAAGATGCATTCAAAAATACTAATAAGCATATCTATACAATAATGAATAAATAAATAAATAAAAATGTAAACGCGCTTTAAAAACAATTAACAACAATACCCTCAGCCATTAGACATTGCACATACAGCGACGATCCCCCTGCTGGACAAAAAGTATATAGACGCATCAAACTGGGGTGAAATGCGGGGTTCGAACCTCAGGCATCGTTACAGAAACACCATAGCTATCACGGATGCATGCTATGGGCCGTTATTCTACGCAATCTTATGCATGCATCAAATAGCCACGTGCGAAAATACAACAAATATGTAAAAAATTTCATATCGGTGAAACACACCATAGCAAATGACATAAAAACACATGCGGCCTCGAGCGATCAAAGCAACACGTGTGAAAAGACTGGCGAAGCACCCAGAAATGCATGCTACTAATCAGGCCCGGGGTGGGTAATCGGGAGAATCGGGAGAATTCCCGGTGGGCCGTTTCACTTTTGGGCCGGTTGAGGAAATATATATATTTTTTTTCTTTCACATTTGTCACGTTAGTTACATTAGGCTACACACGTTCTGGATTCTGACACCGCAGCGCGCAGCCTCTGCATGGGTTGTACCATGTGATGGAGTTCTCCCCTCCCATAGAGTTGGTTGGGTCCATAGCCCGTCTTTTCCAAAACGTTTTCTCAGCGTCCGCGGCACCGCCGGCGCCTACCGATAGCTGGGCCGGCCCTACCGTAACGGTACGCGTCAGGGAAGATGGATGGGAGGAAGAGGTCAGGAGGGGCTGAAAAAGCCAGGTTGAAAAAAAGAAAGGCATTGGAGGAGGATGCTGCCAAATGTGCCAAGCTTACAGATTTATTTTCAAGAGGACAAACATAAGTGGCAACAGGTAAAGAGAGATAGGCCTAGGAATGATTAGCATTAGCAACTCTGCAACGTAATTATTCGGCTAATACCGTTGTAGCGTTGTCAACCTATTCACAAGCAAAATATAAAATTTAATTAAAATATTAGCCTTTTTGTATCACCCAATACATGGCGATTCATAGACTTTGTAAATATTATGCAATTTAATATTGATAACAAAATAACACCGTCACCTTTTGTGTTCCCGGTCAAAAATTAATAAATAAATTGTGGAATATTTTTGTTAATTTCTCAGCTTATGTGAATTATTATTTAACCTTTACATTATTTGTTGAACCATGGTATTAATAAAAAACTAGGCTACACAATAGTAAGAGCTGAACTGTTGCTTCATTTATCCAATTTGGAAAAAGTGCTATTTTGGAATTCCACCATGGAAAAAGTGGGCCGGTTTAGGGCCTGAAACTCCTGGGCTGAAAAGTGGCCCCACTCCGGCCCTGCTACTAATAAATATCATGTGTATTCATACATTGTAAACATAAATTGGGTCTAGACCGGGTGACGCCAGAACCCCCCGCGTTCACAAATGGTTTGGGGGCTATTGATCGTTCAATAACAAAACGAGGTGTTATTTCCCACCATAAAACCAAATACACACCAGCTCAGACAGGATGGCAACAGATATGAGATTTTATGATAGGAGACAGTTGTGATCATAATTTCATCGTTCTATGGACATTATCCTGCTATAATAAAAAACACCCCTGAAAAACATTCACATCATTGTCACACCAAGCAGATTGCAGTCATAAACACACATCCATAAACCTCATGGAACCACACAGGGTCAAAGGTCACATACCAACTGGTCGTCATAAAACCCCCATATTTGGACATATCCTGTCATAAAACAATAAATCATAAGGGGCATAAATCAAAAGTGACACAAGCTACAGCTTATCAACTACTCGGGTTCTTCCAGTCGGATCTCCGTATCCAGGCTTGTGTTGTTTTAGTGAAGGGACATTCAAAGCCTTGTTTGATTGCAGTTCCTCGAGAAGGGTTTGGACTCGGCCTGAAGACAGTGGAAGAACTTATTTGTTTATTTATTTATACATGTGTTTATGCTTGTATATGTTAATATATCATGAACCATGTAACACATCTTGGTGCTGTCAGACTCCTGAGAATTTTTGTTCTGCACAATATTAGCATTGACCAGCAGGTGTCGCTGTGTGCATTCGAAGCCTTGAGAAATCAACCACTTTCACACACATCAGGCTGAAGCTAAATCTCACCATAACTACCTTCAGGTTCACTTAGCTCAACGGTTATACGGTATATTTGCAAACATATATGTATGTATGTATTTACTGTAGTAAATCACTTGCAACATTTTTTTGAACAATGTCCAAAAATGTAAAATAATATGAGTTTTGTTTCTTGCCACTGTCACATTCGGCTTGCTCAGTTAATTAATATTCTGAAAATACTATCAATCAAACTGTACTGGACCCTTTTATATGAGAACACAGAATAATTGAATTGAATTGAGCTGGATAATGACACTATTGTCTTCAATAGAGGCAGGCCCGTCGCGACAAGGCAAGCAAACCAAGCAATTGCTTGGGGCCCCGAGCTGGCCTGGGGCCCCAAGACAACGACTGGTTAAGAATAAAATGCAACGACAAACTGTGTGAGCGCCCCTTTGATAGTCAATGCAGTAAAGTGCATAGTCTCAGCCTCAGACGTCACGCCCACGGAACGTTGGCTAAACGTCTGATGCATATGGTACACTTAACTGGAAACACTTCAGGAATGTCGAAGTCGTCATCTGATTGGTTGAATTTTATCGGATTTCCGGGGGGCGCGAGTGTCGCGTTTATTTTCGGTCCGCCTGGAAACAAAGCGCAGACGTGTAATTGCGTTTCCTACTGATTTACTCGGTGTTTTGATCAGATGTGGTAATGCAGACGCAATTGTTGTTATACGTGCACAAACAGATCAATGACTTACTGCTTGTTTTCTTCTCCTTCTTTGATTTTCTATGCTGACTGACTTGTTGCAGTCTATGGTTGCACGCCGATCTGTTGTTGTGGGGACATTTCCACGCAACGAAACGTGACACTGAACGAAACGAACTGTAATTGGTTGTTTGACATGTCGGTCAAACGGCCTTATGGGCGGGCCTTGGCCAAAGAAAGCTGCTATGAATTCCAGACCTTCAGCCGTCAGTCTGAAGGTCTGGCTACGCGAGACTATAAAGTGCAATGACACTGTTATCGGGATCCCCCTCAAGGGGGCCCCTCTCGGTAGTCGCTGACAGCAGCCAGCCAACTACGTGATCTCTGCTGCCGGCAAAATACAAAACCTCCTCGGCAGTTATCATGAAGCGGAATTATGCAAGTAAAACAAGATAGTGGTAAGTGGTAAATTACACTGGATAAAATAGCTCTACTTGTCTTGTACAAATGGTGTAATTTTGTAGCAGGTAGGATAGCAAAAATATGTTTATGTTAGCTGTCTGCCTGACGGCAAATGCTGCTTGTAACGAACAGTTAGTGCAACTTTTTTTTCGAACGGACGGAATATGGTTACATACTATAATATGTTTTTTTAACGGGATAAGGAAGACGCAGATCTGTTCCAGAATCACTGTTTATCGTATTTAATGACATGACATGACATTGCTATAGCTTTGTAATAGATTTTGATGAAAGTGGCATAGCATGCTATACTAACTATTCCACCGTGATAATCTATTTACCAAATGGGGGTTAGGAAAACCACACAATAAATTCCGTGCATCAAACATTAGCTCGGGATGTTTTTAAGCATTGGTAGTTGTGAAAGCAGCTGCATCCCTTCCCTTCTAATATCAAAATATGGAAATTCTAACATATCTTTTCGGTAACACTTTATAATAACCATCATTAATAGATGGTAAATTGTTAATCTTTAGTTAATTGTCATTTAACTGTTAGCAAACCGTCTTTTTACCTAATAAATACTTTATAACCCATCTATAAACATTATTTAACCAGAAAGAGGCACAAGAACATTATTTTTTCATAGCTTGTCTTAATGTGCTAGTGTCGGGATATACGGTAGTGACAGTTTATGCAAATATGAGTTACCAATGGAATATAAGTTACCAATGGATCTTGAACAGTTACTTCAAGGTTACTGCAAATGTTCAAATGTAAATGTTCAAATTTTATGCACAGTATATGCAACAGCAGTATTTGCACTGTAAACATTTTTTATTTATATAAAGTGCTGGTGAACTATATGGCTACTATGGCTATGCTGTGGTTCCTGTAGGCCTTGCGTGCGTGTGGGGGGTTTGGGGGGGCCTCCATGTCCATTTTGCTTGGGGCCCTCAAATTCCTTCAAACGGCCTTGAATAGAGGTGAAGTTTACAGAACATCTTCAGTTTGCTGTATACAGTGACGCTTCACATGAGAGCATCCGCTAAAGAATGAGTCTCTTTCAGACTGTAATGTTCGACGTCACATCAGAACGCACCGATGAATTGGGATCTGGCCTGAGAGATTCTGCTGTTTATTCAGCTTGAAAGAGTGAGTGCTGCTGCCATTCCCCCTGTGCGCTTCAGCACTATAAAGAGAGATACAGTTCCCTGAAAGAGCGTTATACACGCGTGACACTGCGTCTTTTTCTAGATGTCGTTCCACCCGTGTGTTCCTGGCGCCGGCTGATGGTCACGATCGTTGCCTGGCGTGTTTGGGCATTAAGCTCACTGAGGTAGAGTTCGTGGTTCAGTGATGTTCTCACTGCGGGAAGATGATCATCTCTGTGTTACGGTCGAGACTCCAATACCTCAGGAGTGTTTGGAAAAGGAAATAATCGTTTAAGCTCTGGTGTTACCCGGACACATTTAAATGGTGAACAGACATGAAGTAAAGCTTGTTATGATATGTTACTCCCAGTGTCCGTCTCATGCTTTCCGCTCACATAACATGGTGTCAGAAGTTTAGGAAAAATCAGTTAACTGTTAGTTGCGATGCCACCATAAATACTCTGGAGAGAGTGTGTGCGCCGACAGAAACGAAGATTAAAGTGGAGATCGGAGAAGCCGCGAGTGAGCGAGACGGAGAAAAGAGGACAGATGAGCTGGTGAGATACAGCAGGAAAAATAAAAGGAGGTGACAATGGATGATGAAGCAGCAAGTATGCGGCATCTGATGCCGTCGCTGATGCCCCCAGGCAAGTGTGATTTCAGCCATATTAGTGAATGGCCCAAATGGATGCGACGCTTTGAGCGTTATAGAACTGCGTCAGGCCTAGACAAGCAGTCACGAGAATATCAGGTTAAAGGGATACTTCACCTCTGGAAAGATGAATGTGTATTTAAATATGTGTCATTTATGTAGAAGAAATGTGAAATTATTTTTGAATTTGGAGCTTTCTAGACTGAGAAAAGCCAGAAAATGTATTTTTGGCTTATGTGGATGAAAGACAACAACTCCCAGAATGCACTTGCTTCGCTGCCCTAGGAGGCCACGCCTACCGGTTAGACAGCGCAGTTGAAAACAAGACTAGCTGCTAGTGAGTCTCCGTGACGAGTTTGCCCGGGATTTTCGAGATCGCCCAAAATGTCCGGGATTCGGCTTTTGCGTTCTACAGTCGCCATTCATCATGTTTACTGTGGCGAGCAGGACGAGGCTGAGGGCCGCGGGAGAACGGCGCGAGGCCGGTGGCGTCATTACTGAGACGCACCGGTCTCGCATCTCTCACGGAGGAGCGGGAATTTTCTTAGCAATGGTAAAACGCACATCAACCGATCACTTGTTTAGCGTTCATGTAAACCCTACTTTCAGATTCACCAATCGGAATGAATTCAGTTAGATTGAAACAAAAGGTGTGCATGTAAACAATGAATGGCGACTGCAGAAAGCAAAAGCTGAATCCCGGACATTTTGGACGATCTCGACGGCCGGACATGTCTGGGAAAAAGAGGATGGTAACCCCTACTACTCAGCTTTCTCCACAGAACAAGAGCCTGTTAGCTTAGCTTCCAAAGAAAGACGGCTGACACTGTGTACATTCTGTGAGTGAGATCCCACCCTCTATGGGTGGGCTGAAAACAAAAAAAAATAATACAAAGCTTAATGCCAAATCCTGAAGTATCCCTTTAATACGTTTATGTATACCATCGGTGACGAAGCTGAAGATGTCCTGAATGTTCTTCCTCTGTCTGAGAAGAAGAAAAAGTCATATGAGACAGTGGAAACGGCGTTCACACTGCATTGTGTAAGCAAACGTCAAGTGATTTTTGAACATGCACGTTTTAACAGACGTAATCAAGAGGCAGGAGAGCGTATTGAAGCTTTCATCACTGCTGTACATGCTCTGGCAGAACATTGTGAGTCTGGAGCAGAGATGGGGACTCGAGTTTGAGACTTAAGTCGCACACACAGTGACTTCAGACTCGACTTGAGACTCGTCCTCGAAAGACTTCAGACTCGACTCGGACTCGAGCTGCGGGACTCGTGAACAATGTTTATTTTTAGGAAACGTCTGATGAGCTCACTGTTATTCCCCTCCCTCCGTTACCTATAACCTGCCTACGTAACACGTGAAGTAGGCTACTATGTATCTGCTGCGCGCGGCCACACATGAGAGGACAACAAACATGTCGACTGCACCGGCCGCTGGCTGCTGTGCCATTCATCGTAGCTAAGCTTTGGGTTTAAAAACTTCAACAGAGCTGCCAACTGTCACACATTCACCGTGAGACTCACGCGATTGACACTTTTCACACGCTCTCACGCCACACATCCATTTTCTCACGCACAGAAAAATCGCAAAGCAAAGAGGACACGGAGACCGACAGACTAGACAGAGTAGGTTAGCCTACTTACTCCGGTTGTTACTTGCTTCATTACTCAGCTCTCAAATTCTGTCAATTCTATTACGAAATTCAAACAATAAAATACCGTTTTGGCGCTTTGTAAATGTGACGTGACAGATCCCTAACGGCACGTGAACCGACCCTTTCTACTGGCTAATAATAAATAAACACGAACACTGAACGATAGTCTGTAGATGATCTGGTTCAATTTTCGTGAAAATCGGAGCAACGGCCTAGGAGGAGTTCGAAAAAGTAGATTTTTTGAAAAATTCAAAATGGCGGACAAATTTCCATGACGGAAAATGACGTCATAGGGTGCAATTGAATCGTCTTGAGCGAGGGAATCAGAAGAAACGGAAATTTTGTTTCTAGCCCTTGTGGTTCAAAAGTTATTAGCATAAACATGAGTGCAAATTTGGACAGCTGGTGGCGCTAGAGGGAATGAGTTGGAGACTCCACATTTGCTATGGTGACTGTTCAGTCTGTCCTCTATCAGTGTGCCAAATTTCATAACTTTCCCGCAAGCGGTTCTATGGGCTGCCATAGACTCCCAGAGCGGAAGAAGAAGAATAATTATTTTTGGTATGCCAACAGATACAATAGGTGCCTACGCACATTCTGTGCTTGGCCCCTAATAATAATAAGAACGCGAACGAAAACAATAGGTGCCTACGCACCTTCGGTGCTTGGGCCCTAATAATAAATAATCCTACCGGAAACAATAGGGCCTTCGCCCTTTCAGGGCTTGGGCCCTAATAATAAATAATCCTACCGAAAACAATAGGGCCTTCGCCCTTTCAGGGCTTGGGCCCTAATAATAATAATAATAATAAACAGAGCAATTCCAAGAGGGTCCTCACACCATCGGTGCTCGGGCCCTAATAAACATTATTTAAATCATATTTTAGGCTGCTACAATACACCAGCATTTTATTTTATTATAGATTCCAAGAAAGAAATGGTGAATGAGGCCTTGGTTAACATGGTCATCACGGGCTCCCAACCCTTTTCCACTGTGGATGATGATGAGTTTAGGGAGCTCCTGCATGTGTTGGATCCCACTTATGTTATCCCAACTCGAACGGTATGTGATTAATAAAGTGGTTCATCATTATTTAACAAGTTAAAAGTAAGAGTAGCTGCATTTATTTTTATCCACAGGCTTTGAAGGTCATGGTTGATCATAAACACAAGGAGGCTAAGGAGAAGGCCAGAGAGCAGTTGCAGAAAGCTGCGGCTATAAGCCTTTCCTCGGACATGTGGACATCCCTAAACATGGATGCCTACCTAGCAGTAACTTGCCCTTTTATAGATGACAATGACAAGCTCTGCACTATTTTACTAGGTGTAGAGCATTTCCCTAAGAGCCATTCTGCTGAGAACTACTGGACATATCAAGCTCATGGAGGAGTGGGGCATAAAGGATGAAGTGAAGTGCCTGGTAACTGATGCTGCAGCCAACATGATAGCATGTGTAAGATCATTGAATGTTAGGCATGCGATATGCACTAAACCTTATTGTGAGGAAATCTTTTGATGACATCAGTAGCTTCAACGACATTCGATCCAAATGTAGGAAACTTGTGACCTATTTCCGAATCAGCACTACAGCAAAAGAGAGACTGGCCCAAGTACAGGAGCAGATGGGGAGACCAGTCCTGAAAATGATAACTGAAGTGGACACTCGCTGGAACAGCTCTTGTAACATGCTGGAGCGTCTCTGTCAGCTGAGAGAGCCAGTGGGGGCAGCCCTGACCTCTCTAAAGACTGACGTCACCCCTCCTACAGCCCTGGAGTATGAGGCAGTCCAGGATGCTTTAGATGTTCTTGCCCCTTTCCGCCAGGATACAGTAGAGCTTTCGGGAGAGAAAAGGGTGTCTGCCTCCAAAGTGATACCTCTGATGAAGATGCTTAATCATGCTGTAACGAGCAAGCTAGAAGGTCTCACTTCAAATTTAACATCAGCTGGGTGACAGCCTTGTGCGGAGGGTCAGGGAACATGCAGCACATTTAGAATCAATAAGGCTACGTCTACATTAATCCAGATACATTTGAAAACGGCGTTTTCATTTATAAACGCTCTCCGTCCACACTAGCGTTTTCAGGCGTTTTCAGGCGTTTCAGTGTGGATGAGAAACTTTTGAAAAACGCCTGAAAACACTAAATTCACCTTTACTGCGCATGCGTAAAACCCCACAAAAGATCACTGATATGATTCAGATGGAAAAATAAATAATGCAGTTATCGCGCAATTCTTCTGACAGGATCATTTAAAATATCTCACCATTCACTGATGCGGTCCAGGTCGCATGCAGTCACCATACAGTATGTTTGGTCTAAACCGCGACTGCTCTCATGTCTCGCCGCAGGACAGCAAATGTGAGTAAATTCTGTCATCTTTGCAGGACTGTGATATGAAGTGTGTGCAATGTAGAATATTTTAGCAATAGTGTGAAAGTGAATAGCACATAACAGGCACAATACTGGTATAAACATGAATATCTATTGGTACAATATGCGTCACATGACTAAATTTACATCATCGTTTTTAAATACCACCGGTTTCACAGTCCACACTACAACGGGAAAACGGCGTTTTCAAATGTATCCACTTTGGAGTGCGTTTTCAATAAGCTTCGTTTTCATTAATAAAAACGCTGTCTCAGTGTGGACGGGAGGCCAAAACGGAGAGAAAAATATACTTTTTCAAACGGAAATGTATCAGTGTGGACATGGCCTAAGTGTGATGACCATACCCACGTTATTGGATCCCAGATTAAAAAAACTGGGATTCTTAAGTCAAGGGAAACTGCAAGAAGCGGTATCAAGATTAAAATCTGAATGTGCTTCTGTAATCAGAAGTTCTGGTCTCCATTCTGCTTCCACCAACACACCCCCAGCTCAGCTGCCAGCCTCTTCAGAAGCAGGTCAATCTTCAAACAACAGCAAGTAGTATATGTCTTTGTTGTGTGAATGTTCACATTAGTGATCAGTACTGTGAACAATTGTTAATGGATGTTTTTTACTGTGTACCTTTATTATTAGGTGACCTTTGGCCTCTGCTGGACAGCACGGTTGATCACAGTAGAAGGAGCTCAAGTGCAACAGCAGATGCTACTGTAGAAGTGGACCGATATTTATCAGAAGTGAATCTCACAAGATCTGAGGATCCACTAGTATATTGGGCTCAACATAAGCATCAGTCTCCTCATTTATATCAGCTGGCACTGGCGATTTTATGTTCCCCTGCATCCTCTGTTCCATGCGAAAGGATCTTTTCCAAGGCTGGAGAGGTTTTGTCCGAGAAGAGGAATCGTCTAAACCCCAACACACTTGAAATAATTCTGTTCCTCAATAAAAATCATTTGTAATCCTTCCTTCACCCACCCCAACCTGCAGTGTTGCAGTTTGCTCCTCTATATCCCCAGTCCCATAAGCACAACACTGCACTAAAACTAGTAACAGTTCAATGCACTAAACAACCCAGAAACAATTATTAACCTTTCCCACCCCACACTTTTCTGTTGCAGTTTGCTTTATTACACTCCCTCCACCATAAGCACTGCACTCCACACAGTCTCAATTTTGTTGTTCATACTGTCACTATCCAAATGTGGCAAGGCGGGCTAGATTCCGCCCTGTGATTTGTGTTGAGTGACGGGGGTGACAGCCTATCGGCAGCCACCCCTGGCTTACTTAAGGCGGAGTTCAGGCCACCTGGGCATACGTCATCGTCACGGACGTTGTTGTGGGTGCGTGCGCAGTTCCGTGGGAGGTATGTACCTAGCTGTTTGGCTAATGTTGTTGCTAATGCATTCCCACGTTAATAGTGAATGTGTACATGTTTTAGCCAGGTTACTGTTCAAATCAATGCGACGTTGCTTTTGGGTGCAGGCTGTCCCTATCCGAGGTATGTTTATTCTGACAGACTAACGCTTGTTTTGATGTGATTTCCGGTAAACCCATGTTTCCATCATAGCGTGGCTAATGTGTTTGAGCAGATGCAACATCTCTGTACACTTGCGGGTTGCCTATTGTGAACGAGACTGCGTGTGAGTAACTGAATCTTCTGTGGGCCTAGCGATCTACCATTGGGTAGGTAAATCTAACCACTTGCATAACCTGAGGTGGGTGTTTTTTTAAATTCATTTATTAATTGTTTTCATTTCTTTTAGTGCATTAAACCACTTGTGAGCGGTTCATCACTGTGGACCGGGGGCAAAATGCTCCATTGACAACGCCGCTAAGACGGCACTGTTTTGTTCTGCTGCCATTTAATATCACTGTGACCATTGTGATTCATTATTTGTTTCCGTTAGTTTATATTGCATCTGCATATGGTGGTAAACGCTGGTGGTATTAGTGTGTGGCTAGTTTCCGAGCTGCCCGTCCATGCATGACGTAGTTACATGTGATGGTATAATTTAGCCCCACTTAATGTATATCACCACCAGCTGTTTGGTTATCCTTGAGCTCTTCGCCCTGTGCGTTCCTCAAAGACTGTGAAGGGAGCAACATTTTCTCTTTTTTTGTAATTTCTTGTTTTTGTAATCCTGGATTCGATTCTTTTGTGATTTAATGTTTAATTGTATTTTTTTTGTGGTTCATTTTACTCTTGTTCATAGCCTTTGGCGGTTGTAACATGGCCATATTGTGAACCTTTTAGGTCGCCATCAGCCAGGTTAACTATTGTGCTCAGTAATTTGCAGAGTATTGATTTTGTTGAAGTTGGTTTATTATAATTTTATACGTTTGCAGCCAACTGTGAAAGTATATTATATTGTTTTTTTGTTTCTTTCAGGAGCTGAAGGCCCGCCCCGTGCAGGGAAGCTAGCTGTCTGTCCTCTTTTGGTGGTGGTTCCTTCACAGAGTGTTTTGCCGTTGGCACCTGTGTGTCTTTCACCTAGTGAGTGTGAGTGTTGTGTGGAGTGGAATTTGATGAGTGGTGTGATCTTAGGACACTCACTGTCCAGCTAGCTCCCTGCTGGCAAGCCTCAGCCCAAAAGTGTTTTTGTGTTCTTTATTGTTTTTTCTTTATTTCTGGTCTGGTGCACACTTAACAGTGCAAAACTTTTGTCCACCTCAAAGTTTTTATATATTAAATTATTGTTGATAAAATAAAAAAAGTATTTTTGTATTCTGATCCACGTCTCTTGTCATCTGTGGTCACGAACCAGCGTGTCTTGTATAAATTTCTCCGTTTAGTGAAACGGGGTGGCGTAGTCTGCTCTCCATTTAGTTATACTTTTCCTCATAAGTGTAACTGTAATTTACCCGATCCATCACCTCGCCACACAAACAATTTATGAATAATTAATGAACTGTGTGTGACAGTTGTCTCTGCACAAGTAAATTCAGACATATTTTATTTTATACCCAGGCAATGAACAAATGTCTGCTCAGGTCATTGGTTCAGTATTGATTCATTTGTCTGCTGTTTCTTTGCACAGTCGCTAGGTTTCACTAGTGAGCAATGCTGAATGAAGCTTCGAGTAATGACCCTTTGAGTGAAGCAATGGGCTGCGAGGTCTCAGTGGTTCAGGAAGCCTCATTTTGCCATCATTAGGGAAGTGTCTCTTTATAGTGTGAGTCGGTGATGATGTGCAGGAGCGGTGAATCAGACTTCCGGGGAGAGGGAACGAGTGAGCGGAGCGAGCTGATCTGGTGACTCCGTGACTAGGGCTGGGTATCGTTCAAAATCTTTCGATCCGGTGCCATTTTCGATACCTCAGTTTCGATACCGGTTCCTAACAATACTTTTTTCGATACCAATTTTATGAAATCCATTTTAACAAGATTACATAACACATTACCTCAGAAAATTTGGGTTTTATTTTTTCAGTTTGACTCATGCTCCTTAGCCAGTGCACAAAGGAACAAAAAATCTTATTTGGATATATTTCAAAATGTAATTTATTCCTGTGATGTCAAAGCTGAATTTTCAAAATCATTACTTCAGTGTCACATGATCCTTCAGAAATATGAAAACCGTTTGCTGCTTAACGTAATATTTTGGAAACTACAATACATTTTTTTCATGATTCTTTGATGAATAAAAATGTCAAAAGAACAGCATTTATTTAAAAACTAAATATTTTGTAACATTACACATGTTTTAATGTCACTTTTGATAACTTTAATGCATCCTTACTGAAAATAAAATTCTAACTAACCAACACATTTTTGAACGGCTGTGTACACTCAGTAGGTTATTATTGCAATATAAACACTGTGTGATCAACAAGGTACCTCTTAATTTACCAGTCAAAGGCGAAGCAACTTTCTGCTATTATGTTTACTCCGTGGCCGTGCACTGTCAAGGTCTTCATCATATCTGTCGCGGTACCGGTCTTTGCAGCAATTATTTTACCGCAAATATTGCATCGCGTGCTGTTGGCATCGAGCCTGGAGAAATGTAGCCACACTTTTGATCGACTTTTCCACATCTTTAAGGTATTATGTGTGTGTGCTCGCGTCTCATGAATATGTGCGCGGAGAGTTTGTGCTCGCGTCTCATTGAGTATGTGCGCGAGTTTTGTGTGTGTGCTCGCGTCTCATATAAGTATGTGCGTGGAGAGTTTGTGCGTGCGTGCGCGCGTCTCATATGAGTATAAAACTTATGCAAACTCTACACATGTATGTGTGTGAGCGAATTTATGTGTGTCGTTCTGCATTTCATATGTATTTGTTTGAGCACTGACGTTGACGAGTTAACCCCTTGGGCAGTGGTGTAGTGGTAAAAAAAGAGGTGGGTAAACTATAAATTCTGGTGGACCACGACGTGTATCCTGATGACATCGCTATAGGCTATCATTTGATGGTACTACCAAGGGTATCACTGGTTGTTCCCTCATCATAGGTCACACAATCACTATTCAATTAAGTTCTTGTTAAAGAGACTCAAAAAGGAATAATATGGTTGAAATCTATAAAGTTTACTAAATGACAAAACAGAGAGATCAAAAATATTTATGAGAGATCGAGAGGGAGGCTTATATCCAGGGCTTCCAATGCAATGCACTTGTGCATAATGATTAGTGATTTGGGATTATTTTCATAGTCGATTAATCTGTTGAATATTTCCTCGATTAATTGATTAATTTTTTGGTCTATCAGAAAAATGTGGATCAGTGTTTCCCTGTAGAGGGAAAAGTCTTAAACCTGGTGCAGGCTTGACTCCCTCTGAATCTCTTGTACAGTTGGGTTTTGACATGCTCCCTACATTAAACCAGCTGCCTGTAATGAAATTAAAAAATCCCTTTTTTGCATTTTTTTAATGATTTCCTGTTGCGGCTGCGATCAAGTTTCATTCTCGCGCAGCTTGTTTAGTAACTTCACGAGCGTGTGTTTTCTGCTACGTGTGTGCGCCGTTCTCTTTGTTCCGTCCGTCCGTGTGCGTGTGCATGTGTGTGTGTCGGCGCGCTGCGCTCTCTGCTCCGTGTTTGTGCTACGCGTTCTGCTCTGTCGTTAACGGCTCAAATGCTGGAATCATGTACCGATCGGCGATAACGCACTGGAAAAACAAAGTCCGCTCAAATAACGTAAAATTAAGAGGTGGATAAACGCACTTTGGAGGTGGGCAAACGCTATTTCCGAATTTTGGGAGGTGCGTAAACGGCGTTTACGTGCGTTTAGCCTCCACTACATCCCTGCCCTTGGGTATCGAAATCTGGTACCGAACAACATGTCATTTTTCGATACTCGATAGTATCGAGGCAATTCGATCGGTACCTAAAAAGTATCGAAACTCGGTACCCAGCCCTATCCGTGACACACTTATTACTGACCAGATTTACTTTATTTCTGGACTCATATAAACACTGAGCAGTGTTCATTTAACACTGGTAAATTTGCTGTGTAGAGTTTTATTGCACCTGCATATAATGACAATAAAGACTATTCTATTCTGTCCTACTTTATTCTGCTCTATTATTTATGGATGTTTGAAACATTCACACTAAGATGAATATCATTCATTTAGAAACATGAATTTTCATTTAATGCTAACTTTAAGCATCATTAGTAGAGATATCTGCAGTATGATATATACAAAAAAATACTGCAAATATCCTCTTATTTTAATGTTCATAAACTGTTAATAGTTTAACATTACAGCATGTTTTAATATTTTCCCCTGTCTAATCAAACCCAAACACACATATATGACTGATGTTTTAAACCTCATGTTATTAAGTTACAGTGTAATCACTTATATTATTTTACAATGGCTTGGAAGATACATTTTTTTTAACCTCAACATAGCATAGCCTAACCCCATCGCTGCTAGCTTACCTCTTCTCTGCTCTGCGTCAATAACAAGTACTGTTCTCAGAACAGGTTAAACCAGATTTGAGGAAGTGAAACATGGTGTCGAAATGTTTAGCGTTTCCTTGTAGCTCAGAGTGTGGTAATGGACTCTCTTCTCTAGTGTTATTGCGGTTATCATCCTAGGTCCCCCCTATTTTTTTTATTTATTTTTTTATTTATTTTAAATTGAAAATCAGTAATATTTTTTTCCTCAAATAGCTTGTAGTTACTGCCAAACATACTTCTGTTTTCCAGTGGCGGCTGGTGGGTTTTAAGATAGTTTTTTTTTTTTTTAAAGGAGCAAGTTTAGTTGCGTCTGTTTTTACAGGAATGGAAGAGACAATAACTTTTATTTTAACTCATGATTTTTCATGCTCTTTATTGTAACGTGAAAAAAAGAAAGAAATAACTGACACTTAATTTCGTGACATATACACACTGCAAAGTCAAATTTTAGGATATTTTATGTCAATATAATGTGAGCAGACACTGATGTAATTCTCAGACGGACGTCTCTCTGTAGAAGAAACAGCTGATATACAAGCTGAAGCAAGAGGATCATTTCAGCATGAGCTTCTGCATGAAGATGAAGGTTTTCAGACAGAAATCCAGCGGATAAACAGACTCCAGTCATGGAAGAGGCTTGAGAGACACTAGATTGAGTCTGGCCTGTATGAAAACACATCAGGGCTTCAGTCTCTAACTTTACTGTAGCTGTGATGATATAGATGAGATTCTGTGCTCTGACCAGATGATGATTCATAATAAATCTCATTCATATTCACAGGACATTCAACAAATATCTGCTCGTTCACACACAAATATATAATTCCTCCAAACACCAGAGAGATGAAATCTTCCCATCTGCTCCTGATATGATGAGCTCATGATCTGTATCATTAATGTTTATTTGTGAAGGTCTAGTTCTTGTTCACAGAGGTGTAAAGTTCATCCTGCGGTTGATCTTCTCTTCCTCTGATGGCAGCATAAGTCACTGTATCATCATGATCCTGAAAGAACAGATTCTGTCCATCAATGTTTGAACCCCAGCGATTATTATTATTATTAGAGCATGAGCTTCATTTATCTGAAAGTCAAACTCATGTGCTGGTATCTACTCACATTGAGTGATTTTACTGGCTTTGTATTGGAAGAAGTGACATTATCTCAGAATAAGTCATATCATCTGTCTGCTCCTAAACATCAATGCAAACGTGCAGAGAGTCAAGTTTAACACACAGAACAGACATATCTCTCACTATAATATGTAGAATAACACAAAAGCTTTTAAATCACATTATTGAACAGACAGTGAACACTTTATTGAGCTTTAAAGACAGTAATCAAATCTAAATCACTGCATTACTGAACTCACCGCAGAGTCGCCAGTCCCTCTTTTATTATCTGAAAACAAGTGCCTCATGAAATATGAGTATTTATGATCAAACACACATGAAAAACAAAATGTTAAGCATTAATATTTTCAACAATCAGATTTTCTTGAAGCATTAAAATGAATAATAAAAATGATTGTTGACTTGATAACTCGTTGATATTGACATTACAGGATTTCTCAGCAGGAATAAACTTCTGTTTGAGAATTTCATATAATCCTCATGTTTCTATGATACTTACAATCTGAACATGTGTTTGTTTGCTCATCTGAACTGTTTTTAATTGTTGTAAAGGAGTAAATCTGAAAACTCACCAGCTCTTTTTCTGCAGATCAGCCAGAGAAGAGCAAGAAGGAGAACAGCGACTGCAGCGACAGAAATCACTATGACTGAAGAAGAGATCGAGCACAGAGTCAGAGACGGACAGGGCAGATTGGGGACAATTATAGACAAAGACAAAACACTGTGATTATGTACCTTGTGTGTTTGTAATTGAATGATGAGAGCCTGTGCCTGGTGTTGGTGTATCAGTTTGAGCTGAAATGGGGACAATTATAGACAAAGACAAAAGCCATCGGCACTGAATGAGATTTCAAACGATTCTGATCTTCCTCAGAGTTTTGATTAATGCCCTGTGATCTATTTATTGTTTATTGTTCTTCTTTCAATAAACAAAAGGAAAAAGTCAACTCAACTCTTACATACTGATTATTTATATATGTGGTAGAGTGTCTATATGGTAATTTATAAATATTTCTATAGAATTATGTTAGACAAAGCTGTTCTTTGAATAACATCATCGAAGGCTTAAAAGCATCAGCATCATCATGTACCTTGTGTAGAAGGATTCACTGCTGTCGTTGAACCAGCTGGAGCTGTAATAGATTAATGTTTGTTCAGATGATTTATACTGTACAATATTACCATTATATTTTAACCAGAGATGGACAGGGCAGATTGGGGACCATTATAGACAAAGACAAAAGACTGTGAATATGTCCCTTGTGTGTTTGTAATTGAATGATCCTGAGAGTCTGTGACTGGTGTTGGTGTATCAGCTTGAGCTGAAAAGGATGAATGTTAGTTGAGATGCATCATAATAATATCCAGAATGAGGAGAAGAAGAGGTGAGGCACAGCAAACCTAGCAGCTTAAACTGTATTTTACCAAACTAAAGAGAGGAATCCAACATGAGAACACACACTCAAAATCCCCAAATTTAATTTACAATAACTCTGCTCAGAGTACATATGGCCCCACTCTAAAGAGTGTTAAAAGTAACTCTGAATAAGTGTTAAAGTTAATGAGATGATAAAGTGATTATAGTGATGATTGAGCATTAGTGATGAACACCTGCTGTTAACAAGCAGAATTACTGAAGAAAAGAAAAACACACTGAAAAGAACTACAACTGACTCAATACACAGCCTTATGCCGAGTTCACACTGAACAATTTTAAGCCTGATTTTCGCTCGCTGACACGTTTTGGGAGATTGCTGACAAATGCCCGAAATCACTGGCAAATCAGTGCTTGCTCACGCGAGTGACAATCATGCACTGTGAATGATCAAAGATGCGATCTGAGAGAGTCGCAGATGGCTGTGAGATATTTAGCATGGTAACTATCTGGACCTGTCTGCGATTTAAAAATCCTGATGTGAATGTGTTCTGACTGAAAACTACATCGGCGATGGCTGACAGCCAATGAGAGAGCAAGATACAGGACAGCGGGGTACAGACCAGAATATCAGCATTTTAATAGATATATTTACAATCATATCAAACAGAAACAAAGGAAAAACATTTGCTTGACCAGCAGCAACACTTTGCAAGATGATTGACAGGTCAGTTTGCATAACCAGATGCATGTAACTAATCCACAGAGAGCAGCATGTAACTAATCCACAGAGAGCAACCATTAAAGATGCAATTGTATGATGTGATAATTTGTCCCAAAACAAGTCTACTCTTCTGCTACACACTAAAAAGTATGCACCTTTTCTTCACAAAAAGAATACATACTTTTAGGGGGTAATATAAGTAGGCGAATTGAGACGCAGCCTTAGTGTCACATCCATAAATAGTCAGACAAGGGAGTGTACAAACAAACAAACTTTATTAAAATGCAGAATGAGCGATGCAGGATGGGATGAACGATGATTACAATGCTGATATGGTGAACACTTAGCTGAACTTGAATAATGTCTTTGCAGATGAAGACGATGACTTTGATGCTGAAACACAGGACGATCGACAGGGACGAAGAGAAACAACTGGACATCAGGTAAGTAGAACCAGGTAGGTATGCTGGTAAGCAGCCTGAACCGTGTAGAGATGAGACCAGACACTGAGGTGCAGGAAACAGTGACTTATAAAGGGAGTACAATCATGACGTACAGGTGTCGGTGATCAGAACTCAGGTGACAGTGATCTGGTGGGCGGAGTGCAGTGATCAGGTGCAGTGGGCGGAAGTCATGGCTCTGTTGACTCCGTGACAATACCCCTCCTCCACGGGCAGCTCCAGACGGCCGGAAACTGCAAAGATGGGGACGACCACGACCTCTGGGTGCAGGGCGAATAGGATGATCTTGGTGGAACTGGGTTAGAAAGGAGGGGTCAAGTATGTCATCTCGAGCTACCCAGGAACGTTCCTCTGGACCGTACCCCTCCCAATCGACCAGATATTCTAGCCGGTTGCCCCGTCATCGGGAGTTGACGATGGATTGGACTCTGTAAATGAGCTCTTCTTCTGTGACTTCGGGAGGAGGTACTTCAGCTTCACTGGGTACTGTGTGAGGAGACAAAGGTTCAGAATATGGTTTCTAGTGGAACCAGTTTGCCTGCTGGCAGTTGACTGGGAGTGTTGGTGATGGCACAGACTGAGCAGCCCTTGAGATATCGGGAGATGTCTTGGGTCATAGAGGGCCATCAGTTCTGTTGAGTGAGGAGCGAGAGGGATCGCTGGCTACCTGGGTGTCCAGAGCCCGGAGAGGTGTGAGCTGAGTGCAGAAGGAGTAGACAAAAGGATGTTGGTACGTAGATACACCCTTCTCGACCTCCTGGCAGAGCAGGTTCCGTTTGCTGGGTGAATGTCTTCGTCAATAGACCAGAGGATGGGACTGACGATCATGGCTGAAGGGAGGATGGGTTCAGGAGTAGTGGATTCCAGATCAGGTTCAAGACGAGAGAGAGAGCATCGGCTTTGGAATCCTTGTGTTCAGATCAGTAAGTAACTAGGAAGTTGAATCTTGTGAAGAAGAGGGACCATCTGGCTTGACGAGGATTGAGACGACAAGCTTCTCTGAGATATTCAAGGTTTATATGGACAGTGATTACTTTGAATTTGTGTTTGGCTCCCTCCAGCCAATGTCTCCATTCCTCTAATGCAAGCTTGATGGCGAGGAGTTCCCTGTTGCCGATGTCATAATTCTGCTCCGCCGGGGACAGCTTTTTGGAGTAGAAGGCACACGGATGGAGTAGTGGGGGGTTCCCCTGCCGCTGCGAAAGTACCGCTCCCACTCCTGTAGATGAAGCATCCACTTCTACGGTGAACGGTAGCTCAGGATCAGGATGGATGAGGATGGGAGCGGTGGCAAAAGCTTCTTTGAGGGTGGCAAAGGCAGTGGTGGCTTCTGGGTTCCAGGATAGAGACTTGGGCTGTGTTTTGAGGAGTGAAGTCAGAGGAGAGCTGAGAAGACTGTAGTTGTGAATGAATCTACGGTAATAGTTTGCAAATCCAAGGTATCTCTGAAGTTCTTTGATGGTGACGGGTTGAGGCCAGGACCGGATTGCTTCCACCTTCCTCTGGTCCATCTGGATGCCTTGTTGGTTGCTGATGTAACCGAGAAAGTGGACAGTGGAGGTGTGGAACTCACATTTCTCTAATTTCAGGTAGAGATGTTGTTCTCAGGCAGCCGATGCGGAGCGTCATGGTGGGGGAGAAGTGACAGATGCGACTACGACCCAGCGGCTTACCCAGGATGGTGTGAATCTCTAGGTTCTGGGGACAGCGTTTTCTCTTGACATTGAGCCTCTGTAGAAGGTTGTGGGAGATGAAGTTGCTCATTGAGCCTGAATCAATGAGAGCTTTGTGCTGGAACAGTTGAACGGGACGTTACAAGGATTACTCTGGTACGAGTCAGAGCTGCAATTTTAGGAGAGAGTTGAATGGTACTCACCGCTGGGCGTGGAGGTCGAACGGGACAGTTGGAGATGATGTGTCCTTCTCCCCCACAGCACAAACATAGATGATTTAACCATCGCCCGCCATTGACGGTCCGCCGGTGTGAGATGGTAAGTATCTACCTGGATAGGTTCTGGTGTTGGAAGGGTGGCAGATGGTTCCAGAGGCGGAGGATGCAAAGCGGGTTGAAATGATGAGCAAGCAGTAAGACGTTGGGAAACTCGGATTGATTTCTGGATGAAGTTCTCTAATCCCATATTATCATCGTGAACAACCATTAGTTGACGAATCTCAGGGTCTAAACCTTGACAATAGGCTGTGAGAAGAGCTGCTTCATTCCATCCACTCCCCACGGCGAGTGTACGAAACTGCAAGGCGTAGGAACCCACCGATCGTTTACCTTGTCGAAGGTGAAAAAGATGATCATGGACGGATATTGTGGACGTAGTTTGACTGAAGACTTCTTTGAAATGCAGACAATGACTTAACGGGAACTTCGGCTTGCCATAGTGCTTGAGCCCACTGAAGAGCACGACCGGAGAGGAGTGAGATAACAAACGCAATGCGCGCTCGATTGGGAGTGTAAAGATGAGGTTGCATCTCGAAGTGTAGGTTGCACTGAAGAATAAACCCGCTGCAATCCTTCGCCTCGCCACTGTAGGTCGCTGGTCGGGCCATGGGACTGGCAGAGGCAGCAGGTGAAGAAGTGGTGGGTGATGGAGGAAGTGACTGACAAACTGCGTTCACCAATTCGGCGAAAGGATCCGTGACAGCGGTGCTCGTGCTTTGCATGTTGTTGGTCTGGTCTTCTGTCACATCCATAAATAGGCAGACAAGGTAGAGTGTACAAAAAAACAAACTTTATTAAAGTGCAGAGTGAGCAATGCAGGATGAGATGAACAATGATTACAATGCTGGTGAACACTTAGCTGAACTTGAATAATGTCTTTGCAGATGAAGATGATGACTTTGATGATGAAACACAGGATGATCGACAATGGACGGTGACGAAGGGAAACAACTGGACATCAGGTAAGCAGATCCATAGGTAGGTATGCTGGTAAGAAGTCTGAACCGTGTAGATATAAGACCAGACACTGAGGTGCAGGAAACAGTGTTTACAAGTATAACAGCATTACAAGTGTATGTCTTATTTTGTATATTTGTTTTGTTTACTTTTACATGTATGTTTTTTGATAATTTGGATGAGCAGTATTTTATGTCTGTTTGGTGTTTTTCATGTATCTACAGTGAATGCGCTGCATGGATGAGCTCAACATATCGTCTTCATGTGACGCTTTCTGGGAGAATCGAGTGAAAGAACCGGAGTGTTATATGAACACACTACTCTCACTGTTTATACTAAACATGTCCTAGAATATGCATAAGTACGCTAATTGGGACACACCATAAAAGTCCATGAAATGAAACTAAAACAACAACTCAATGTGACAATCATACTGTAGAATATGACAGTCATATTTTGATGAGTTAACACTGAAGATAACTCTAGCATTATGCACTGGAAAGCACTGATATGAGAAAGACAGTGATGATGTACCTTTAGAAACGTGTGTGTTTATAGTTGAGGGATCCTGAGAGTGTGTGATGTGGACTGGATTCACTGCTGTCGTTGAATCAGCTTGAGCTGTGAAGATGAATTTTAGTTCAGATCATTAATACTGTACAATACGACATTCATATTTTAACTATGATCATCACATTACATAAAAGTTAATATTTTTGCTGTCAAGTAACAGTCCAAAACGTGATGCTGGAAATAATAAAGGAATTGAAACTTCACTGCAGTGCATTAGTTTGAAGCAATGCTTTGAGTTACTCTTCTGTGAGAGTCAAAGAAGCTTTTGTTCCCTCAGTTTGTTCTGGTTCAGTGATACTGATAGACCTTAGTGTTACTGACATTATGAGGGTCTTCTAACACTGTTTTCTCACCTGAATACTTGACAGTGTATCTGACTGAGGTCTTGACTTGATTTCTCAGAGTAAGCTGACATCTCCACTCTCTGTTGTTATCTTCATTCAGGAGTGTTGTAGTCAGAGTGATGATGATACAGCGATATAGATCTGATGATGATAATATCTGATATCTGGAGTCTGTCTTCAGATCAACACCAGCCTGATTCACCCACAACAGCTTAATTCTCCAAAAACTGACCCAATAATCACAGGGAAGTCCAGTATATAAATACAACTGACAGGAGAGAGTCACAGAGCGGCCTGGACTGATCTCAGTCTGTGAGGATGATGATGATGATGATGATGATACTGAAACTGAACACAAGACACAAATCACAGACTCTTCAATCATCATCTGAGTTTAAAGAAAGAATTTTAAATTTACCACATAATCATAAACTTACCATGAAGAACATGCAGATAAACATAAGCATCATTTCCTTGTTGTCTGTCATGTTGGCAGCTGTATAATCCATAATCTTCTACTGTGACGTTCTTGATGTTCAGAGAGCAGTCAGACTCCAGACTCAGTCTCTCATGTTTCTCTGTGTCTTTCTTCTTTATCCCTAAAGTAATCAGTTCAACTGCTGCTGAATGTCTGAATCTGTTATAGTAGATCCATGTAGTTGATTTGCAGTCAGAAAGAGCATTATTACAGGGCAGACGCACATTTTCACCAGAACTGATGAACACAATATCCACTCCACTGGTTCCTGAAACACAGTATATCTCAGTGATCATTATGATATTAATAAATGAAACCATAAACCATACCAGCATAAAAAGCAGAATAATCAAATGGTCTTTTTTCCTCATTTCCTCAAACACACTCTCCAGAATAAACTATTAGTCTTTATCAGAGAGCTGTTCAAATCACTGACACACTCTTAATATGAAGATAATTCTTCATCATCAGATGCTTGAGTGACACTATGTCCAGTATCAGGAATAATACAGTATGATCTGTGTGTATCAATACACAACTCTGAGATCACAACATGAATGTGTGCAAGAATAAACTGAGCATGTTCAAATGAACTCTTTCCAGACTAATTCCACTAAATGTCTTTAGGAGAAAATACAGATTTCTTTACCTGTGAGAAGTGAAGAGAGAATGATCAGTCCCAGCAGACACAGATCACACTTATCAGCCATTTTGTGTTTCTGTCAGTCTTTCTCTTCATTATATATAGTTACAGCTCTTCCTTTAAACATCATCAGCTCCTCCTCTGGTTGGTCACTTCCTCTCATCAAATGAGTGTTTAAATTCTGCTAGAGTTGCTGTTTAGTGACACGATGTCACAGCTAAGTGTTGCTTTAAGTGTGTGTGAAACGTGTGAGAAGTGCATATACTGTGAACACACTGTCTCAACACACATCTGCTCTGAACAGTTTATTGGCTACTTTTGCACACGAGAGAATTACTGTTAGTCTCACTTCTTTCTTTTAGCAGTTTCTTGCATGCCGTTAAAATCTAGAAATAAAATAATTGCATTAGTTAGGGTTAGGGTTAGGGTTAGATAAATGAGTTTGGAAAGGTTTTCAATATCCATGACTAACTTTATAACTTGTAGAAAATTAAGTTTTTAAGGTATTTTGAAATGATTAACATCAGCTCCAGTTTGGTGAAACAGAAAGTATTTGCACACACTTCATGAGCGTCTGTAAAGCGGATATTAAATGTCTTCAGGAAGAGTTTCTACACATGGATTATAATGTTCTGCTTTACTCTCTCCAGCCCTGAGAAATAGATCAGATCCAGACTCCTTTATTAACACTACAAACACCAAATGCCAGTCATTTTTTTCCTTTGGCCGGTGGATTTGGCAGTGGCACGAGATAATTCAGATGAACGTGAATATGGCAACGTTTTATTACGTCGAAGTTTGTACGTATCTTCGCAGTTCTGAGTTGAAATGTCCGGTGAGTGGTGCTAAAGGATCAACCATCACGCTTTAACATAACGTACACCTGCACTATACCCTAAACCTACCCGATAGTGTTAACAAAATCAAATGTGACATGAAAACGTAATCGTAGCCCTGGTATTTAAGATTATTTATGAACTTTGAGCTCTTATATCATGACTCGTCTTTCACGGTATTCGAACTCAAGGTCCTTCAGCTGAGCTACTGAGCAAGCTTAATAAGTTATCAGAAATGTGTGTGAAAACAATTAAAAGTGCTTGCTGTTTTACTGCCTTTAGTCTTCATTTCATTAGAAACTGCTGTAATATGTACATATTGGTACGTATTTTGCGTTTTGCAACGTTTTTCCAATGATCCCGTGTTGGCTATATTTTATGAATACCTTGGTTTATCATTATGAGAGTCAGTATGTGTCATCGGCACCATGATCTGAAGATACTCAAGATATTGCTTCCTTGTAAAAATATAATGATAATATCATTATATAATATAGTAAGATAGTTGTCATGGACACTAATGATTTTCAGCTTTACACTCATCAATCACCATCATCATCATCACCTGTATTTGTGTTCAGTTCTGGTTCAGTCAGTGTCCGGTGTCGTCTTCAGTGGATGTGTTGCATGTTATTGGCCTTCTTCATCTTCGCATGTGTTTCTACACCTGCGTGACAGTCTTTTTGCGTTGTGGCTTTGAGCTCTAGTATTTTCAGAAGCATGTCATCACTGGCCGTGAGAACTCAGTTAGTTTGACCGCACTGGTTTAACCCACACACAACTGTGATCATCTCTGAACCCAGTTTAGGCGGGCCGGTGTGAATTCTCACACATTCAGAAAACAGTTCCTCTTCTTTCTTAAATTGGGTTTCTGAATGTAGCGGGACGCCGCATTGAGGTGAGAGCAAGCAACCTCTATACGATATAGCTGACTACGCCACCCTGTTAAACAGGGAAATATAAATATTAATGAATTTAACCACCTACAAAGGACACACAGGAACGTGGTTATCGAAAGGAGGGCCTGGGACGTGGATACCAAAAGATACAAAAGTTATATTTCAATCATGCAGCAGTAATCTTAAAACATTAAAAGACTGAAGGAGCAGGTTACACATACAGACATTAAACCAAACCAAACGTGAAAAGGAGGCCGAGGCTTACCAATGGCAGGGAAACTAGTTTAATGAGCACAAGACTCCTATACCACCCTGTGCACAGGTTTCACCACAACACACACACACACGCACACACACACCAATAAGGTCAAGCATGAACACACAGCACTCCGTGACAGAATCCCACCACCGCACACGAGGGCCTATGAGCGGCCTGCCCTGAAGCCTCGGCTCCTATCACAAGAAACAAAATTAACAAAATGGTCTCCAAATACACAAAACAAATAACAACAACAACTGAAACTTCAATAAAAATTACAGAAGAAAACCATTTAATTAATAAACCAGAGAATCGTGCATCAAACCACGCTGAGGTTAAGAATTGTGCACCAAAACTGGGTGGATTTTCACTCCACTTTCATACTTCACCAGCAACCCAGCGATCACATAAACAATATCTGCTGGAAAGCAGGAGTCACAATACACATGAACCGAGCACACACGCGCTGATGAGCGAGTTCATCACAGGAGAAATCAGGGTAGACGAAACAAACAAAAGAGATACAGCAATGGCATTGAAGAACAATAAAGTAAATGTACAAAAAGCAAAGAAAGCAAAACACAAACACATGAACCGAGCGCACACGCGCTAACGAGCGAGTTGTCCAGGAGAAACCAGGATCAACAAAGCAGCAGCATCAAATAGTGCTGCCCCGCAGGCCTCAATGAACACACGGTAACAGATTATTCCTGTTAGAATTTAAACAGTAAATTACTCCCAACATAACTATGAATGAACGTTGCGCAATAGCGGTAGTTACACGTACCTTCATTTCATAGCGGGTCACGCACACAGAAGACTATCGCCATGCCAACAAAAGCACGGAAATGCAGGAGGGGCATATGAATAGCCGCCGCCAACAACCCAGCAACGAACCATCCGCCATAATGCTATAAACCAAATGACTGTTACATAAAGTCACAAATCTATGTGCTAACTAGTTAGCCAAACACCTCAAGCGGAAGGGATGAAACAAACCGGAATGGGCGGTCCCGGCAATGACGCCCAGGCGTTGACCACACACACTCTCAGTTCCCGCCTGAAGATGAAGTCCACCAGTTAGAGGATTCCCTGTATGAAGATCCTAAGATATTTAGGCAAAGAAAATAGATTATATTATTGAAAAATACAGACATTGACATAGGTGTAATAATCTTTAAACAGAGCTAACCATTAGGCCGTTGCCTAGTGTTGTGAGTAATGCCAAGTAAGTCGTGAAAGACTGACACATTAGGCCGTGATGAGGAGAAGACAGCTTGAGTTAGTGAGTTATTAGTGAGTTAGCCTCGATAGGCCGAATGGAAAAAAATGGGTTGGCTAGGAAATAAATAAGTAAGGGAAACTGCCACCACAAACAGAAGTTTGTATAGATAGTATGCTTACCTCAGGAGATTTAATATGCAAGATTTATGATATACTGTATCTTTCCTGACGATTGTTAGTAACAAAGTTATCTTTAGTGTTAGAAAAAGAGGATGTTAGTAATGTGTAATGTGGTTAAGGTTTGGAGAGAGTCACGTAAGTCTGATATGCATTAATACTGTACGTGATGACCCTTAACTCATGGAGTAGAAGAGTAGGTACAGAATGGAGTAGAATTGGGAATTAAAGTGATTGATTTTTAGAAGCGTAAACACTTTCATGTCGTAAAACACCGCCACCAGAACATCGAGGGCCTGGTTACCGGGCCCATACAGGACTTTGCAGGGTGGCTGGAGTTTGCCATGAACGGCTGCTGAAAAGCTTTCTGGGATTGCAGGAACTGCTGCTCCAGTGTCCAGCTTGAACTCAGTATTTTGACCATTCAGTCTGACTAGTTCAATCCACTCACTTGTCTCTACTGAACTCACCTCTCTCAGGAAAGCAAACTCTTTCATGCTCTGCTCTTCTCGATCCTGAGTGATGCCATGAACCGTTCCAGCTGACCAACACTGCTTTGCAAAATGTCCCTTTTTGTGGCATTTAGGGCATTCCCCTTCACGTGCAGGACACTCTCTCCAATTGTGTCTCTTTATATTTCTGCATTTCCCTACACCCAGCCGATCTACTGTCTTTATCCACTGTACTAGGCCTCTTTTGTTTTGGCCAGGTCACTTTCTTTTTTGACTGTTTTGGTTTTGAACTTAAAGCATGAACGTCCCCTGCTATTTGCACCTCACGTGAACTTCCACCCAGGATAGGCTGCTGTCTCTTCACGGCCTCACTTTGCCTCACTTTAATCACGGCTTTTTCCAGTGTGAGCTCAGGATCAAGTTGCAGACTTTTAGACAGTCTTGCATCTTGTATACCAACGACAATTCTGTCCCTCATCAGTTCGTCTCTTAAAGCTCCAGACCAGAGATGCTCACAAGTCTCTGAGCTAGAGCCCAAGTCAAGTCTCGAGTCTCTGAGCTAGAGTCCAAGTCAAGTCTCAAGTCTCTTGTCGTTATAATAAGTGTTGCATCACGTACAGCGACCCATCCAGGCTGCTTAGAACACTGCATAGCAGTAGTACTTATAAGGGACCTTATGTCAAAATGATTAATGACTTTGACCTTTGACCTTTTGACAGGTTGAACTTCCGGTGACCTTTATGATTGATGGGTTGAACTTCCCGAATGAGGTCATGGGATTAACCTTTGCCCTATCGATCATGTAGTGTGACAGTTAGTTTTGCCCTATGACCTATCTAGTCCTAAATCATAGTTTTGACGGATAGTTTGTCCTATTTTAACAGAGCAGATGTTTTTGACGGATAGTTTTGGCGGATAGTTTTGACGGATTCAAACAGCCGGTATATAGGACGTGTGTGTGTGAGTGTGGTTATATGGTGTCAGGTTCAGTTATATGGGCTTCTGTCTAGTTATGTGTGTGTGTGTGTGTGTGTGTGTGTATGTCACAGACAACAAGCTTTGTGTTATATGTGTGTGTGTGTGTGTGTCAAGAAGGGTTATATAGGACATGTGTCACAGACACATCCGCAGTGAAAGTGAGAATGTCACACAAAAACTTCACATCCTTTAAAAGTATGTAAAATAAAAAAGCTTACTAAAACCAATTATTTTAGATAAATATAAATTACATAAAACATTCTATCCTTTATATTCTATCCTTTATATAATTTATATAATATAAATTATATAATCTAAAACAATTTTACTAAGGTTGAAAAAACATTCTATCCTTTAAAAGTATATAATGGAATGCTTACACAATATATCTTACTAAAAAGAATAAAAATAAAAATCTTCTTACATGTTTGTAAATCTGGACGGTCTCTGACTTCAGTGATCAAGATATCAGGGGCTGAAATTATAATCCTAAAAGTTTAAATGATATCTTGTTTTAAATTTAATACATTATTAAAAGTTGTAATAGAGTTGTTAAATTATTAAAAGTGGTAAAACAAAAACACTGTTTTTCCTGAATGACCTCACACTGTCTCAAAAAGTAAAGGAGCCGCGTGCGCGTGTCTGTGTCCGTCTATGCGCGCCCCCTCTCCGTCTGAGCTCTGACCCCCTCCTTTGCATACCAGAGTACGGTGAAATCTCACACTAACAAAAGTTGAAAACATGCCTTTAAAAGTATAATATAAATATCTTATTGATCCAATTGTTTTATTTATTTATTTGTTGTTTATTTGAATAGGGACAGATACAAAATAAACATAGATTATTACATAAAGAACAATCTGATGCATGTATCACAGTGTTTATAGCCATGGCTAATTCGCAACACCTGTCCCTAGAAGAGCTTTTAACAGTCAAGATAATGAGGAAAGAAAAATTAAAATAAAAAAATTACAGCGAATACAATGAAATGTCCAGAAACCAGTTAGCACCAATAAATATAAGTATAATAAATAAACACATTCACTCTAACTCACAGATGCACACCTCACATACACCCAGCTACACATCTCATATGGCATGATTACACTGCTGCTGCTCTATGAACCAGGCTTTTGTTAGTTTTTTAAAGGTGGACAGTTTAGTTAAAGTCTTTATATTTGTAGGAAGGCAGTTCCACAAATTGGCTCCTTTCACAGAAAAAACATTTTGGGCAAAAGATGTTTTACAAAATGGAACTTTACAGTCTCCACATGTAGCTGCTCTTTTAGATAAAAGAATATAAAATCATCTTACATGCTTTAGAAAGTTGAAGTATGTCCTACCATCGATGTCCACAAAATGCAATGTATGAATGGGTTCAAAATTGTTTTACACAACTGAATTCATATAGTCATTCCTGAATGACCTCACACTGTCTCAAAACATAAGGAGCGCGCGCGCTTCTAATGTATGTGTGTCAAAATGTAAAACACACGTGTGTGTGTGTGTGTGTGTGTGTGTGTGTCACAAGTCATCTCACGCCTGTGAAATGTTCAATAATTTCTTAAGTTGTATCTGTGAGAAAATGACAACAACATAGGCCTATCTTCAGAGAGAGCAACCATGAGAACATTTAGAAACTGGGAACCTTCCAGAAATAAGGTCCTTCCGATCAGCGCTGAGAAAGAAGTTACTTGACAATAATGATAGCTTCAGGATATCGAGTGACAGACCAGAAAAGTTTGCATTAGATATTTTAAAAGATTGATTAAATTAAATCTTTAAAGTTTGAATAAATACTCATCTTCTATTTATCTTTTAGAAGACTTATGTATGATACAAATTATTTTGCTTAACGGTGACCTAAAGTATAATTGTTATTAAACAATGTCTGTTCAAAAACTGTACTTGGTCGTCTTAAATCTCATTTATATGAAAAAGATTCAACCAGCATTTTTTGTCCATGTGGGGGTTTCAATTTTTATGGTGGAGGCCATAATGATTTTGTACCGTAACTGCATATTCTATCATGTACACCTAAACACAGAAAACTACATTTGTACATTTTCAAAAAATGAAATAAATAAGTAAATCATTTAATATCATTTTGCACACACACAGGGTTCTAAAAAATAAACTAATTTCTATTTTAAATTAAAATTATTATTAATATATACATATAACCAATAAATAATAACATATACTACTAAAATGTAAACAAAGTTTTAGCTAAATAAATAAGTATATAAATAAAAACACCTTACATTTCCAGAGAGGCAAAGTAGTTATTTATGCAGTGATAAAAACGATCCAAAAAGCAAATAGTTTAAGTTGTCCTATAACAGCCCCAGACCCTTCAGTGATAAACTACAGTGTGAACTGAAGCTTCAGGATATAGGACGACAGACCAGATGAGTCTCAGGGGACAATGTCACAGTAAATCTAGTCTGCGTTTCAGAGCATACTACATCCAGAGTTTTATACTAACTGTTCAAATTCATTAAAAGCATAACCTTAAAAGTTTAAATAAAATCTTTAAAGTTTTATTAAAATCATATCTTCTATTTATCTTCTTAGAAGATTTATTTTTACTAAACAGCGTCTGTCCAAAAACTTTAGATTGTTGAAAAACTGTGCTTAGACGTCTTAGATCTTTTGTCCATGAAACATGTTGTCAAAGTTTGTCACAATGTTTTGCTGCTGCGTTGTTTTTAAGAAATCCGAGGACTTCACATTGCTCTTATTTAGACTAAGTTGTATCATTTGGAAAATCACCACACAATTTGAGAGACGCAATGTGTGATAAGTAAAAATCACACATCGTCTTAATTCAAAGTATAAGATCGTATAAGATCATTTTTACTTTTATCTCCCGAACTATCCTTAATCAGTGCAAAAACATTTCTGAGAATATACTATCGGTCATCTACTCAAAATACATGTAGAAGTTTCAAATGTTAGCATTTGTTGATGGTGGCCGCATGAACAGACTTTGGGGAGAGCTATAGCAGGAAGCTATGCCCTTTGACCTCCTCGATTTTGCAGGCCTTTTTGTTAAAGACCCTACTACAAGTTAGTTCTCCCAAAAGAATTTCTCCCATCTAGCGGTGAAATTCTATTTTGCATTTAAACGAATAGTGCTTTCTAGCGGTTCTCCCATCTACTCGCTTTTTCAACTTTGGTAAATGTGCCAAGAATCTATGACAACATGTCTTCCGATAGCGCTTCATCGAGATTAATTGTACATGTTCTACCGTTATGCTGCCTATATAATGATTTACACAACCAAGCTTGTCATTTAGACCGTACCTTTGACTTACCCGTCGAGAAGAAAGCAGGCAACTTCCCTTTCAAAGTCTTTCTCCTTCATTAGCTCTTTCCACCTGGGAAAAGCTATCCCGATATTTATTTACATACCGATAAATTAAATTTGAATTTAATTAAAACTTCTCCTGTGGCTCGGCATAACTATGATCCAGCATTATATTGTACCGTGCAGTGCAGCCTTTCAAATGTGCCGCGGGAAGTATCAATGTCTCCCATATGGTCTAGCGGTTAGGATTCCTGGTTTTCATCCAGGCTGCCCGGGTTCGACTCCTGGTATGGGAAGACAATTTTTTTACATTGCCAACAAAATTCAAGTTATTCAAGTTCATCAATAATAATTTTTAGTTATTCATAGTCTTAGAGGCCTACACGAACTGCAGAAACATGCAGAAGATATGTAAAAACTCATAAATGCTGTTTCAGTACTGAATCATTTTCACAAATACAATTATATTGAATTCAGAAAATTTCACTATGGAATATTTACTTTATCTTTATCTAATATTTCAATTTAGTACATCATCATTTAAACTTTTCATCTCATAATTATGACGCATAGTCATAATTTCAACTTTTTAAGTCATAATTTCAACTTGTCATAATTTACAATTTTTGTCAATTACGCCTTTTTAATGTAATACTTAAAACGGTTTTAAGTCATAATTTGGTTGTTGACTATAGTAGTGTTGCACCTGCATGCCCACTAACTCGCTTGTGAGAGTCAGAGTGTGTAAAGTAAACTCTCATTAGTGTTAGTAGAGTATTAGTGGACTGGTAGGGTTAGAATAAGTAATATTAGAATAAAATATCTGTTGGGGAGCATCACAATAAAGAGTTAATGTTTAATGAGTTAAATGACAACATACCATTTTTTTCAACCGAGCGAATCTGCGCATGAGAGGCCTTCAGAAGTCATAACTTCAGGGGTAGGCCAGTTGGCGAAAAAAACACTGTATGTGTAAAAATCAAATACTGTATTACACTTTTCAAAGTTAGAATAAAAAGTTAAGTGTCACAAAGTCTGACACAAGGCCATTAACTTGTTTTTTTTTTTGCTTATTTCTACAAATATCAGCCTGATAAATATGAATACGATTAAACAAGATCATTTTTAAGAAAAAAGAAAAAACAGTGTTTTTAAAATACAAAAAAAACATGTTTAGTTTAGATGTGGATGGCTAAGTTTCAGGCATAGTGCATCCACACAATGTTAGATTTCTCTAACATCTCACTCACAACGCAAAACGTTGTAAATAAACATTTTCAAACTGTAATTTAACCATATTTTATTAATATTATGTTGATTTAAAGTTTTTGTTATTAACTAATGCCTACTAACACTTCAACACACAAAATTAAAGAGATGTACAGTTGGATATTCTCCTACTTAGTATCTTTGGGTGTATTTTGTCACGCCATACTGATGCAAAGTTCCACACCCTATGGACTAACTTTAAAACATAATCTTTATACAGGAATGTCCATGTAAGACTCAAAAGACCAAATCACTAAGAATTTGTGATACACAAATAAATACACAAAAGTTCCCAAATGATGATGGTTTTATTACTTCGCTAGATTTAGTCATCTTGTTTAGATAGCAGGCGACACTGTTTCACATGTTGTATGTTGGACTGTATGTGTTTTAGGTGAAGACGTTTCTTTGAGAGCTGTTTATAGAAATAAATGACGATTAAGAATTTAAGCGATAGTCTTTCTGTTTGACTAAATTGATATCAATCACACAAATACGAATCACACAAAGTGCATGCTGTTTTACACTTAAACTATTGCACCGAGAGATCCATATTCATCAAAGCTTGAGGCTGTTTAACAAAGTTCCACACTTTGGTAAAACCTGCTGATAAAATTGCACAAAAGTAAATTCTAATTCTTCATCATCATGAGCCATTTAAAACAAATACAGAAAAGCCACTATAGTGATCCGTTTTAGCTTTTGAATGTCTGTCATTGACATCTTGTTTCTTTAGTTTTTGTACAGTTTGCAAAAAGTACATAGTCTCAGAGCGTGGTCAAACATGTTCATATAGGAATGTATTCTATACATTATAGGTCCTTCTACACGACTACAAGACTAAACAAATCATATTTCTTTTAGAACATCTTTCTGCTATGTCTATGAAACAAAGGATGAGTATTGCTGTTTTTCTGTTACCTATTACACTTCAAACTCGTCTAACTATTACACTTATTTTGTTATTATTACACAGTTATTTTGTGTGTGTCGCTAAACAACGGTTAAGCTAATGAATCACAGTTGATACGTGGTATTTTTACGTGAAAGGTGGGGGTGATTCATTTTTTATTCCGTCCACACTTTGACACCAGAGTTTTATGATCTTCTTTTTATTCGGCAGAATGCCGAAATGTTTTAACATATCGTAAATTTCAATCGTTAGATAAATCATCTAACTATTATATGTGAAACAATCAACAGTTATATGTGAAACAAGCACAGTGGCATTAGAGTCAGATTCTTGTTTATATTGAACATTGTTATTGAACCGTTTTTCAATATTATTGAAAATAATTGTTAAATAAAAGCGCTATTGTTCTCGGCCTCATCAAAGTTCACATAGTTTTCACCGGAGCATATCGACTCTGAAACAAGACTTTGTTTAAAAGATTTTGAAATTGTTTAACATCACTAGCGTAACACTTATCGTATTGCCGGGTGCAATTGCAATGTTTTGTATGGCGTTTTCTTTACACTTTCCTACAGTTAGCTGTAATGTTAGTAAACTCTATGTCTTCTCTTTGTACATATACGACAGTATTCACATGAATTGGCTTGATTTGTATCTTGATTTGATACGTGAGACATTTACATTATATTGTTATACCGTCTTAGTTTTTAAATAGTGCTAAAATGTATATTTTAACCCTTTGTGCGGATATGCCGCACAAGGTTCTCTGTTCTCTGGTTCTATGTTTTTAAAAATACCGGGAAACAAAGACAAGGATGCCTCTTTCTATAAGCGACCCTCAGAATCTGTGCATACAACAAAACACATGTAGGTGTACGAAGATTTATCAGGAAATTACTTTTGTTTGAAGAAAAACTTAAATCAGCTGGTGCTTGATCACTATTGAAGTTATTAAACACCCCTGAATTCGGTAATGATGCGATATTTATCACGTTTGAATTTGAACTCAATACGCTAAAGGTCTATAAACTTCAACATCTTGTTGGTCAAATTAACTTAAAGCCTACGCATCCTAACTACTTTCTAAATGTTTGTAAATCCAAAAATGTTGTCACTGGATCGAGTGAAAATAATAAACTTCTCCTTTGTTTTTATGCATCAAGTTAAATCCAAATGATAGGAAAACTTTATGATAGGAAAGTACGGACGGCGCCTTTGACCAAGCCTCTACATATGGGGCACTTGCTCAGAGAAGGCGCACATTCTTTGCACACAACTAGGTGACCACAGGGGATGAAGACAATGTTCACTTCCTTATCCATGCAAACTTTGCAGGTGTGCTCCTCTTGAAGTCTTCTTAACTGTTCCTCCATAGGCAACTCTGAAAGATCTTGACTCGGTGATGCAGCTTCATTTGTCTGGGCCGTCAGGCCACACTCAAATTCCATCTCTAAAGCAGACTTCACCACAGGATTGTTCTCTTGTTCTCTCACAAATTCTCTTGAGTCGCTGTCTCCATTAGTCAATAGCTGCTCAAATAGTCTTGGAAATCTTGCTTGAATCTGATGAACAAACTCTTGGCCCTTTTCTTGCAGCAGGTATTCACATCTTGGAAACCACTTAGCATGTTCTACCCATGGATCATCACCAGACTCCCAACATCTGAGTCCACCATCGCAACAAAAGCACTTCACGTCGTCATTACGACCAACATAGTAAAAACCAGCCTTAGCCAATTGGTCTGGTCGAACAGTTATTCTTGAGGGCCAGTTGACAAATGTGAGCGACCTTTCCTCACACTGTTTCATTGTCGATCCATTGGAAAGGCCGCCACCAGATAAAGGTACATTATCTGCACGGTCACCTTGAACGAAGCGGCAGTTGGGGTAATGCCTCTGGTGCTCTGATACTGCACGATCTCCCGGTTCCCAGTTGCTAAGCTGGCCTCCACAACTGAAGCAAGCCACTCTGTCGCCCTGACCAAGGTAGTAGAAACCACTTTTGGCAAGCTCGGCTGGACTTGCTGGTGCAAGAGTCCAGTTCTGAAAGGTGTCAAGGCGTTCCTGTTCCCGACGCATGCCAGGATTGTGACAAGCCGGAGGTCGCTGGTGAGACATATCCATGTTTAAGTAACCCACCCGCTCCTCCGTTTGGCCTGAAACGGATGCTTTGGTGGTCGATGTTACGGGTGTCGCAGGGGCGGAAAGAGGATGGCTACGTTGCGAAACGGGGAAAAGGCACTTTTGGTGAAGGCTCTGGATGAAGAATTAAAAATGTGACCACAGGGTGTGTCCACTCAAGCCCTTCTCTCTGCCGGACATCCCATGCCTAGTGTCTAGTCGTCCATGACAGAACACATCATCTTATTAAAAAATGTAATGAGAACAAAGAACAACACCACAAAATGTCCTTTCTTCTGTACACAGAGGGCAAATTAGTTGTATCATTTGAAAAATCATTTTGAAAAATTCAGGTATTCACATCTTGGTTGCCAACTCGGAAATACGGTAATTAAAATGCAGAAAACAAATATTTAATCTTTTAAATATTATTCTAAATATTATTATTTTTATGTATACTATTTTTATGAGCTCAGACATTTTTTAACCAGAATTTTTTATTTCAACATTATACTTTCATACATTAAAGAAGAAATTTGAGTGAAAGACATTTACAGATGGTCTAACCAGAATAGAAAATCTCTGCAGGCTATCATGTTTTGCTCCAGGGTATAGTTGACCAGATTTTCAACTAATTCATCAACATCAGTTTTTGCATTTTTTGACACCAGTGACACACAGAGATCCGTTACAAATGTCCATATAGCGAGTATTTCTGTGATTTCGAATTTGTCACAACATCCACGCAACACATCCAGAACTTTTCTGAGGATTACGCCATTCGGCTCTTTGGTGTTAAAAAACATGGGCGTTACATCAGGCCATGGCTTTGTCAAGCCTCTTACGACATCCATTTCATTTTTGAGATTTGTCACACATTTGGTATCCTGCGCACAATCTTTTTTCATATCACACGCAGCGTCGATGATCCTGTGCATCAAGCCAACCATCTGGCCTCTAAAATGATCTTTAAACATACAGTCCAGCGCAGCTCTTAAACAACACTCTTTGCCCGTGGCGCACTCGCACGCCGGATGATAATTGTACTCCTTTAGGTTTTGCGTCGCCATTTTTTCAACTTTTCGAATAGTCTCCTGAATCTCCTGGAATCTCCTGAGTCCTTGCGGTACAATCGTGCCTTGTGCGTTAATGCTCGGAAGTTTGTGTTTTTGGGTCAAAAGCGTGACTCGTAGAAGCGTAGTTTGCGTCAGGTTCAGGACTTTCAACTTTTGTTGCAGTAGCACAGCAGTCCGAGGCTAGTAGAGCTAGAGTAGAGCTAGAGCGTGCGATGTCCTGAAATATTTATCAGGCTGGGGTCCACCCACCCTGTTGTGTAGAATGTACGGGGTTGTCATCAGGAAAGCCATAAATAACTAGTTCCTGCATAACCAACAAGTCCTACATGTCGCCAGAGAGAAGTTTGAATCGTTCGAGTCATACACACAAGTGCAGCGATGGAGCGTGTGAACACGAGCAGCGTGAGAGGATTCCTGAGATCTTGCGATGATCTGACTGAGAAGATTCGCTGTTTAATACAGAAGAAACTCATCAAGAAGTACTTGAGCAGGTATAAAAACCTATTTTATTTGTGGATTAAAGAATAGAATAAAAAATAGCCATTTCTATAATAAAAGTATTTCGCTCTCTCACTAACCTATGGACACACAATCCCATGCATGCCAAACTATCATTTGGCATAACTAATCATTATCAACATATTTTTTTTGATAAAAGAGTTCCAAATGACACTTATTTTGAGCCCCACACTTTTAAGCGCTCCAAAGTTCACTTTGTCCACAAAAAAGGAACTTAGCCTTAATTTACTGAAGGCTATGGATGTTAGGTAAATACGTTTATTAAATTAATTCACAATATGTACACATTCATTCATGTACACATGTTATTTGTTTCTTCTCCTCTCACATTAAATTGCATGTATTATATAGGCCTATTTTAAGTTCAAATGGTGAAATTAGAAACAAGTTGATTAGTTTGATTATTTTTGTCGTTGTTTAACATTTCTCAAAACATTTGTCAAATATGAAATGTTTAGTTTAGCTACTTGCACCTTATCTCGCACTTTATGACCGTTATCAGCTATTATCAGATACTATTGTCCTGACATAGACTATTGTTTTAACTCTGGTTTAACCTGCTGTTCACCGTCCATCATGTGCTCTAACACTGCAGCATCAGCCGGTTCATTGACTTTGAACTGGTGTATGAATGTGTCTACAGGTGTATCTAACCCTATCAACTAATGACCAACTTTATTTTTGCTATTGTACATACATTTTATTCTTCTAACTGTTTATCTTTGGTTAACACAGTTGGAGAAGAACAACAGGGAGGTTGGAAGACACAGTAGAGGAACTACAGAATAAATATGGAGAGAAAACAGCATTAAAAAGGATCAAGTCCATAGTGAAAAAAATCTGAAAAAAGAATATCAAACGTAGGAAAAGATTTATAATTTACTTTGTTAGTAGTGAATATGTTTCTCAATCTTCAATAAGTTTTACTATAATGTTTACATGGTTTTGGTTGTGTATTTAATTGTTCATTTTTAACAGATGGTGACGTTCAGACACTGAGCATTCAAACACATTCTGGAAACATGACAAACCAACAGCCAAACAACCTTCCACAACGACAGCATATTAATAATAATAATTCTACATCATTCGGACGGCTATTAATTCAGATCCCTAATCAGCTTAACTTCACAATTGCCCAGAAGAATGGTGGTACAATAGTTGCTCCAATCATGGTAGAAAAGACAATATATGGTGATGTTAACATCAGTGTGGTGAGTGTCTGATCATTTAAGAAACAGTTGCTTAGTTAAGAAATGATTTGTGTATGTTATATATATATTTATGTATGTTTTTTTTTTAAGTTAGTCCATAGAGTGTGGAACTTTGCATCAGTATGGCGTGACAAAATACACCCAAAGATACTAAGTAGGAGAATATCCAACTGTACATCTCTTTAATTTTGTGTGCTGAAGTGTTAGTAGGCATTAGTTAATAACAAAAACTTTAAATCAACATAATATTAATAAAATACGGTAGCCTGGCTAACGTCAGACCAAGTCTCATTTGAGACTTGGTCTGGGAACTACGTGTTCATTTTCTCGTATTTGAGGCGTGGTTTACGAATGCCCAGAGCCGTTTATTGGGCGCTATGAATGTCTATCAAATGTGCCTGTACGTAGCCCATAGCCAATCGCTTCAATTATACCAGATGACGTATGTAGAGCGACAGAAATTCGACGAGGAAAAAGACGATGGGTCAAAGATTTATTTGTACACGATGGCGTTTAGCGAATATTACCGTTTGTGCAAGATAAACATGAGGGTAGAAGGTAACGTCGAGTCTGATGCCATGTTGGATCCATAGATATAAACAAACTGCTTCAGTGTCGTCATCGTCTTGCTGCTCCCTCCCCATTCTGTGATTGGTTCCCTTTTTCAGGGGAAAATCTGGTCCATGGTGTCCAGACTGCCTAGCAGCGTGAATAAAATCGCGCTGCGAGCAAGGCAGTATGGGGAAACCCAGGCTAAAAATATGGTTAAATTACAGTTTGAAAATGTTTATTTACAACGTTTTGCGTTGTGAGTGAGATGTTAGAGAAATCTAACATTGTGTGGATGCACTATGCCTGAAACTTAGCCATCCACATCTAAACTAAACATTATCATGTTTTTTTTGTATTTTAAAAACACTGTTTTTTCTTTTTTCTTAAAAATGATCTTGTTTAATCGTATTCATATTTATCAGGCTGATATTTGTAGAAATAAGCAAAAAAAAAAACAAGTTAATGGCCTTGTGTCAGACTTTGTGACACTTAACTTTTTATTCTAACTTTGAAAAGTGTAATACAGTATTTGATTTTTACACATACAGTGTTTTTTCGCCAACTGGCCTACCCCTGAAGTTATGACTTCTGAAGGCCTCTCATGCGCAGATTCGCTCGGTTGAAAAAAATGGTATGTTGTCATTTAACTCATTAAACATTAACTCTTTATTGTGATGCTCCCCAACAGATATTTTATTCTAATATTACTTATTCTAACCCTACCAGTCCACTAATACTCTACTAACACTAATGAGAGTTTACTTTACACACTCTGACTCTCACAAGCGAGTTAGTGGGCATGCAGGTGCAACACTACTATAGTCAACAACCAAATTATGACTTAAAACCGTTTTAAGTATTACATTAAAAAGGCGTAATTGACAAAAATTGTAAATTATGACAAGTTGAAATTATGACTTAAAAAGTTGAAATTATGACTATGCGTCATAATTATGAGATGAAAAGTTTAAATGATGATGTACTAAATTGAAATATTAGATAAAGATAAAGTAAATATTCCATAGTGAAATTTTCTGAATTCAATATAATTGTATTTGTGAAAATGATTCAGTACTGAAACAGCATTTATGAGTTTTTACATATCTTCTGCATGTTTCTGCAGTTCGTGTAGGCCTCTAAGACTATGAATAACTAAAAATTATTATTGATGAACTTGAATAACTTGAATTTTGTTGGCAATGTAAAAAAATTGTCTTCCCATACCAGGAGTCGAACCCGGGCAGCCTGGATGAAAACCAGGAATCCTAACCGCTAGACCATATGGGAGACATTGATACTTCCCGCGGCACATTTGAAAGGCTGCACTGCACGGTACAATATAATGCTGGATCATAGTTATGCCGAGCCACAGGAGAAGTTTTAATTAAATTCAAATTTAATTTATCGGTATGTAAATAAATATCGGGATAGCTTTTCCCAGGTGGAAAGAGCTAATGAAGGAGAAAGACTTTGAAAGGGAAGTTGCCTGCTTTCTTCTCGACGGGTAAGTCAAAGGTACGGTCTAAATGACAAGCTTGGTTGTGTAAATCATTATATAGGCAGCATAACGGTAGAACATGTACAATTAATCTCGATGAAGCGCTATCGGAAGACATGTTGTCATAGATTCTTGGCACATTTACCAAAGTTGAAAAAGCGAGTAGATGGGAGAACCGCTAGAAAGCACTATTCGTTTAAATGCAAAATAGAATTTCACCGCTAGATGGGAGAAATTCTTTTGGGAGAACTAACTTGTAGTAGGGTCTTTAACAAAAAGGCCTGCAAAATCGAGGAGGTCAAAGGGCATAGCTTCCTGCTATAGCTCTCCCCAAAGTCTGTTCATGCGGCCACCATCAACAAATGCTAACATTTGAAACTTCTACATGTATTTTGAGTAGATGACCGATAGTATATTCTCAGAAATGTTTTTGCACTGATTAAGGATAGTTCGGGAGATACAAGTAAAAATGATCTTATACGATCTTATACTTTGAATTAAGACGATGTGTGATTTTTACTTATCACACATTGCGTCTCTCAAATTGTGTGGTGATTTTCCAAATGATACAACTTAGTCTAAATAAGAGCAATGTGAAGTCCTCGGATTTCTTAAAAACAACGCAGCAGCAAAACATTGTGACAACCTTTGACAACATGTTTCATGGACAAAAGATCTAAGACGTCTAAGCACAGTTTTTCAACAATCTAAAGTTTTTGGACAGACGCTGTTTAGTAAAAATAAATCTTCTAAGAAGATAAATAGATTTTATTTAAACTTTTAAGGTTATGCTTTTAATGAATTTGAACAGTTAGTATAAAACTCTGGATGTAGTATGCTCTGAAACGCAGACTAGATTTACTGTGACATTGTCCCCTGAGACTCATCTGGTCTGTCGTCCTATATCCTGAAGCTTCAGTTCACACTGTAGTTTATCACTGAAGGGTCTGGGGCTGTTATAGGACAACTTAAACTATTTGCTTTTTGGATCGTTTTTATCACTGCATAAATAACTACTTTGCCTCTCTGGAAATGTAAGGTGTTTTTATTTATATACTTATTTATTTAGCTAAAACTTTGTTTACATTTTAGTAGTATATGTTATTATTTATTGGTTATATGTATATATTAATAATAATTTTAATTTAAAATAGAAATTAGTTTATTTTTTAGAACCCTGTGTGTGTGCAAAATGATATTAAATGATTTACTTATTTATTTCATTTTTTGAAAATGTACAAATGTAGTTTTCTGTGTTTAGGTGTACATGATAGAATATGCAGTTACGGTACAAAATCATTATGGCCTCCACCATAAAAATTGAAACCCCCACATGGACAAAAAATGCTGGTTGAATCTTTTTCATATAAATGAGATTTAAGACGACCAAGTACAGTTTTTGAACAGACATTGTTTAATAACAATTATACTTTAGGTCACCGTTAAGCAAAATAATTTGTATCATACATAAGTCTTCTAAAAGATAAATAGAAGATGAGTATTTATTCAAACTTTAAAGATTTAATTTAATCAATCTTTTAAAATATCTAATGCAAACTTTTCTGGTCTGTCACTCGATATCCTGAAGCTATCATTATTGTCAAGTAACTTCTTTCTCAGCGCTGATCGGAAGGACCTTATTTCTGGAAGGTTCCCAGTTTCTAAATGTTCTCATGGTTGCTCTCTCTGAAGATAGGCCTATGTTGTTGTCATTTTCTCACAGATACAACTTAAGAAATTATTGAACATTTCACAGGCGTGAGATGACTTGTGACACACACACACACACACACACACACACACGTGTGTTTTACATTTTGACACACATACATTAGAAGCGCGCGCGCTCCTTATGTTTTGAGACAGTGTGAGGTCATTCAGGAATGACTATATGAATTCAGTTGTGTAAAACAATTTTGAACCCATTCATACATTGCATTTTGTGGACATCGATGGTAGGACATACTTCAACTTTCTAAAGCATGTAAGATGATTTTATATTCTTTTATCTAAAAGAGCAGCTACATGTGGAGACTGTAAAGTTCCATTTTGTAAAACATCTTTTGCCCAAAATGTTTTTTCTGTGAAAGGAGCCAATTTGTGGAACTGCCTTCCTACAAATATAAAGACTTTAACTAAACTGTCCACCTTTAAAAAACTAACAAAAGCCTGGTTCATAGAGCAGCAGCAGTGTAATCATGCCATATGAGATGTGTAGCTGGGTGTATGTGAGGTGTGCATCTGTGAGTTAGAGTGAATGTGTTTATTTATTATACTTATATTTATTGGTGCTAACTGGTTTCTGGACATTTCATTGTATTCGCTGTAATTTTTTTATTTTAATTTTTCTTTCCTCATTATCTTGACTGTTAAAAGCTCTTCTAGGGACAGGTGTTGCGAATTAGCCATGGCTATAAACACTGTGATACATGCATCAGATTGTTCTTTATGTAATAATCTATGTTTATTTTGTATCTGTCCCTATTCAAATAAACAACAAATAAATAAATAAAACAATTGGATCAATAAGATATTTATATTATACTTTTAAAGGCATGTTTTCAACTTTTGTTAGTGTGAGATTTCACCGTACTCTGGTATGCAAAGGAGGGGGTCAGAGCTCAGACGGAGAGGGGGCGCGCATAGACGGACACAGACACGCGCACGCGGCTCCTTTACTTTTTGAGACAGTGTGAGGTCATTCAGGAAAAACAGTGTTTTTGTTTTACCACTTTTAATAATTTAACAACTCTATTACAACTTTTAATAATGTATTAAATTTAAAACAAGATATCATTTAAACTTTTAGGATTATAATTTCAGCCCCTGATATCTTGATCACTGAAGTCAGAGACCGTCCAGATTTACAAACATGTAAGAAGATTTTTATTTTTATTCTTTTTAGTAAGATATATTGTGTAAGCATTCCATTATATACTTTTAAAGGATAGAATGTTTTTTCAACCTTAGTAAAATTGTTTTAGATTATATAATTTATATTATATAAATTATATAAAGGATAGAATATAAAGGATAGAATGTTTTATGTAATTTATATTTATCTAAAATAATTGGTTTTAGTAAGCTTTTTTATTTTACATACTTTTAAAGGATGTGAAGTTTTTGTGTGACATTCTCACTTTCACTGCGGATGTGTCTGTGACACATGTCCTATATAACCCTTCTTGACACACACACACACACACATATAACACAAAGCTTGTTGTCTGTGACATACACACACACACACACACACACACACACACATAACTAGACAGAAGCCCATATAACTGAACCTGACACCATATAACCACACTCACACACACACGTCCTATATACCGGCTGTTTGAATCCGTCAAAACTATCCGCCAAAACTATCCGTCAAAAACATCTGCTCTGTTAAAATAGGACAAACTATCCGTCAAAACTATGATTTAGGACTAGATAGGTCATAGGGCAAAACTAACTGTCACACTACATGATCGATAGGGCAAAGGTTAATCCCATGACCTCATTCGGGAAGTTCAACCCATCAATCATAAAGGTCACCGGAAGTTCAACCTGTCAAAAGGTCAAAGGTCAAAGTCATTAATCATTTTGACATAAGGTCCCTTATAAGTACTACTGCTATGCAGTGTTCTAAGCAGCCTGGATGGGTCGCTGTACGTGATGCAACACTTATTATAACGACAAGAGACTTGAGACTTGACTTGGACTCTAGCTCAGAGACTCGAGACTTGACTTGGGCTCTAGCTCAGAGACTTGTGAGCATCTCTGGTCTGGAGCTTTAAGAGACGAACTGATGAGGGACAGAATTGTCGTTGGTATACAAGATGCAAGACTGTCTAAAAGTCTGCAACTTGATCCTGAGCTCACACTGGAAAAAGCCGTGATTAAAGTGAGGCAAAGTGAGGCCGTGAAGAGACAGCAGCCTATCCTGGGTGGAAGTTCACGTGAGGTGCAAATAGCAGGGGACGTTCATGCTTTAAGTTCAAAACCAAAACAGTCAAAAAAGAAAGTGACCTGGCCAAAACAAAAGAGGCCTAGTACAGTGGATAAAGACAGTAGATCGGCTGGGTGTAGGGAAATGCAGAAATATAAAGAGACACAATTGGAGAGAGTGTCCTGCACGTGAAGGGGAATGCCCTAAATGCCACAAAAAGGGACATTTTGCAAAGCAGTGTTGGTCAGCTGGAACGGTTCATGGCATCACTCAGGATCGAGAAGAGCAGAGCATGAAAGAGTTTGCTTTCCTGAGAGAGGTGAGTTCAGTAGAGACAAGTGAGTGGATTGAACTAGTCAGACTGAATGGTCAAAATACTGAGTTCAAGCTGGACACTGGAGCAGCAGTTCCTGCAATCCCAGAAAGCTTTTCAGCAGCCGTTCATGGCAAACTCCAGCCACCCTGCAAAGTCCTGTATGGGCCCGGTAACCAGGCCCTCGATGTTCTGGTGGCGGTGTTTTACGACATGAAAGTGTTTACGCTTCTAAAAATCAATCACTTTAATTCCCAATTCTACTCCATTCTGTACCTACTCTTCTACTCCATGAGTTAAGGGTCATCACGTACAGTATTAATGCATATCAGACTTACGTGACTCTCTCCAAACCTTAACCACATTACACATTACTAACATCCTCTTTTTCTAACACTAAAGATAACTTTGTTACTAACAATCGTCAGGAAAGATACAGTATATCATAAATCTTGCATATTAAATCTCCTGAGGTAAGCATACTATCTATACAAACTTCTGTTTGTGGTGGCAGTTTCCCTTACTTATTTATTTCCTAGCCAACCCATTTTTTTCCATTCGGCCTATCGAGGCTAACTCACTAATAACTCACTAACTCAAGCTGTCTTCTCCTCATCACGGCCTAATGTGTCAGTCTTTCACGACTTACTTGGCATTACTCACAACACTAGGCAACGGCCTAATGGTTAGCTCTGTTTAAAGATTATTACACCTATGTCAATGTCTGTATTTTTCAATAATATAATCTATTTTCTTTGCCTAAATATCTTAGGATCTTCATACAGGGAATCCTCTAACTGGTGGACTTCATCTTCAGGCGGGAACTGAGAGTGTGTGTGGTCAACGCCTGGGCGTCATTGCCGGGACCGCCCATTCCGGTTTGTTTCATCCCTTCCGCTTGAGGTGTTTGGCTAACTAGTTAGCACATAGATTTGTGACTTTATGTAACAGTCATTTGGTTTATAGCATTATGGCGGATGGTTCGTTGCTGGGTTGTTGGCGGCGGCTATTCATATGCCCCTCCTGCATTTCCGTGCTTTTGTTGGCATGGCGTTAGTCTTCTGTGTGCGTGACCCGCTATGAAATGAAGGTACGTGTAACTACCGCTATTGCGCAACGTTCATTCATAGTTATGTTGGGAGTAATTTACTGTTTAAATTCTAACAGGAATAATCTGTTACCGTGTGTTCATTGAGGCCTGCGGGGCAGCACTATTTGATGCTGCTGCTTTGTTGATCCTGGTTTCTCCTGGACAACTCGCTCGTTAGCGCGTGTGCGCTCGGTTCATGTGTTTGTGTTTTGCTTTCTTTGCTTTTTGTACATTTACTTTATTGTTCTTCAATGCCATTGCTGTATCTCTTTTGTTTGTTTCGTCTACCCTGGTTTCTCCTGTGATGAACTCGCTCATCAGCGCGTGTGCGCTCGGTTCATGTGTATTGTGACTCCTGCTTTCCAGCAGATATTGTTTATGTGATCGCTGGGTTGCTGGTGAAGTATGAAAGTGGAGTGAAAATCCACCCAGTTTTGGTGCACAATTCTTAACCTCAGCGTGGTTTGATGCACGATTCTCTGGTTTATTAATTAAATGGTTTTCTTCTGTAATTTTTATTGTAGTTTCAGTTGTTGTTGTTATTTGTTTTGTGTATTTGGAGACCATTTTGTTAATTTTGTTTCTTGTGATAGGAGCCGAGGCTTCAGGGCAGGCCGCTCATAGGCCCTCGTGTGCGGTGGTGGGATTCTGTCACGGAGTGCTGTGTGTTCATGCTTGACCTTATTGGTGTGTGTGTGCGTGTGTGTGTGTGTTGTGGTGAAACCTGTGCACAGGGTGGTATAGGAGTCTTGTGCTCATTAAACTAGTTTCCCTGCCATTGGTAAGCCTCGGCCTCCTTTTCACGTTTGGTTTGGTTTAATGTCTGTATGTGTAACCTGCTCCTTCAGTCTTTTAATGTTTTAAGATTACTGCTGCATGATTGAAATATAACTTTTGTATCTTTTGGTATCCACGTCCCAGGCCCTCCTTTCGATAACCACGTTCCTGTGTGTCCTTTGTAGGGGGTTAAATTCATTAATATTTATATTTCCCTGTTTAACAGGGTGGCGTAGTCAGCTATATCGTATAGAGGTTGCTTGCTCTCACCTCAATGCGGCGTCCCGCTACATTCAGAAACCCAATTTAAGAAAGAAGAGGAACTGTTTTCTGAATGTGTGAGAATTCACACCGGCCCGCCTAAACTGGGTTCAGAGATGATCACAGTTGTGTGTGGGTTAAACCAGTGAGGTCAAACTAACTGAGTTCTCACGGCCAGTGATGACATGCTTCTGAAAATACTAGAGCTCAAAGCCACAACGCAAAAAGACTGTCACGCAGGTGTAGAAACACATGCGAAGATGAAGAAGGCCAATAACATGCAACACATCCACTGAAGACGACACCGGACACTGACTGAACCAGAACTGAACACAAATACAGGTGATGATGATGATGGTGATTGATGAGTGTAAAGCTGAAAATCATTAGTGTCCATGACAACTATCTTACTATATTATATAATGATATTATCATTATATTTTTACAAGGAAGCAATATCTTGAGTATCTTCAGATCATGGTGCCGATGACACATACTGACTCTCATAATGATAAACCAAGGTATTCATAAAATATAGCCAACACGGGATCATTGGAAAAACGTTGCAAAACGCAAAATACGTACCAATATGTACATATTACAGCAGTTTCTAATGAAATGAAGACTAAAGGCAGTAAAACAGCAAGCACTTTTAATTGTTTTCACACACATTTCTGATAACTTATTAAGCTTGCTCAGTAGCTCAGCTGAAGGACCTTGAGTTCGAATACCGTGAAAGACGAGTCATGATATAAGAGCTCAAAGTTCATAAATAATCTTAAATACCAGGGCTACGATTACGTTTTCATGTCACATTTGATTTTGTTAACACTATCGGGTAGGTTTAGGGTATAGTGCAGGTGTACGTTATGTTAAAGCGTGATGGTTGATCCTTTAGCACCACTCACCGGACATTTCAACTCAGAACTGCGAAGATACGTACAAACTTCGACGTAATAAAACGTTGCCATATTCACGTTCATCTGAATTATCTCGTGCCACTGCCAAATCCACCGGCCAAAGGAAAAAAATGACTGGCATTTGGTGTTTGTAGTGTTAATAAAGGAGTCTGGATCTGATCTATTTCTCAGGGCTGGAGAGAGTAAAGCAGAACATTATAATCCATGTGTAGAAACTCTTCCTGAAGACATTTAATATCCGCTTTACAGACGCTCATGAAGTGTGTGCAAATACTTTCTGTTTCACCAAACTGGAGCTCATGTTAATCATTTCAAAATACCTTAAAAACTGAATTTTCTACAAGTTATAAAGTTAGTCATGGATATTGAAAACCTTTCCAAACTCATTTATCTAACCCTAACCCTAACCCTAACTAATGCAATTATTTTATTTCTAGATTTTAACGGCATGCGAGAAACTGCTAAAAGAAAGAAGTGAGACTAACAGTAATTCTCTCGTGTGCAAAAGTAGCCAATAAACTGTTCAGAGCAGATGTGTGTTGAGACAGTGTGTTCACAGTATATGCACTTCTCACACGTTTCACACACACTTAAAGCAACACTTAGCTGTGACATCGTGTCACTAAACAGCAACTCTAGCAGAATTTAAACACTCATTTGATGAGAACAGAGGAAGTGACCAACCAGAGGAGGAGCTGATGATGTTTAAAGGAAGAGCTGTAACTATATATAATGAAGAGAAAGACTGACAGAAACACAAAATGGCTGATAAGTGTGATCTGTGTCTGCTGGGACTGATCATTCTCTCTTCACTTCTCACAGGTAAAGAAATCTGTATTTTCTCCTAAAGACATTTAGTGGAATTAGTCTGGAAAGAGTTCATTTGAACATGCTCAGTTTATTCTTGCACACATTCATGTTGTGATCTCAGAGTTGTGTATTGATACACACAGATCATACTGTATTATTCCTGATACTGGACATAGTGTCACTCAAGCATCTGATGATGAAGAATTATCTTCATATTAAGAGTGTGTCAGTGATTTGAACAGCTCTCTGATAAAGACTAATAGTTTATTCTGGAGAGTGTGTTTGAGGAAATGAGGAAAAAAGACCATTTGATTATTCTGCTTTTTATGCTGGTATGGTTTATGGTTTCATTTATTAATATCATAATGATCACTGAGATATACTGTGTTTCAGGAACCAGTGGAGTGGATATTGTGTTCATCAGTTCTGGTGAAAATGTGCGTCTGCCCTGTAATAATGCTCTTTCTGACTGCAAATCAACTACATGGATCTACTATAACAGATTCAGACATTCAGCAGCAGTTGAACTGATTACTTTAGGGATAAAGAAGAAAGACACAGAGAAACATGAGAGACTGAGTCTGGAGTCTGACTGCTCTCTGAACATCAAGAACGTCACAGTAGAAGATTATGGATTATACAGCTGCCAACATGACAGACAACAAGGAAATGATGCTTATGTTTATCTGCATGTTCTTCATGGTAAGATTATGATTATGTGGTAAATTTAAAATTCTTTCTTTAAACTCAGATGATGATTGAAGAGTCTGTGATTTGTGTCTTGTGTTCAGTTTCAGTATCATCATCATCATCATCATCATCATCATCATCCTCACAGACTGAGATCAGTCCAGGCCGCTCTGTGACTCTCTCCTGTCAGTTGTATTTATATACTGGACTTCCCTGTGATTATTGGGTCAGTTTTTGGAGAATTAAGCTGTTGTGGGTGAATCAGGCTGGTGTTGATCTGAAGACAGACTCCAGATATCAGATATTATCATCATCAGATCTATATCGCCGTATCATCATCACTCTGACTACAACACTCCTGAATGAAGATAACAACAGAGAGTGGAGATGTCAGCTTACTCTGAGAAATCAAGTCAAGACCTCAGTCAGATACACTGTCAAGTATTCAGGTGAGAAAACAGTGTTAGAAGACCCTCATAATGTCAGTAACACTAAGGTCTATCAGTATCACTGAACCAGAACAAACTGAGGGAACAAAAGCTTCTTTGACTCTCACAGAAGAGTAACTCAAAGCATTGCTTCAAACTAATGCACTGCAGTGAAGTTTCAATTCCTTTATTATTTCCAGCATCACGTTTTGGACTGTTACTTGACAGCAAAAATATTAACTTTTATGTAATGTGATGATCATAGTTAAAATATGAATGTCGTATTGTACAGTATTAATGATCTGAACTAAAATTCATCTTCACAGCTCAAGCTGATTCAACGACAGCAGTGAATCCAGTCCACATCACACACTCTCAGGATCCCTCAACTATAAACACACACGTTTCTAAAGGTACATCATCACTGTCTTTCTCATATCAGTGCTTTCCAGTGCATAATGCTAGAGTTATCTTCAGTGTTAACTCATCAAAATATCAAAATGTCATATTCTACAGTATGATTGTCACATTGAGTTGTTGTTTTAGTTTCATTTCATGGACTTTTATGGTGTGTCCCAATTAGCGTACTTATGCATATTCTAGGACATGTTTAGTATAAACAGTGAGAGTAGTGTGTTCATATAACACTCCGGTTCTTTCACTCGATTCTCCCAGAAAGCGTCACATGAAGACGATATGTTGAGCTCATCCATGCAGCGCATTCACTGTAGATACATGAAAAACACCAAACAGACATAAAATACTGCTCATCCAAATTATCAAAAAACATACATGTAAAAGTAAACAAAACAAATATACAAAATAAGACATACACTTGTAATGCTGTTATACTTGTAAACACTGTTTCCTGCACCTCAGTGTCTGGTCTTATATCTACACGGTTCAGACTTCTTACCAGCATACCTACCTGTGGATCTGCTTACCTGATGTCCAGTTGTTTCCCTTCGTCACCGTCCATTGTCGATCATCCTGTGTTTCATCATCAAAGTCATCATCTTCATCTGCAAAGACATTATTCAAGTTCAGCTAAGTGTTCACCAGCATTGTAATCATTGTTCATCTCATCCTGCATTGCTCACTCTGCACTTTAATAAAGTTTGTTTTTTTGTACACTCTACCTTGTCTGCCTATTTATGGATGTGACAGAAGACCAGACCAACAACATGCAAAGCACGAGCACCGCTGTCACGGATCCTTTCGCCGAATTGGTGAACGCAGTTTGTCAGTCACTTCCTCCATCACCCACCACTTCTTCACCTGCTGCCTCTGCCAGTCCCATGGCCCGACCAGCGACCTACAGTGGCGAGGCGAAGGATTGCAGCGGGTTTATTCTTCAGTGCAACCTACACTTCGAGATGCAACCTCATCTTTACACTCCCAATCGAGCACGCATTGCGTTTGTTATCTCACTCCTCTCCGGTCGTGCTCTTCAGTGGGCTCAAGCACTATGGCAAGCCGAAGTTCCCGTTAAGTCATTGTCTGCATTTCAAAGAAGTCTTCAGTCAAACTACGTCCACAATATCCGTCCATGATCATCTTTTTCACCTTCGACAAGGTAAACGATCGGTGGGTTCCTACGCCTTGCAGTTTCGTACACTCGCCGTGGGGAGTGGATGGAATGAAGCAGCTCTTCTCACAGCCTATTGTCAAGGTTTAGACCCTGAGATTCGTCAACTAATGGTTGTTCACGATGATAATATGGGATTAGAGAACTTCATCCAGAAATCAATCCGAGTTTCCCAACGTCTTACTGCTTGCTCATCATTTCAACCCGCTTTGCATCCTCCGCCTCTGGAACCATCTGCCACCCTTCCAACACCAGAACCTATCCAGGTAGATACTTACCATCTCACACCGGCGGACCGTCAATGGCGGGCGATGGTTAAATCATCTATGTTTGTGCTGTGGGGGAGAAGGACACATCATCTCCAACTGTCCCGTTCGACCTCCACGCCCAGCGGTGAGTACCATTCAACTCTCTCCTAAAATTGCAGCTCTGACTCGTACCAGAGTAATCCTTGTAACGTCCCGTTCAACTGTTCCAGCACAAAGCTCTCATTGATTCAGGCTCAATGAGCAACTTCATCTCCCACAACCTTCTACAGAGGCTCAATGTCAAGAGAAAACGCTGTCCCCAGAACCTAGAGATTCACACCATCCTGGGTAAGCCGCTGGGTCGTAGTCGCATCTGTCACTTCTCCCCCACCATGACGCTCCGCATCGGCTGCCTGAGAACAACATCTCTACCTGAAATTAGAGAAATGTGAGTTCCACACCTCCACTGTCCACTTTCTCGGTTACATCAGCAACCAACAAGGCATCCAGATGGACCAGAGGAAGGTGGAAGCAATCCGGTCCTGGCCTCAACCCGTCACCATCAAAGAACTTCAGAGATACCTTGGATTTGCAAACTATTACCGTAGATTCATTCACAACTACAGTCTTCTCAGCTCTCCTCTGACTTCACTCCTCAAAACACAGCCCAAGTCTCTATCCTGGAACCCAGAAGCCACCACTGCCTTTGCCACCCTCAAAGAAGCTTTTTCCACCGCTCCCATCCTCATCCATCCTGATCCTGAGCTACCGTTCACCGTAGAAGTGGATGCTTCATCTACAGGAGTGGGAGCGGTACTTTCGCAGCGGCAGGGGAACCCCCCACTACTCCATCCGTGTGCCTTCTACTCCAAAAAGCTGTCCCCGGCGGAGCAGAATTATGACATCGGCAACAGGGAACTCCTCGCCATCAAGCTTGCATTAGAGGAATGGAGACATTGGCTGGAGGGAGCCAAACACAAATTCAAAGTAATCACTGTCCATATAAACCTTGAATATCTCAGAGAAGCTTGTCGTCTCAATCCTCGTCAAGCCAGATGGTCCCTCTTCTTCACAAGATTCAACTTCCTAGTTACTTACTGATCTGAACACAAGGATTCCAAAGCCGATGCTCTCTCTCTCGTCTTGAACCTGATCTGGAATCCACTACTCCTGAACCCATCCTCCCTTCAGCCATGATCGTCAGTCCCATCCTCTGGTCTATTGACGAAGACATTCACCCAGCAAACGGAACCTGCTCTGCCAGGAGGTCGAGAAGGGTGTATCTACGTACCAACATCCTTTTGTCTACTCCTTCTGCACTCAGCTCACACCTCTCCGGGCTCTGGACACCCAGGTAGCCAGCGATCCCTCTCGCTCCTCACTCAACAGAACTGATGGCCCTCTATGACCCAAGACATCTCCCGATATCTCAAGGGCTGCTCAGTCTGTGCCATCACCAACACTCCCAGTCAACTGCCAGCAGGCAAACTGGTTCCACTAGAAACCATATTCTGAACCTTTGTCTCCTCACACAGTACCCAGTGAAGCTGAAGTACCTCCTCCCGAAGTCACAGAAGAAGAGCTCATTTACAGAGTCCAATCCATCGTCAACTCCCGATGACGGGGCAACCGGCTAGAATATCTGGTCGATTGGGAGGGGTACGGTCCAGAGGAACGTTCCTGGGTAGCTCGAGATGACATACTTGACCCCTCCTTTCTAACCCAGTTCCACCAAGATCATCCTACTCGCCCTGCACCCAGAGGTCGTGGTCGTCCCCATCTTTGCAGTTTCCGGCCGTCTGGAGCTGCCCGTGGAGGAGGGGTATTGTCACGGAGTCAACAGAGCCATGACTTCCGCCCACTGCACCTGATCACTGCACTCCGCCCACCAGATCACTGTCACCTGAGTTCTGATCACCGACACCTGTACGTCATGATTGTACTCCCTTTATAAGTCACTGTTTCCTGCACCTCAGTGTCTGGTCTCATCTCTACACGGTTCAGGCTGCTTACCAGCATACCTACCTGGTTCTACTTACCTGATGTCCAGTTGTTTCTCTTCGTCCCTGTCGATCGTCCTGTGTTTCAGCATCAAAGTCATCGTCTTCATCTGCAAAGACATTATTCAAGTTCAGCTAAGTGTTCACCATATCAGCATTGTAATCATTGTTCATCCCATCCTGCATCGCTCATTCTGCATTTTAATAAAGTTTGTTTGTTTGTACACTCCCTTGTCTGACTATTTATGGATGTGACACTAAGGCTGCGTCTCAATTCGCCTACTTATATTACCCCCTAAAAGTATGTATTCTTTTTGTGAAGAAAAGGTGCATACTTTTTAGTGTGTAGCAGAAGAGTAGACTTGTTTTGGGACAAATTATCACATCATACAATTGCATCTTTAATGGTTGCTCTCTGTGGATTAGTTACATGCTGCTCTCTGTGGATTAGTTACATGCATCTGGTTATGCAAACTGACCTGTCAATCATCTTGCAAAGTGTTGCTGCTGGTCAAGCAAATGTTTTTCCTTTGTTTCTGTTTGATATGATTGTAAATATATCTATTAAAATGCTGATATTCTGGTCTGTACCCCGCTGTCCTGTATCTTGCTCTCTCATTGGCTGTCAGCCATCGCCGATGTAGTTTTCAGTCAGAACACATTCACATCAGGATTTTTAAATCGCAGACAGGTCCAGATAGTTACCATGCTAAATATCTCACAGCCATCTGCGACTCTCTCAGATCGCATCTTTGATCATTCACAGTGCATGATTGTCACTCGCGTGAGCAAGCACTGATTTGCCAGTGATTTCGGGCATTTGTCAGCAATCTCCCAAAACGTGTCAGCGAGCGAAAATCAGGCTTAAAATTGTTCAGTGTGAACTCGGCATAAGGCTGTGTATTGAGTCAGTTGTAGTTCTTTTCAGTGTGTTTTTCTTTTCTTCAGTAATTCTGCTTGTTAACAGCAGGTGTTCATCACTAATGCTCAATCATCACTATAATCACTTTATCATCTCATTAACTTTAACACTTATTCAGAGTTACTTTTAACACTCTTTAGAGTGGGGCCATATGTACTCTGAGCAGAGTTATTGTAAATTAAATTTGGGGATTTTGAGTGTGTGTTCTCATGTTGGATTCCTCTCTTTAGTTTGGTAAAATACAGTTTAAGCTGCTAGGTTTGCTGTGCCTCACCTCTTCTTCTCCTCATTCTGGATATTATTATGATGCATCTCAACTAACATTCATCCTTTTCAGCTCAAGCTGATACACCAACACCAGTCACAGACTCTCAGGATCATTCAATTACAAACACACAAGGGACATATTCACAGTCTTTTGTCTTTGTCTATAATGGTCCCCAATCTGCCCTGTCCATCTCTGGTTAAAATATAATGGTAATATTGTACAGTATAAATCATCTGAACAAACATTAATCTATTACAGCTCCAGCTGGTTCAACGACAGCAGTGAATCCTTCTACACAAGGTACATGATGATGCTGATGCTTTTAAGCCTTCGATGATGTTATTCAAAGAACAGCTTTGTCTAACATAATTCTATAGAAATATTTATAAATTACCATATAGACACTCTACCACATATATAAATAATCAGTATGTAAGAGTTGAGTTGACTTTTTCCTTTTGTTTATTGAAAGAAGAACAATAAACAATAAATAGATCACAGGGCATTAATCAAAACTCTGAGGAAGATCAGAATCGTTTGAAATCTCATTCAGTGCCGATGGCTTTTGTCTTTGTCTATAATTGTCCCCATTTCAGCTCAAACTGATACACCAACACCAGGCACAGGCTCTCATCATTCAATTACAAACACACAAGGTACATAATCACAGTGTTTTGTCTTTGTCTATAATTGTCCCCAATCTGCCCTGTCCGTCTCTGACTCTGTGCTCGATCTCTTCTTCAGTCATAGTGATTTCTGTCACTGCAGTCGCTGTTCTCCTTCTTGCTCTTCTCTGGCTGATCTGCAGAAAAAGAGCTGGTGAGTTTTCAGATTTACTCATTTACAACAATTAAAAACAGTTCAGATGAGCAAACAAACACATGTTCAGATTGTAAGTATCATAGAAACATGAGGATTATATGAAATTCTCAAACAGAAGTTTATTCCTGCTGAGAAATCCTTTAATGTCAATATCACAGAGTTATCAAGTCAACAATCATTTTTATTATTCATTTTAATGCTTCAAGAAAATCTGATTGTTGAAAATATTAATGCTTAACATTTTGTTTTTCATGTGTGTTTGATCATAAATACTCATATTTCATGAGACACTTGTTTTCAGATAATAAAAGAGGGACTGGCGACTCTGCGGTGAGTTCAGTAATGCAGTGATTTAGATTTGATTACTGTCTTTAAAGCTCAATAAAGTGTTCACTGTCTGTTCAATAATGTGATTTAAAAGATTTTGTGTTATTCTACATATTATAGTGAGAGATATGTCTGTTCTGTGTTAAACTTGACTCTCTGCACGTTTGCATTGATGTTTAGGAGCAGACAGATGATGTGACTTATTCTGAGGTCACTTCTTCCAATACAAAGCCAGTAAAATCACTCAATGTGAGTAGATACCAGCACATGAGTTTGACTTTCAGATAAATGAAGCTCATGCTCTAATAATAATAATAATCGCTGGGGTTCAAACATTGATGGACAGAATCTGTTCTTTTAGGATCATGATGATACAGTGACTTATGCTGCCATCAGAGGAAGAGAAGATCAACCGCAGGATCAACTTTACGCCTCTGTGAACAAGAACAAGACCTTCACAAATAAACATTAATGATACAGATCAGGAGCTCATCATATCAGGAGCAGACGGGAAGATTTCATCTCTCTGGTGTTTGGAGGAATTATATATTTGTGTGAACGAGCAGATATTTGTTGAATGTCCTGTGAATATGAATGAGATTAATTGTGAATCATCATCTGGTCAGAGCACAGAATCTCATCTATATCATCACAGCTACAGTAAAGTTAGAGACTGAAGCCCTGATGTGTTTTCATACAGGCCAGACTCAATCTAGTGTCTCTCAAGCCTCTTCCATGACTGGAGTCTGTTTATCCGCTGGATTTCTGTCTGAAAACCTTCATCTTCATGCAGAAGCTCATGCTGAAATGATCCTCTTGCTTCAGCTTGTATATCAGCTGTTTCTTCTACAGAGAGACGTCCGTCTGAGAATTACATCAGTGTCTGCTCACATTATATTGACATAAAATATCCTAAAATTTGACTTTGCAGTGTGTATATGTCACGAAATTAAGTGTCAGTTATTTCTTTCTTTTTTTCACGTTACAATAAAGAGCATGAAAAATCATGAGTTAAAATAAAAGTTATTGTCTCTTCCATTCCTGTGAAAACAGACGCAACTAAACTTGCTCCTTTTAAAAAAAAAAAAACTATTTTAAAACCCACCAGCCGCCACTGGAAAACAGAAGTATGTTTGGCAGTAACTACAAGCTATTTGAGGAAAAAAATATTACTGATTTTCAATTTAAAATAAATAAATAAATAAATAAAAAAAATAGGGGGGGACCTAGGATGATAACAGCACTAAACACTAGACAAGAGAGTCCATTACCACACTCTGAGCTACAAGGAAACGCTGAACATTTCGACACCATGTTTCACTTCCTCAAATCTGCTTCACAGCTTTATCAGCGCTTTAACCTGTTCTGAGAACAGTACTTGTTATTGACGCAGAGCAGAGAAGAGGTAAGCTAGCTGCGATGGGGTTAGGCTATGCTATGTTGAGGTTAAAAAAATGTATCTTCCAAGCCATTGTAAAATAATATAAGTGATTACATTGTAACTTAATAACATGAGGTTTAAAACATCAGTCATATATGTCTGTTTGGGTTTGATTAGACAGGGGAAAATATTAAAACATGCTGTAATGTTAAACTATCAACAGTTTATGAACATTAAAATAAGAGGATATTTGCAGTATTTTTTTGTATATATCATACTGCACATATTTCTACTAATGATGCTTAAAGTTAGCATTAAATGAAAATTCATGTTTCTAAATGAATGATATTCATCTTAGTGTGAATGTTTCAAACATCCATAAATAATAGAGCAGAATAAAGTAGGATAGAATAGAATAGTCTTTATTGTCATTATACACAGGTGCAATAAAACACAGCAAATTTACCAGTGTTAAATGAACACTGCTCAGTGTTTCTATGAGTCCAGAAATAAAGTAAATCTGGTCAGTAATAAGTGTGTCACGGAGTCACCAGATCCGCACGCTCCGCCACTCGTTCCCTCTCCCCGGAAGTCTGATTCACCGCTCCTGCACATCATCACCGACTCACACTATAAAGAGACACTTCCCTAGTGATGGCAAAATGAGGCTTCCTGAACCACTGAGACCTCGCAGCCCATTGCTTCACTCAAAGGGTCATTACTCGAAGCTTCATTCAGTATTGCTCACTAGTGACACCTAGCGACTGTGCAAAGAAACAGCAGACTAATAAATCAATACTGAACCAATGACCTGAGCAGACATTTGTCCATTGCCTGGGTATAAAATAAAATATGTCTGAATTTACTTGTGCAGAGACAACTGTCACGCACACAGTTCATTAATTATTCATAAATTGTTTGGATAGTGACAGTATGAACAACAAAAGTGACACTGTGTCGAGTGCAGTGCTTATGGTGGAGGGAGTGTAATAAAGCAAACTGCAACAGAAAAGTGTGGGCTGGGAAAGGTTAAGAATTGTTTCTGGGTTGTTTAGTGCATTGAACTGTTACTAGTTTTAGTGCAGTGTTGTGCTTATGGGACTGGGGATGTAGAGGAGCAAACTGCAACACTGCAGGTTGGGGTCAGTGAAGGAAGGATTACAAATTATTTTTATTGAGGAACAGTTTTTTTCAAGTGTGTTGGGGTTTAGACGATTCCTCTTCTCGGACAAAACCTCTCCAGCCTTGGAAAAGATCCTTTCTCATGGAGCAGAGGATGCAGGGGAACATGAAAACGCCAGTGCCAGCTGATATAAATGAGGATACTGATGCTTATGTTGAGCCCAATATTCTAGTGGATCCTCAGATCTTGTGAGATTCACTTCTGATAAATATCGGTCTAGTGGATCCAAAAGTGACACATGGTATATGTTAATACTACTCACACAGATTTACTTCTGATAAATATCGGTCCACTTCTACAGTAGCATCTGCTGTTGCACTTGAGCTCCTTCTACTGTGATCAACCGTGCTATCCAGCAGAGGCCAAAGGTCACCTAATAATAAAGGTACACAGTAAAAAACATCCATTAACAATGGTTCACAGTACTAATCACTAATGTGAACATTCACACAACAAAGGCATATACTACTTGCTGTTGAAGATTGCCCTGCTTCTGAAGAGGCTGGCAGCTGAGCTGGGGGTGTGTTGGTGGAAGCAGAATGGAGACCAGAACTTCTGATTACAGAAGCGCATTCAGATTTTAATCTTGCAGTTTCCCTTGACTTAAGAATCCCATTTTTTGAATCTGGGATCCAATAACGTGGGAATGGTCATCACACTTAGGCCATGTCCACACTAATACGGTTTCGTTTGAAAACGTATATTTTTCTCTCCGTTTTGGCCTCCCGTCCACACTGAGACGGCGTTTTTATTAATGCTTTTTGAAAACGCACTCCAAAGTGGATACATTTGAAAACGCCATTGTCTCGTTGTAGTGTGGACTGTGAAACCGGTGGTATTTAGAAACGATGACGCAAATTTAGTCATGTGACGCATATTGTACCAATAGATATTCATGTTTATACCAGTATTGTGCCTGTTATGTGCTATTCACTTTCACACTGTTGCTAAAAATATTCTACATTGCACACTCTTCATATCACAGTCCTGCAAAGATGACAGAATTTACTCACATTTGCTGTCCTGCGGCAATACATGAGAGCAGTCGCGTTTTAGACCAAACATATGGTGACTGCGTGCGACCTGGACCACATCAGTGAATGCTGAGATATTTTAAATGATCCTGTCAGAAGAATTGGGCGATAACTTCATTATTTATTTTTGCATCTGAATCATATCAGTGATCTTTTGTGGGGTTTTACGCATGCGCAGTAAAGGTGAATTTAGTGTTTTCAGGCGTTTTTCAAAAGTTTCTCATCCACACTGAAACGCCTGAAAACGCCTGAAAACACTAGTGTGGACGGAGAGCGTTAATAAACGAAAACACCGTTTTCAAATGTATCCGGATTAATGTAGACGTAGCCTTATTGATTCTAAATGTGCTGCATGTTCCCTGACCCTCCGCACAAGGCTGTCACCCAGCTGATGTTAAATGTGAACTGAGGCCTTCTAGCTTGCTCGTTACAGTGTGATTAAGCATCTTCATCAGAGGTATCACTTTGGAGGCAGACACCCTTTTCTCTCCCGAAAGCTCTACTGTATCCTGGCGGAAAGGGGCAAGAACATCTAAAGCATCCTGGACTGCCTCATACTCCAGGGCTGTAGGAGGGGTGACGTCAGTCTTTAGAGAGGTCAGGGCTGCCCCCACTGGCTCTCTCAGCTGATAGAGACGTTCCAGCATGTTATAAGAGCTGTTCCAGCAAGTGTCCACTTCAGTTATCATTTTCAGGACTGGTCTCCCCATCTGCTCCTGTACTTGGGCCAGTCTCTCTTTTGCTGTAGTGCTGGTTCGGAAATAGGTCACAAGTTTCCTACATTTGGATCGAATGTCGTTGAAGCTACTGATTTCATCAAAAGATTTCCTCACAATAAGGTTTAGTGCATATCGCATGCCTAACATTCAGTGATCTTACACATGCTATCATGTTGGCTGCAGCATCAGTTACCAGGCACTTCACTTCATCCTTTATGCCCCACTCCTCCATGAGCTTGATATGTCCAGTAGTCCTCAGCAGAATGGCTCTTAGGGAAATGCTCTACACCTAGTAAAATAGTGTAGAGCTTGTCATTGTCATCTATGAAAGGGCAAGTTACTGCTAGGTAGGCATCCATGTTTAGGGATGTCCACATGTCCGAGTAAAGGCTTATAGCCGAAATGTTCTGCAACTGCTCCCTGGCCTTCTCCTTAGCCTCCTTGTGTTTATGATCAACCATGACCTTCAAACCTGTGGAAAAAAATAAATAAATGCAGCTACTCTTACTTTTAACTTTCTGACAGAGACGTTTCCACCTTTTGACCACAAGATGTCGTTAGTGTGAACCATTTTACGATACATTCAAGAGGGAAAGCCCCAGTGCTTCACAAAGCTTCAGCTTTGCAACAACAAAGTAGCAACAACGATTACCTTCTTTGAAGTCTCAAACGGAAAACAAAGCCAGTAGCCCACGCAAACTTCTGGTCTTAAACAGCGCACAGAAATCTAATCGCGTGCACAAACAAACACTCTTAAACGGGCCATATCACTTTTACCTTGCTACAGATAGATAGATAGATAGATAGATAGATAGATAGATAGATAGATAGATAGATAGATAGATAGATAGATAGATAGATCTTCTCGTATTGTTAGTAAAGGAGTCTGGATCTGATCTATTTTCTCAGGGCTGGAGAGAGTAAAGCAGAACATTATAATCCATGTGTAGAAACTCTTCCTGAAGACATTTAATATCTGCTTTACAGACACTCATGAAGTGTGTGCAAATACTTTCTGTTTCACCAAACTGGAGCTGATGTTAATCATTTCAAAATACCTTAAAAACTGTTTTAGAATTCATTTTCTACAAGTTAGTCATGGATAGTGGAAACCTTTTCAGTAACAAACTATTTTATTACTAATAATGTAATTATTTTATTACTAGATTTTAACGGCATGCTGGAAACTGCTAAAATAAAGAAGTGAGACTAACCGTAATTCTCTCATGTGCAAAAGTAGCCAATAAACTGTTCAGAGCAGATGTGTGTGTGAGACAGTGTGGTTCACAGTATATTCACTTCTCACACATTTCACACACACTTAAAGCAACACTTTAGTGTCACTAAACAGCAACTCTAGCAGGATTTAAACACTCATTTGATCAGATGACAGGAAGTTACCAACCAGAGGAGGAGCTGATGATGTTTAAGGGAAGAGCTGTAACTATATATAATGAAGTGAAAGACTAACAGAAACAGAAAATGGCTGATAAGTGTGATCTGTGTCTGCTGGGACTGATCATTTTCTCTTCACTTCTCACAGGTAAAGAAATCTGTATTTTCTCTAAAGACGTTTGCTTTACTGTTTTCCACCCCCTCTTTCTACCACAATGACCATTTGTAGTTCCTAAAGGCACAGAGGGGCTGATAGTGATCACTGTAGGCCAAGATGTGTGTACTTCAGGGGTCGATGAATTGTCACACATTTAGTACGGTGGGGGAAGTTGTAATTATCTGATTGGTCAGTTTGAACGTCTCACATTTGGGTTTTAGTCACATGGTCAGGAAAAGGATAAAAGAAGATTAAAACTGTTAATCTGTCTCTTTTATTCTCAGGGTCCCTTTCTTGGGTCTCTCTCTCTCTCTCTCTCTCTCTCTCTCTCTTTCTCTCTCTCTCTCTCTCTGTCTCTCTGGTAACATGTTACATATCGTCGCTGTCGGGCGGAATCCTCGTATCTCCTAAACCAGGGGTCGGCAAGTAACTTTGGCCGCGGGCCAATATTTTTTTGACTTCCATAGTAGGAAAAAAATATACTATGGAAGTCAATGGGACCCAAAAACTGTCTGGTTACTGATATTCTTCTAAATATCTTCCTTTCTGTTCAGCAGAAGAAAGAAATTCATACAGGTTTGAAACAACATGAGGGTGATTATATGATGACAGAATTTTCATTTTAAAAGTGAACTTCTCCTTTAAGGCTTGCTTTACGTGTTACTCGACGAGGATTTCTTATCGTTGCGACTTTCAATCCTGAGGAGACAAAATGCCGGATTATGCCGTGTAAACTCCTGCCGCGGAGTGAAGAAGAGGTGGAGTTATGAGGATTCTTAGACAGTTTAAGTGTCCAATGGAGTTACGAGATTTGCTCTCAAGCTATTTTCAACACTTTAGATTGGTTAATAATTTGTAAAAATAACACAACCACATGGGGACTGACCAATAGCATCGATTTGTGGAAAAATATGAATTTGACCAAATTTGGACATACGAGGTTTCCGCCCGACAGCGACGATATGCTGGGTACAATTAATGGTACAAGTTATCGTCTCATACATTTATTTTGTAACTATTTTAAGTATAATTATAACCATGTTGTTAATAAATTATTTCCGTCGTTGGTATAAGTGGCAGTGGGTGGAATAGACAAGAAATGTACAGTTTTCTACCGTCTTGCTGACAATGTTTCTTTAGTCACTCGGCAGTCTTGCAGAAAATCCACCCTTACAACATTTAGTGGAATTAGTCTGGAAAGAGTTCATTTGAACATGCTCAGTTTATTATTGCACACATTCACGTTGTGATCTCAGAGTTGTGTATTGATACACACAGATCATACTGTATTATTCCTGATACTGGACATAGTGTCACTCAAACATCTGATGATGAAGAATTATCTTCATATTAAGTGTAACGAAGCACCAGACTCAGTAGGATCCATTTGCAGCTTTATTAAGAATAGTCGTACAGGCAGGGTCAACAACAGCAGACAGATCGATGGAGGAATCACAGAGAACATCCGTATAACAGGCAGAGGTCAGGGCAGGCAGCAATAATCAGAGTCCAATAAACAATCCAAGTCAGGCCAGGCAGAGAAACAATCAGGAAATGGTGAAACAGTCCAAGGTCCGTAATGCAAGAAGCAAACACGGGGAATAACGCTCAGTAGAGACAGCCAGGGCAAATCAAGACTTCGCAGAGATGTTCTTCTTCTTCTTTTCGTTTTATGGCAGATTGCAACCATGACTATAAAGGTGCATACCGCCACCTACTGTATAGGAGTATGTAACATGAGACAATATTATCATGACTATATCATTTAAAAAAAAAAAAAAAAAAAGAAAAAAAAAAAAATTAGATACTACCTAAATCCTATTATATATTCCTATATTTTTCAAATATTGTACAACTGCTTTCTGTGCATCCTTTACCCCATCTCCTGTTGTGCCTAACAAACCTTCAATATTCCACTTTCTTCCTACCTGATTTATCTTTTGATTTAATCTCATCCTCTCATCCCTATATTTCTTACAATGCAATAATACGTGTTCAACATCTTCCTTGGATCTACATTCTATACATTCATCAGATTGACTTTTACCCATTAAAAACAATGTTTTATTTAAACCTGTGTGATCAAACCTTAGCCTGGTTAAAACACTCTCCTCTCTTCTGTTACTTCTATTCACACCCTGTGCATTAATAGATTTTTGCAAACTGTAATATTTCCTTCCACTTTTATCCACATCCCACCTGTCCTGCCATTTTTTCATCATTTCTTTTTTGATTATTGCCTTAGCCTCTCCTTTTCCAAGGGGTATATTTATTGTATCATTTGTCCTGGTTGATTTTTTTGCTATTTTATCTGCTCCCTCATTCCCTTTTATTCCTATATGAGCAGGTACCCAACAGAATCTCACATCTATCTGTAGTCTCTGTAATCTAAATAAACTTTGTTGGATTTCTAGCATTAGATCTTCTCTATTAGATTTCATATTTTGAATACTATATAGAGCTGCTACAGAATCAACACAACACACCACTCTGTCTGGTTTTACTTCCTCAACCCACTGTAGTCCTACAATAATCGCCATCATCTCTGCCGTATACACTGAAGCCTGATCAGGTAATCTTTTTCCAATACTTATGTTCATTGTCGGTATATATATTCCTATTCCTACATTGTCCTTCTCATCCTTAGATCCATCTGTATAAATTTCTAAGTAACTATAATATGTATTCCTTATATATTGACTTGCCAGATGTCCTTTCTCACTCTCTTCCCATTCATTTTTTAGTTCCAAAATGTTTAAGTCTATCTCAGTTTTAGTAAATAACCATATAGGTATATTACTAATAGGTGTAGGTAAATTAAACCAGATATTGTTCACTCTATATTCCTCTGATTTTGTTTTTGTTACCCATCCAAAGCCATTACCTTTAAAAGACTTATACTCCCAACATTCTTGAATAATACTCTTTGCATGATTTTCATGTCCACATCCACTTAAACGACTCCAATATGTAAGCATGAGCTTATCTCTTCTCAGATCTGAAGGCACTTCTCCTAACTCAACCTGCATTGCTTTAATTGGTGTTGATTCGCAGAGATGTGGTGTGTGGAAGTGGCTTATATGTGTGTGTAAATGAGGTGCAGGTGTGTTGCGCAATCAGTCCCAGGTGAGAGGCATTATGGGAAATGGAGTTCAAAACGAGATGGTTAATATTCAGGAGACGGATCCCTCCGGTGGTGCGGAGGAGGCGGTACGGAAGCCTCCTCTGTAACATTAAGAGTGTGTCAGTGATTTGAACAGCTCTCTGATAAAGACTAATAGTTCATTCTGGAGAGTGTGTTGTTTGCTTTAAGTAAGGAAAAATACTATGATTTAAAACTTCTGCTTTTAATGCTGGTATGTTTTCTGTTTCATTTACTAATGTATATCATAATGATCACTGATATATACTGTGTTTCAGGAACCAGTGGAGTGATTGAGAATGTGTTCATCAGTTTTGGAGAAAATGTTCGTCTGTCCTGTAATAAAACTCTTTCTGACTGCAAATCAACTACATGGATCTACTATAACAGATTCAGACATTCAGTAGTAGTTGAATTGATTGCTGGAGGGATAAAGAAGAACGACACAGAGAGACATGAGAGACTGAGTCTGGAGTCTGACTGCTCTCTGAACATCAAGACCGTCACAGAAGAAGATTATGGATCTTACATCTGCAGACAGTATGTGAAAGACATAATACCTGATGCACGCGTTTATCTGCATGTTCTTCATAGTAAGTTTGATTATGTGGTAAATTTAAAAACTCAGATGATGATTGAAGAGTCTGTGATTTGTGTCTTGTGTTCAGTTTCAGTGTCTCCATCATCATCATCATCATCATCATCTTCATCCTCACAGACTGAGATCAGTCCAGGCCGCTCTGTGACTCTCTCCTGTCAGTTGTATTCATATGCTGGATTCTCCTGTGATGATCTGGCCAGTTCTGAGGGAATTGAGCTGTTATGGGTGAATCAGGCAGGTGTTGATCTGAAGACAGACTCCAGATATCAGATATTATCATCATCAGATCAATATCACTGTATCATCACTCTGAATACAACACTCCTGAATGAAGATGACAATAGAGAGTGGAGATGTCAGCTTACTCACAGAAATCAAGTCAAGACCTCAGTCAGATACACTGTCAAGTATTCAGGTGAGAAAACAGTGTTAGAAGACCCTCATAATGTCAGTAACACTAAGGTCTATCAGTATCACTGAACCAGAACAAACTGAGGGAACAAAAGCTTCTTTGACTCTCACAGAAGAGTAACTCAAAGCATTGCTTCAAACTAATGAACTGCAGTGAAGTAACAGTCCAAAACGTGATGCTGGAATTAATAAAGGAATTGAAACTTGACAGCAAAAATATTAACTTTTTATGAAACTAAGTTGTTGTTGTTTTAGTTTCATTTCATGGACTTTTATGGTGTGTCCCAATTAGAATACTTATGCATATTCTAGGACATGTTTAGTATAAACAGTGAGAGTAGTGTGTTCATATAACACTCCGGTTCTTTCACTCGATTCTCCCAGAAAGCGTCACATGAAGACGATATGTTGAGCTCATCCATGCAGCGCATTCACTGTAGATCCATGAAAAACTCCAAACAGACATAAAACACTGCTCATCCACTCACTAAAATTATCAAAAAACATACACGTAAAAGTGAACAAAACAAATATACAAAAAAAAGAGAAACACAAAATAAGATGTACACTCATAAATGCTTGGCAACAAGTTTAACATATAAAACTTCAGTTCTGTTACAAGAGTACTCTCGTGTTGCGTAAGTTTAGCTTATGCTACGGGAAAACTCCTTTTCTCGAAAATACTGAAGCAAAAAATTATCCTTAATTTTTAGAATTTCACGAGTTCACACTTACAAATAAGTCAGATAGAATAAATGCGTATTTGGCGTGCTGTCCGAGGAGAGGGCTCCGGGCTCGGTATTTGGCCCGAACCCAGAGTACTCCCCCCGTATTCCTGGCTGTGAAAGAACAAGCCAAGAGTGAGGAGTCGGGGTGGTGGAGGGATGCTGAAACTGTCAAGGAAGTTAGGTGAGTAGACAGAGTGAATATATATATGCTTCCTCTCATGCTGATAGGGTAGACATGGTAATTGTTTGATGAGTTGATTGATTGATTGATTGATTGATTGATTGCTTGATTATTTGAACGTGCTCCTCCCGAACTTTGTTAATAAAACATCATGTAAAACGCATTTGCTGCAGCAGGTAGACATAGGCGAGACAGCTTGCGCGCCTATTGGCTGCTCTGCGGCAACTGCTGCAACCTATCAGTGCGTCTTGGCATGACTCCAGCGCCAATGGGAAGCCTTCCCGCACTGTCGTCATGGCCTGCCAAAAGGGGTGTGGCTTCAGCCTATAAAAACCCCTCGCCCAGGTTGCACAAGTGATTTCGTCTCCTTTCAGCGAAGGACTTCGCTGGATTTTCGAGTGAGAAGCAACGCCGTAGAACAGCATCTCAGCGGGACGAGCTCGATTCAAGGACACCAGCTGGATATTCGCCGCCTTCGCTCGCCATACCTACTGCGCTATCCGGCGCTCATATCATTTTACTGCTCCGTGGGTGTTCGCCGCTGCGACACACACGTTCTCTCACCTAAAAGAGCAAAATACATTTTTCAATGGCCACCATGTCCTGCGGCTCGTGGGACCGCCACGAGGGACCGCCACGAGTTGTGTGCTTCCTGCCTGGGAAAAGACCACTTGGACCATGCGCTCGCCGACGGCGGCTGCCGTGAATGCAAATCTTTGCCTCTCTCGACCCTGCGGGCTAGACAGGCTTTGTTCGCCACCAAGTCCGCTATTTTTTATGCCTCCTGCTGGGCCGCGTTGCTCACAAAGGCCACCAGAAACCTCTATGAAAGAGCACTCACCGTCAGTGTCCCCGCGAGCCTCTTTCTCTGAGTCCCCCATCTCATTTCTCGACGCGGGATGTCACGGAGGACGACAGCTGTTCGATCCTGGCATCCGGGAGCGAGGACTGGTCGGGATCCATCCCTGACCCCACCCCGTCGACTTAGGAATCCAGCGTGAGGGCTTCCGTCGACGCTGAGCTTCTCCGCCTCCTCACGAAGGCCGTGGAGGACCTCGGCCTTGACTGGTCTACGCCCAAGGAGCCCGTGCCTAACAGGTTCGATGGCTGTTTTCTGCCAGGACGCCGCTCTGCACCTGTTTCGAGGCCCGCTCCCTTCCTCCCCGAGCTGCATGATGAGCTCTCCAGGTCGTGGGGAGCCCCGTACTTGGCCAGGCTGAGATCCTCTGTCTCTTCAATGCTCTACGCGTTTGACGGCGCGAAAGACAGGGGATATCTTTCCGTTCCTCCTGTCGAGGAAGCGGAAGTGATGCACTTGTGTCCACCCTCTGCAAGATGGCGGTCCAAGTTGAGCCTTCAACGCTGATTGGTCGCGCCTACGCCGCCGCCGGTCAGGCCGCATTCGCCCTGCATACCATGGCCGTTTTGCAGATTTACCAGGCTAACCTTCTTCGTTCACTGGACGAGGCTGGCCCATCGGCGGAGAATGTGACGGACTTGAGAAGCGCGACGGACCTAGCTCTCAGAGCTACTAAGACCGCCGCCCAGGATATCGGCCGCAACATGGCCGCTCTCACTGTCACTGAGCGTCACCTGTGGCTAACGCTGTCCGACATGTCTGAGTCTGACCGTGCCACCTTCCTGGACGCCCCTGTTTCACCAGCCGGTCTCTTTGGTCCCTCGGTGAAGGGCTTCGCGGAGCGATACATGGAGGTACAGAAAACATCTCAGGCTATGTCGCGGTGCTCCAGTTCCGCAGCGAGTCGCGCTAAGAAGCAGCCGCCTGCTTCGCAACATCGTCAGGCTCGGGATACGCGTCAGCGCTCGTGCTCTACCAGCCGCCACAGACCGCCTCCCGCCCGGGGACCCAGGCACAAGCTTGTGCCGAGCTTTGAGCCTCCCAAGTCTTCCTAGCCTCCCTAGGAAGGTGCCGATGGTTAAGTTCCACCTCGGCCAGACCGCCATCGAAAGCAGCACAACTCGCTCTCTCAGTTCCCTCAACGGAGGTGACTCGAAGAGTGTATTCAGCAGCCAACGAGTCAGTTCCTCAACTCGCTCGCCTGCACACAAACGCCGTTTTCACGGCAACCCACATAAATCTCAAAAAGAGCATTATGTCTGGTCATATATTTTGGCTCAGACCGAAGATGTTTTAAACGTAGGACAGGTGCCCACTGCCCAGTGCCCACCCCTGCACATAAACACTACCCTCTCTGTGTGTCACACTCATCCAGGGTCGAAAACAATAAATGTGAATATGACTGTATCTGTGCTACGCACACACATAACGCCTCCGTGTATGAACCCAGCTCGCGCTGGCAGTGTCTCAAGTGCAGATCCCGTGTCTGCCTCTCAGCGCACACACTTTGTGGAAAGCTTGCCGTGCCCCGCGCCACGAGCCCACAGAGATGCGCCTGTAATAAAGCATCTTCCCGTTTATACGGCCAGGGTGCCAGTTACAGAGCCTCTGCACGAAGTACCGTCTGCCCCATTCGAAATAAGCATGATGAACGAAGTACGTCATCATGGCCGGGTCTCCGCGTCCCCGTATCCGAGCGACGTGAACCCAAATTTCATTCTACCCCTGGCCATTCACACGAAAGCATGGGAAGGGATCCCAGGGGCTTCAAAATGGGTGCTAAAGATAGCGAAACAGGGCTACTCGCTACAATTCGCTGTAGGGAAGAATCTCCCCCTCTCACAGTGAATCAGACATGTGTAGCAGCTCTGAAACCGTGGATGACAGCCGGCTGGTACCAGTCCGGCGTGAACCTGGGCATCGCTTCACGAATCAAAGTAGTCTCAACAGATGCTTCCAACATGGGTTGGGGTGCCCTAAACGAAGGGAGACCTTCAATGGGCCTATGGTCAGACGCGGAGAAGTGTCTACACATAAACTGTCTAGAGATGAAAGTGGTCGAAAACGCCCTTCAGTTCTTCCTCCCCACGCTGAGGAACCAGCACGTTCTGATCAGAACGGACAACACGTCGGTGGTGTCCTACATAAATCGCCAGGGCGGCCTCAGGTCCCAGAGTCTTCTTGCAATAGCAAAACGCCTCCTCATATGTGGCCAGCACAATCTGGTTGAATCACGGAAGCTACACCAGTTACCTTTGCCAAGAGATTCAATTTATTATGTATCATGTGTCAGACAGAGAGAAACAGGCATATAAGAATAAGGCTACATGAGAGGTCTTCATTCCAGATTTCTCTGTTCCCCATTTCTTTATCTTCTCATCCCATCATGCTAGATGGAAATGGTTTCTCTCGCTTTATGTTTCTCTGCCCTCATACCTCTGTTTCTCATGCCATTAAGTTTTATCTGTGGGGGTACAGTAAGATTGAGCTTAAATACACAACTGAGCAACTTTTGTCTTCCTTTTAAGGTATCAAAAACATATAGCTTATGTTTAAAAATGGAATGTATACCTAATTCTTACACATGGTGCAATCCACTATCCTTCTGTGTATACATTAATACATTAGTGGTATACAAATGGTACATTTGCATTAGTTGAAACATTCCTCTTCTTGCAAAGAGCATACCAACTGTACACATTTGAAGTATCATCATCATTGGAACTCTGCTAAGTGAACATTGCATTGCACACATACCTTTAAGCAGAAAACAAAATCCTCAGAGCTACCCTCCTTGTGTCCAAAATATGTTCCTTAAACACGTGTCCATGCAATCTATAGTCTAACTTGTGCATTTTAAACTTCATAAGATAATACAGCTAATAAAGAATAGTAAACTAATAAAGAATAGTAATAAAGAATAATAATACAGATACATAATATAAAATAATGCAATTATATTCAAAGATGAAATTTAGTCTTCAGCTCCGTCTACTAGACGGCTCTATGCGTCCAAATGGTCAGTGTTCGCTGAATGGTGCTCAGCTCATGACTTAAACTTGCTAGATGGTGAGGTAACGGTGGTGCTTTCTTTCCTACAAGAGCTGTTGGATAGCGGGAGAACCCCATCCATGCTCAAAGTGTATGTGGCGGCCATAGCAGCATTTACGAAACCTGTAAATGGCCAGTCGCTGGGAAAGAACGACCTCATAATCCGTTTCCTCAGGGGAGCTAGGAGGCTGTGTAAAGACATTAGGGGAAATATTAATAATAATCCATAATTACTAATTATGATTAATTATTAATATTTGGGTCAGTTAATTAGATTAACTTTGAGGTAAGCTAATTAATATTACAATCAATTAATCAGTTCCAATGAACTCTTTGATTATTCATTTATTCTAAGAAAAGTGTATCTTTCATTGTCACTGCAAAATAATTATTCCTTAGCATGTACAGAAATTAGAGCATACTGTAACAAGATCAAAATCTTACATACTGAAACAGAGGATCAGAAATCAAATTCATAATTGTGCACAAGTTTTATTAACTAAATCACAAACATAACTAACACTAAACAAACATAAATACATTCATACATCCATACATACATGCATAGGTAAAGGGGTGAGTGATGTGGAACCGGAAACAGGAAATAGAACTATGGAGCAAGATCTATTTCAGTATGAAAAGAACCATCATCTTATTTCAGTGCACCTCATGAAATTTATACTTGCATGGTCAATTCTTGAAGTGGTTGAAGATTGAATTCGTCGTTGGGTCCTTGAGTGTCAAATGTCACTGTATGAGTTGCAATCCTTTCTTCTCCGTTGTGTGAAGGAGATAGGATGAACTTGTATTGTCGCTGTTCGCATGGCTGGAGTGCAGATTGTGGCCTGCACGCTCTGGGCCGGCAGGACACAAAGAGCACATGGTGAGAGTTGCGAGGGACTTCGTCCGTGTTGAATGAAGTCACTGAACTCCTGAGGTTGTCCTTGATGCTGGAGTGAGCACATGTCCTGGATGCTTCGAAGCCTCCTGCCCTGGACCTGTTGAGGCCACGCTGGACCGCACGGCATCCTTAAGGCAAGAGTTGTCCGTTTCCTTCTTGGTTGGATTTCAGAAAGGCAGTCTGACTCGGCCTGCAGAGGCCTGCAGGGCCCAGTGGGGGAGGAAAGGCCCCCCCCCCCCCCCCCCCCCCCCCCCCCCCCCCCCCACCCCACAGGTTTCACTTGGAGCTGCAGTTTAGGTCCGAGGACAAGAGCTAAGAGGGCCGGATCTTGTGGTCAGTGACTTTTAAAGCTTGACAAAGGACAACCCTATGCGGGCTGGTTCACCCAATGAGAAGGGTAGAATTTCTGGCGGGAGTTTCCTCTTTCACCAGGATTTACAAGCCTTTGTCTTAAGCGTGCTCACTCGGACTGGCATGCTGGATTGGTGTTTAATGACACTACTAAGGAAGATTCTTAGTAATACTAATGTGTTGCACAGCTATTGGCATATCATGTACACAATCATTTCAATCTTCAAAGTACCAATTTATCGAGACCAAACATGGTATAAGTGGGGTACACTGATTGTTGGTCCTGTAATAACTACATAGTATCAAAGAGATCATAGTATCAACAGAATTATTACAAGACACAACACACAACAGTAAATCATTCTCAAAATGTTATGGAATGCATGTTAATTTTATGTTAGTCAATTCATCACTAAATGAATGCAGGAGAGTCTGTTTTGCAGAGTGTTTCTGTCTTCCCATTGTCTCTCTCTTCCACATGCGGTCACATTCTTTTGGGTCGTAAAACTGTGTTTCCTGTAACAAGACACCGTCCTGCCAGTGTGTTAGCTTCATTTGGGGATGTTAAGTTTTGGTGAAAGTTTCACAGTGAGTTTGCTGGATTATTCATAAAATAAATGAATTGTGTGTGTACGATTGGTCCAGACGCTACAGCTGAATCCTCCTCGGCCACCCTCGGTTCCAATGTGGGACCTTTCCATGGTCCTAGAGGCCATGAAAGGTGGACCATTCCAACCATTACACGCGGTGGAGCTAAAATACCTGTCATTCAAAACCGCTTTTCTGCTGGCACTAGCCTCAGTAAAATGGGTGGGCGACCTGCATGCACTCTTGATGAACGCTAAGTGCCTGGAATTTGGGCCTAATGACTCTAAAGTCATCCTCAAACCAAGGCACGGTTACGTCCCAAAAGTGCTTGCGACTCCTTTTAGAGCGCAAGTTATTTCCCTCTCGGCCCACCCTGCGTCTGACAGTGAGGCTGGGGTTAACCTCCTTTGCCCGGTAAGGGCTTTAAGGATTTATGTGGAGCGCTCTGCCGCCTTTAGGCAAACAGAGCAGCTTTTCATTTCATTCGGTGGCCGCATCTCGAAAGGGCTAGCCGTCTCGAAACAGGCACTGTCCAGATGGATAGTAGACGCATAAGCTATTGTGTCAGCTTATGCGTCGAAGGGCCTGGATTGCCATATGGGGGTTAGGGCCCACTCGACTATAGGTTTGGCCTCGTCATAGGCATGGTCAAGTGGTGTCTCACTTCACAACATTTGTATGGCAGCAGGCTGGGCCTCGATGTCTACATTTGTAAGGTTTTATAACCTGGAAGTCTGAGTTTGTTACTAACATTGTCTACCCAACCCAGTTCGATTAGACTGTTGATATGCTGCAATGTTCTGTGGGCTTATGCAGTTTAAGGTGGTCATACTGCCTTAACTGTGTATATATGTGTATGCACCTGTCTCATAACACCGAGTCATCCCGCCCTATTCTGCCGTTGCGATCACTTCACTTATACATGAGCCCTGGGCTACTGCCCTTGGGACATAAGTGTTGGAAACTCAGCACGCACGGCACTTTACATAGGGTTCCCGTAGCATAAGCTAAACTTACGCAACACGAGAGTACTCTCGTAAGAGAACGACACTCGGTTACTAACGTAACCTCGGTTCTCTCTAGAGAGGGAACGAGTGTTGCGTAGCCTGCCGTGCTTGTGCTGCACTGTGGTTTCGCTTCCAGTCGACTGTAATCACTTGTGCAACCTGGGCGAGGGGTTTTTATAGGCTGAAGCCACACCGCTTTTGGCGGGCCATGACGACAGCGCGGGAAGGCTTCCCATTGGCGCTGGAGTCATGCCAAGACGCACTGATAGGTTGCAGCAGTTGCCGCAGAGCAGCCAATAGGCGCGCAAGCTGTCTCGTCTATGTCTGCCTGCTGCAGCAAATGCGTTTTACAGTCTAAAAATTAAGGATAATTTTTTGCTTCAGTATTCTCGAAAAAAGTTTTCCTGTCGCGTAAGCTAAACTTACGCAACACTCGTTCCCTCTCTAGAGAGAACCGAGGTTTACGTTAGTAACCGTGTGTCGTTATTCATCAAGTCTGGGTGTCTTATGACCCCAAAATGAAATCTTTCTTTGCTCGTGGCTGACATGTGGCATTGCTATGGCCTGCTTGTGGCCCAGATCTGGCAAACAGGAGCGGTCCGCCCAAGGGCCGTCATTCCACGCCGCATGTGGGCCAGATCATCTTTCCACATGTGCCAGACGTGGGCCGGATCTGGGACGTCACAATGTTGCTATGTGGGTTATAACTAGCCTAACGGCTAAGATGCTAACAGACTTTTTCGAAGACACAAACCATTTCTGTAAACGAAATATTCAACAGAAGTGTTAAGAAAGTGTCAGGAACAGTTGTGTGTATTATTTGTGTAACTTTAGGGCATAGACTTGCCTGAAAGCTGTGAAAACAACATTTTTTTGTAGTTTTTTTTATTAAGGACCATGTACAATTTCCAACATAAATGTTACCATTTGATGCATTGTACCAGAGTTAGCCATAGGCTAATTTACATCTACAGTCAAACAGTGAGATTCCAGTGTCAGTTGAGTTTCCGTCCCATTTCCATGGTAACTCCCTCCGCTCCTGTTTAAGTGCTACTCAAATGTTCAGTGTGTGCGCCCATTAAAACATGTCAAAGTTATGTCGAATTTACATGAATATACATCTAGAATTAAAACATTAAAAATACTGATGGAGTGAATTATAAGAAAAGAAAAAAAAGATAAAATGTCCTGAAACTTATCTTTTTCAAGTGGATAGTAGGCTTAATTAGCCCCGCCCACAACATTTTTAGGTCGGGAAGTTCGGTCTGGACTTGATCCGTTGTGGAGCTATTATGCCCGAACCAGAGCTGTTCGGACCAATCAAATTGTCAGGGCGGGCTTTATACGATGATGAACAGATGATCAACAGTAACGTAGTCATCCACGTCACCAACGAGCGCTTGGGTTGAATTCGTTTACAACAAAGATGACTTCCGCTGGAGAATTGAGATTTCACAAGTTCACACTTACAAATAAGTCAGATAGAATAAATGTATATTTGCTATGCTGAACCCAAATTCCTCCCCCTGTATTCCAGGCTGTGGAAGAACAGGCCAAGAGTGAGTGGAGGGATGCTGAAAACTGTCAAGAAATGTTATTAAGACCGGGGGAAACATTGAAAGTTTTTCGCATTGCGCACTAGTGGATCATAACAGGGTTGTAAGTACTGCTTCAAAATGCAAAAAGAAGAAACAGGAGCAAGAGACAAAAAATAGAGAGTAGGCAATTCATTGAAAACTGCATCAGCTGATCAAAAGTTTAAGACCATAGCCCAAAAATAAACCCACAACAGAACTAAAAGTGTCAAAAAAGGACTCAGTAGTGAGTAGCCCCACCGTTATTGTTGATCCCTTCAAACACTCGTTTCGGCATGCTTGATGCGACTGTTTCCTGGAGGCTGCTGGGAACGTTGCTCCATGTGGTGAAGATGGCTTCACGAAGGGCATCCACAGTCTGGAACTGACGTCCGTTTTTTGTAAACTTCCCTTGCCATCCATCCCCAAATGTTCTCAGTCAAGACGGATGCCCGCTGCAACAGGTCCACATAGCCAGCCGCCGTTTGACGCCAGAGGCGTTTCTAGGTTTTAAAAACATCAGGGGCTGAGCCCGAAACATCAGGGGCTGGGGTGGGTAATAAGATAACATGATTCGAGACAGAGAATATTGTATATTGTAGGCCTATATGCAGGGGGCAGACTGGTTCAAAAATTCAGCCCTGGCACTGTTGCCACACCAGCCCACATTACCTCACAGAAACGCGCATTCAAATGTGAGGTAGTTAGTGGGATTCGGGGGCATGCTCCCCGAGAAAATTTGGATTTCTCAAACCATGTGCATTTTAAGGTGTTTGAAGGCCAAAAAAATTTGACAACAATAGTTTTAAAAGCATGTCAGTGGGCAGTAGCATAAATTATTTGTCAAGCAGATAACAGATTCTTAAACATAAGAATAAATGTTGAAATGAATGATCCACAGTACAAAATGGAAATGCAAAAATGTTTCTGCTTATTGTTGACAAAACACAATCACATATTCCAAACAGGAATGGCCTTAAATGAGAAATCTTTTAAGGATTATTTTGCATAGATGTAAACTTTTTGTGTCCAGAGGCAAATTAGCAATTTATATATTAGCATTAAATATTGGTTTCAGCAACTTGTTTCTTTCTTGAGTTAATCAATGTTTTTGGCACTAATCAGTTCAATTAAAGTTCAATTGTTCATTCATAAAGACAGTCAATTGTCGCCACCTACTGGCTTAATGATGCAAGTTGCGCAAACACAGACAAGCGGAGTGATGCAAACTGTGAAAAGGCTGATGCTGGCGAAATATTCAAAGTCATTCGAGGACCTTATATAGGCTACATATAGGCTACCTATCAGAGTTACTTCTGCCTAGCCCCCCTAAAATATGTGTGATTAACTGTACACTAATTTGTGATCGCTTCAGTCCCCTTTAAAACATGAAACCGGCAGCAGGCTTCGACAACTGAAAACTCATCTCTTCCGTGAGCACTTAAAGGTAGGGTATGGGATTTGCAAAATGGCCCGGCAGATTTTGAAAATACACAACTCAAATGGTCCTACCTTCTTTCCTCCAATGCTGGCCCTGACTCCACCCATTCGTGTGGAGGGAGGAGGATAGGGGGAGGGGGGTATTGTACGACCATTTGATTGATGAACTTACTGTCCAATGATTCTAGGTAGTCTTGGAAATGATTGGCTGGAGTTTTTCGAGTCCTGCCCGTTCCACAGTCCTGCTTCTAACTCAGTGGCTGTAAGTGGGTTAGGAATAGGATTTCAAGTGATTTTGGAAAAAAATGGACAAAAAAGAGAATCACATACCCCACCTTTAATCTCAGAAAAAAAAAAAATGCAAAAAAAAATTCTTCTTGCATTGTTTCTGCCTCTTCATGATGACTCGCTTAATTTAGTCCTAATTTGTAAGTCGCTTTGGATAAAAGCGTCTGCTAAATGACTATGGCCCTGTATTAGGCATACGACCAATAATGCAATAATACTTATTGTGAATGAATTTAATGAATTTAGTTACCTATCTTTCCTGGTAGCCTTCAGTAAATGACCGTGTCTGAGACCCTGTGTTTACTTTCTTCTCTGACAGAGACAAACATGAAAGGCCTATATCAGTCAAAGCTCAGCTTTAGGAGGTGTTGTATTTTTATCCCGCTGTAACCTCTAGATCCTTCTAAAACATTCCCATAATCTGCAGCAATCAAACATTGCCCTGACCTGTAGATTACAGATGTAAGATGTGGATTCAGGGTCCTCGGTGGAGCCTCTAACCGGCTCAATCTTGAATTCGGATACACTGGGTGTTTGCCAATATTAATATTTAATTACAAAAAATATTGATGGGGAAAAATTACTCTTACACTTGCTTAAAACATTTTACGAATCACCACAACATGATGATTTCATTTTATTTAGAAAAGATTCAGAATAATACAAAGACAAAAAAATCCAAAGGCAAAAATAACATAAACACGTAAAAGTCTTTTTTTTATTTTTTTTTATTGCGGCCCCAAAAAAACACTCAAGGCTTTTTAAACCATCCCTGTTCTGGGCGCCTTCTAACTATGGGATGCAGATAGTGTTTAATATATACCATTTATGGGGATTTATCAGAAGAATTCATAATCATTTGTTCTCAATTTCCGACATTTATTACAGAGGGGAAGAGACAGGGCAAGATAAAAACAAAGAGAAAAAGAGAGTGATGGAGATGAGGAGAGAAAATAATCTAATTCACACTGTTATCCAATTTTTTGGCCTTCAAAACATCTTAAAATGCACATATGTAGATCAGAAAAATCTAAACCGAACCCTCCTAACTGCCTCACATTTGGGACCTCAGTGATTATAAAACTCTGCCTTTATACTAATAAACAGCTGATATCCTAGTAATATGCATGTTAATAAGCAACTAGTTAATAGTGAGAATTAGATCCTAAACTAAAGTGTTACCATTTTTAAATCATACACTCATTGGGAGCTGAGCGCCGCTAAAATGAAAATCCTGTGTGAAGCTCGAGTATTATGTGATGATGATGTTGTGTATATGTGGCATTATGTGTTGAACTGAACTAACAGACGTGATCCACAGATCCAGGAGAAACTTTAGTCTGTGTGACTGCTGGATCATTATACAGAGGTACGACACGTTCATTTATACTGACAGCTTTATAACATTAAACTATCAGTCAGTCTGTAAAAGCTTCATCAATAACTGTTGATAGTTGAATACCCTTGACTTCAGTCATGTACAGTTTCTCTTCTTCCTCTCATGTTTCCTGCAGTGATTGTGATTATTGTTGAGATCGCAGTGTTTGCTGCTCCTACTGTGATTCTTCTTCAGATCATCTGTGCAAGAAGAGCTGGTGAGTTTTGAGCCGCACACAATCTGATGATTCACACTCATCTGATCTGGAACAATCTGCAATCATGATAAAAACACATACGAGAGGTCAGTCAATGCTTTTATTTTGCAGGGAGGAAGGACTCGAAGCACCCAGAGGAAATAGAGATGCCGACAATATTACAATAAAATACTGATGAGTTTAGAGCCAATCTGCATTAATATTTACAATAGCAAAAACTTACAGAGGATTGTTCATTGTTTTATTTTCTTCTCAGAAAACAGAGAAAAACTCTGATCACAATGAAGAAATAGTGACACCAAGTTTAGATAAAATTTTCTTGTGCTTCATATATAAACTGCTTTAAATATAATATTAAATACAGTAATGGACAGATTCAGACTGTATAATCTCTCTCTGTTCTGTGTGATGGAGCTGATTTGGTGATTCTTGTATCTTGTCTGTTCATTCCTGTTTTTAGCAACTTTTTTTATTTTATTTGAATGATTAATGCTAATTTTCGCAATAAAACCTTTGCAATTGTGTTTAATATGTCTCCTTTCCTGAGATGTTTGTTACAAATATGGTGATTTTCCCTCATGAGCTCGTAATGTATTGTAATATAGAATAGTAAGTGTGAGTATTAATGGGTCAAGTGTTGATGTAAAAGAAGCGTTTCAGTCGTTTGTTGAAAGTGGCTTAAGTCTCTGCAGTTCTGAGAAAATTGGTTTGTTACTGAAATGCTACTCCTGAAATGCATATATCTTCAACAGTCGGACACTAGAAGACTGAAACCAGTGTCATCTTGACCTGCTAGATACACTTTTCACAGCAAAGTCTTTGTCTGTAATCCCGAGTCCTCCAGTCGGGAATGTGGAAAATAGGCATTCTTCATGTTTAACAGCTGTTTGCAAAAACACAGTCTGTGTCAAATCAGAATCATCTGTTTTTCTTAGTGCCTGGTTTGTTAAAGGACAATTCTGGTGAAAAATGAACCTAGGGGTAATTAACACATGGTTACCGAGTCGATCGTTCTCTGGGATGTGTTTTCATGATTATCGAATTGTAAAGAGTTTTATCTCTAAAAACAGATTAGCTCATAACACTAGTATATGTGGCACAGAGTAAGTAAAAGTAAATCGCTAGTTAATACCACTAACAAGGCTCAAAATAGCCACACACTAACCCGGTAGCATAATGAGGGTCCCTACATGCAAACCGAAGCATCAAGAACTTTGTAAGTGAAAGTGTAAGTGTAACTTTAAACAGACAGTTTAATAAGAAGATACTTTATAAAGACAGTACATTACGCGTTTACAGTCGAGACTGTTTTCCAAGATGGCTCCTGCCTGTAAACGCGTAATGTACTGTCTTAAAAATAATAATAAAATAAAAATAACATAAACACGTGAGTGTCTTCACCCGAATTGCAGACCTGAAAAAAACCCTTACAAGGCTTTTTATACTAACTCTTTTTTGGGCGCCTTCTATCTATGGGCTGTCATCTTAGTACAGTTAATTCCCTTATAAGGTCATGCTTGGGACTTATCCTAGTCCCTTCATTAACGTAAGCTTGTGAAAGCACATATTCAGATTATCTACAGATCTTATCACCCTTATCTTATGCAGCACACACACCAAAAGCTCCATATGGAAAGTTCCCCTGTTCCAGCCCCTTTGACCTCTCTTCGGCTTCACACCTTTTCTGTCTGTGAAGCAAGAGATGCTCCAAGTTCTCTTCAAAAACACATGTGGTTTTAACACCCTTAAACATGTCATGTACCTATAGCTACACACACACTCTCTCTTCCTATGACCCTAAAGTTCACAGGCCAAGCTCAAACTAGGCGTTAGTTTGAGCTCACCCTGCAAATTCAACACATCCTCATTTGAACATTTTATTTCGTTTTCAACCATAAAACTGTATGCAATGTGTCTTATTTTCTTATTTAATCTTTCAACTTGTCTGATCATTTTTATTAACTGCTGTGCACGATGAATCAGTTCATCTCGAGGGGGCTGAGTCTTAGTGGAAGACCTTCGCCAGCGTCTTTCTCTCCTTCTCCGTCTTGCGAGCTCTCTTTGCATGGTTCCTCTGGAGGTGTTCAACTACAAGATCGTCCATAAACATCTCAACTTTGTCTGTCACATTAACATTTCTGTTCTCTGTTTCATCATCATTCGTTACACTCAATGCATTCCACCAGTCTTCAACATGTTCAATTTCTGGGGAGTTTTCAGGAGAAGCATTTTCAGAAGAATAAGATTTATTAGAAAAATTCATAATCAATTGTTCTCCAACATTTATTACAGTCCTTAAGTTTCTGGACATTCATTCAGTCATGGCAACTTGACAAATATGTTGTCAATATCATTAAAATTAAGAAATTAATGGTCTGCAAGTATTTTGGAGATTACAGGTTTTGCAAACTTATTATATTGGGCTTTATTAAACTTTATGAAACGATAATGAACTTATATGCAAATTTTTACTGCAAGTCAATTTATTGAGCAAGTTTCAGTCTTTAAACTGAGATCTTAAAGGATGTTTTATCCTGTGTCTCCCTCTATTGGACAACATTAGTATTGTAGCCTTCATCTCTGAATCGCATCGGTTAAAATGGCTGATTTTTATTTTTAATGATTACACATTGTTTAATGAGTATTTTATTACTGATAATATACCCACATAATATACCATAAATGTATCATTACATTCTGTCCTGTTTGTGAACTGAGCATTGTGAACAATATTAGCCAGAAGCCTGTAAAGATATACTTTATATGTGGTGTATTTTGAATAGTTACTTTTGCACAAACATCCTTTTGTAAATAATGTAATCATGAATACTCATTTATCAGTAAGAAAACACTTTTGAATGTATCTGATCCCTGCAGAATTCATGTGAATGGCATCCTCTTCTTTCATAATTTTCAGGAGCACAAGAGTCCTTGTCATCCTATGGAGAGAATTACATATTTGCTCTAGGAATTACAGAAGAAGAATTGCACATGTGGAAAGATACAGACAATAGTTTTAAAGGCTTAAATATCTCACTGGCAGATTTCTGTCAGGTGCGAAAGGGTTTTCTGCATGTTTTTCCCTCAATATTTACAAAATGAAATTGTTCCTACTGTATTTCTCATGCATGGAAATGTAATATATGTACATATATTACATGAGCGTATGGGTATATGAGGATGTTTCATCACTCAAGATCAAGTGTGGTGATCTCTGTCCATTTCTGCTCATAGTCCCTTCTGTGAGTTTCTGCATCTGACTCTCCATTCACTTTAAGTTTAAAGTTTTATTAATTCCCTTGGGTCAATTAGTTTCAGCTACATTGGTGGTTCACATACATAGACAACACAATACATTTAAATACTAAAATAAAAGAGGGTAAAAAAAAACACTCATATTTCTTACATAAACAAATAGCTTCAGGCACAAAGGTACATAGTGCAAAGGATGTGTGCCGCTCCCTATTATTCATTTTGGACTTTTTTTTTTTTTTAACTTATACCTTGCAGACGATATTATTCTTCATGGAAAGTGAAAAAGAAGAAAAGGACAAAATGATTACCAACATCACATAAACACTGTAATGTTTCCTGTTTCCTGCATTAATTAAAAGAAAAGTTGTTGTCTCTTCCATTCCTGTAAAAACAGATGTAACTAAACTTGCTCTTGTTGGAAAGTTTCAAAGTTAGAATTCACGTTTTTAATACTTGTTTGAAAGTAAAATTCGAGAGCTTGAACAAAATATTCATATTTGTAAGCTGAAATGTACCCTCATAAAAATGAAATGAAACGATCTGGTCATCTACAGCTTTAAGATGGTATGAGCTTCTGGAGTCGGGATTTCATCCCAGTTATAGGAATTTCGATCTCTGTTCTGGTGACTGAGAAGAAGGCCTTAGGTTTCCATGATTTGGTTGGATGTTGCTTCTCTCTGAAAGGTACAGTGCTGGAAGTTGAGAGGGAAAAAGCTGGGATCGTTCCTCATCTCTGACCCCATGCCTAAGTCGGATATAAGCTACAGCAATCAGATTCACTAAACCACCGAAAGTGCTCTTTTAACACGGACATTTAAAAGGACAGAAGGATGGATTTTCTGCTTCAAGTGATAGGACTAGCTGAGTGAACTTATATTTATATTGTCTTGATGTCTGTAAATATTCAGATATAAGTGACCAAAAAAGCCATTTTAAAGTAGTTAAAACATCCGACTGGTAAAATGTTGTGTGCTTTCTTCTATTTTAAAACCCGTATGTTTAGCAGTAACTACAAAGCTATTTGAGGAAAAAAATATTACTTATTTTCAATTAAAAAAAAAAAAAGAAAAAAAAGGACTGACCCAGGAGCTTCTGAATGATAACAGCTCTAAACACTAGACAAGAGAGTCCATTAACACACTCTGAGCTACAAGGAAACGCTGAACATTTCGACACCATGTTTCACAATCCTCAAATGCCCAATCCTAAATCCCCAAATTCCCAATCCTAAATCCTTAATGGCTAAATGATTAAATGCCCAATCCTAAATACCAAATTCCCAATCCTTAATCCCTAAATGCCCAATCCTAAATCCTAAATGACCAAATGCCCAATCCTAAATACCAAATGCCCAATCCTAAATACCAAATTCATTTTCGACTTAGACTTTTAGTTTTCGACTTAGACTTTTAGTTTCAAATTTAGACTTTTAGTTTTCGTTTAAGACTTTTAGTTTTAGACTTTTAGTTTTAAATCTGACCCAATAATCCCTCCATACTAAAGTGAACCTCAGAGTGAACCAGGCTTACATACACAGAGTTAACAAGGCTATGAGGAACGGCTGATGACACTCATGGTTGATTAGTCCGGGCAGTGGCTTATGGGTAATGTAGTCCGAGATGTGGCAATAGTCTGGGATGGAGTGTCCTCTGGTGGCTATCAAGGGCACTCCAGCTGTTAATCGTGACAAACAAACATCTTCACAGATTTAGTGGAAGAGCGTGCTTTCTGAAACTGAAAGAGAAAGACCAGGAAAAACCCTTTCTTCAACTTCCACAGCTCAAACGGATGATGAATTTGCTGATTCCAGTGTAGAATTTTGTAATGTGTATTTATGAAAAAAAGAAAGAAAATTGGTTAATTCTGAAATGCCATCCATCCATCTTCTTCCGCTTATCCGGGGCCGGGTCGCGGGGGCAGCAGTCTAAGCAGAGATCCCCAGACTTCCCTCTCCCTAGACACTTCCTCCAGCTCTTCTGGGGGGACACCGAGGCGTTCCCAGGCCAGCCGGGAGACATAGTCTCTCCAGCGTGTCCTAGGTCTTCCCCGGGGTCTCCTCCCAGTGGGACGCGCCCGGAACACCTTCCCGGGAAGGCGTCCAGGAGGCATCCGGAGCAGATGCCTGAGCCACCTCAGCTGACCCCTCTCGATGTGGAGGAGCAGCGGCTCTACTCTGAGCTCCTCCCGAGTGACCGAGCTTCTCACCCTATCTCTAAAGGATCGCCCAGCCACCCTGCGGAGAAAGCTCATTTCGGCCGCCTGTATCCGGGATCTTGTCCTTTCGGTCATGACCCAAAGCTCATGACCATAGGTGAGTGTAGGAACGTAGATTGACCGGTAAATCGAGAGCTTCGCCTTGCGGCTCAGCTCTTTCTTCACCACGACAGACCGGTACATCGACCGCATTACTGCAGAAGCTGCACCGATCCGTCTGTCAATCTCCCGTTCCATCCTTCCCTCACTCGTGAACAAAACCCCAAGATACTTAAACTCCTCCACTTGAGGCAGGAACTCTCCACCAACCTGAAGTGGGCAAGCCACCCTTTTCCGACTGAGGACCATGGCCTCGGATTTGGAGGTGCTGATTCTCATCCCAGCCGCTTCACACTCGGCTGCAAACCGTCCCAGTGCATGCTGAAGGTCCTGGCTTGATGAGGCCAACACGACAACATCATCCGCAAAGGAACTCTTGTCAAGATGGCGGACCTGAGTTGCAGTATGGCAGGAGCTGCTCTTAGGACTAGATTAAAGCAAACTCATTTTTATCTTTTTAATGTGTTAATTTTAATGATCAATTTTCCCGTGGCTCTCTTAAACCTCCATAAGACGAAATCTACGCAGAGATTTCTGTTTTTCGCATATGTATTTGCCCTCCTTTACGCTTCGGTTCACTGTTGTTGGATTAGTCGTGCAAACGGCAACGAGTTTCAGTCACCAAGTAATTTAAACGGACTGGGACAGTTTGCCTCATATTCCATGGTTCTAAAAAACGGAAAAGCTTTGGCACCATTTGTATCAAAGAATTCAACACAAGATACATCTAAGCGGCCCCAGAAAAAGGTTCTGCTTTATTTGATGACGACGCTTCTCCTTGCTGGTGATATTCATGTTAATCCAGGACCTGGTGACATTGGAGTTGCTCAGTGTCTTGCTTTAAATTCTGGCACGGCGCCTGGAGATGTCTTGCAGTCGCCGCTGGTGGATATTGTCGGTGGTGTCGAATTGAATTCTGGAGCATCGCCTGGAGGTGTTTTTCAGATGCCGCCAGTGGATATTTGTGGTCGGATTGGGATTGGCCGCGGCTTGACTGTTGGAGACTCACCTGCTGGAGACTCACCTGCATTTCCCGCGGTGGATGCTGGTGGCCAGGCCGGAGCTGGCTGTAGTCTGGATGTGCTGTCCGGCTGTGTCGAGAGGGCTTGCTCGACTTGCCGCCGTGTGTTGGTCGACGGGAGGCGCAATGGACTGTCGGCTGTCGAAAGGCATCGTAAGCTGCAATATTTTCAAACAATGAACCATTCTAAAGTAATTTGGGACCGCGGGGCTAAACCGAAGGGTATTTTGGGAGGACATTTAAATATAAGAAGTGTGTTACCAAAACATGAACAAATTGAACATTTGCTTAACGATTCAAATTTAGATTTTTTGTGTTTATCAGAAACATGGTTAACCAAAACTTCTCCTAGTGCTGCTTTGATAATGCATGGGTATAAATGTTTCAGACACGATAGGAAAACTGGTAGAGGAAGAGGGCTCCTTATTTATGTTAAAGATCATTTTAAATGTGAACAAGTTCAACTTGAATGTTCAAAAGATTTTGAATGTATTGCCGTTTTAATTACTTTATCTTCGCAAATGTCCTTTACTATAGTTGCAGTTTATAGACCTCCTTCATCTGATATCTCATTTTATAAACATTTAAAAAATCTTCTTAAAGAAATTGATTTGCGTAAAGAGTGTCTTGTTATGGGGGATTTCAATCTTAATTGGTCTGATAAAATCACCAAAAAAAAATTAAGTGAAATAACAAAATTATATGATTTTACACAAATGGTTGAGGGCCCTACACGAATTACAGCCACTTCGCAAACTTTATTAGATCTTATTTTTACTAATAAACCAGATAGAATAATAAAGATTTTTAATTTTTTAACTGGATTGTCAGATCACAATCTTACACTTATTTCTAGGAAACTAAATAAGAATAGATTTGATTACCATACTTCTACACAGAATAAAGAGAACTATTCCTTTAGAATATTAAAAAAGGATATGAGTGCGTTCGAAGGAGAGCTTGGACAAATTGATTGGGCACCCCTTTTATCTACTGAAGATGTGGAAACTGTGCATAAAATGTTTATAGAGGAAATACAAAAAATAAGGAATAAATATACTACATTTGCTGGAAACAGGCATAAAAAGAATAACTTACCATGGATTACTGAACAGGTACGGATGCTCATGAAAAAGCGTGACATTGCCTTAAAAAAAGCTATAAAATCTGGATTACGGCAGGACCGACTTCTTTTTAATAGTTTGAGAAACAATGTAGTTAAGATAATACGGCAGGCTAAGGCACAATACTTTATTAATATTTTAAATGAGGCCAAAGGTAATAGTAAAAAGGTATGGCAAACTATTAATCAATTAATAAAGAAAGACTCTAATTTAGGTAGTAAATGTCTAGAACTAAATTTTGAAGGGAGAATAATTGATAAGCCTGATGAAATTACTGATATATTTAACAATTATTTTGTTGACTCAGTTCAGAGTTTGACTGATAAATATGGAAGTAGATATAAAGATCTAAATTCCGTAAATTCAGTAAAACCTGCATTTTATCTAACCACGGTTTCAGAGATTAAAATTCAGAATATTATAAAGGATTTAAAACATTCTAATGCCAAAGATATAGATGGTTTGGATTGTACATTTTTAAAAAGTAATAGTGATACTTTTTTAGCCTCAATTACTCATTTTGTTAATTTATCAATTGGACAGTCTATTTTCCCAAATTGTTGGAAAACTGGATTAGTTACTCCAGTTCTCAAGGCAGGTGATCCGAGTAAAGTTGAAAATTATAGGCCGATTTCAATTTTATCAATAGTGTCTAAAATATTAGAAAAGGTAGTAACTGAGCAAATTGTAAATTACTTAAATGCACAAAATAACTTATTGTGCCCTATGCAATTTGGGTTCCGCAAACAGCATTCAACGGAAACGGCTGTATGTCATTTTATCGAGCATGTAAGGTCAAAATTAGATAAAGGTGGGGTTGTGGGTGCAGTATTCCTTGATTTGAAAAAGGCATTCGATACATTAAATCATAATGTTTTAATGTCTAAATTATTATATTTTAATTTTTCGGTAGAAGCAATGAAATGGATCGAATCTTACCTTACATCAAGGAAACAGTGTACCCGGATTGAAATGCAGGTATCGTCTTTGAGAGAGTGTTTCACAGGAGTACCGCAGGGGTCTGTATTAGGGCCATTACTTTTTAGTTTGTATTTGAATGATTTACCTGATGTTTGCCCGGATATAAATATTAAAATGTACGCCGATGACACTGTTGTATATGTACATGGTAAAACAAATGATCAAGTTGCACAAAAATTAAATGTCGCAATGGCTTACTCAGTGTTGTTTAACATTAAATGTTCAGAAAACTGCCTGTATGTATTTTAAAATTAAAAGGAAGGAGGAGAATCTTGCTGATATATTAGTCTGTGGTGAAAAATTACAAATTGTGTCAGATTTTAAATATCTTGGAGTTATTTTAGATACACACTTAACATTTGAAAAGCATATAAAAAAAATAGTCCGCGCAGTGACACCTCAACTTAGAAACTTTAAATTTATACGGAGTCAACTTTCACTGGAAGCTGCAAGAATTTATTTGCATTCTTTAATTTTTTCTCATTTTTCTTATTGTATTACTTCATGGTCACAATTAAGAAAATCTACTCTCAGACCTGTATATATCTTATACAAACGTGCTTTAAAGGCATTTGACAAGAAACCGAATAGATACCATCATTGTCTTATAATCCAAAAGCACAATTTCCTTACTTTTGACAATTTTATTATATTTCACAATTGTTGTTTAATGTATAAAATTGTAAATGATCTTGCACCTCCTCCCTTAAAAGCATTTGTTGCTTCACGTAGAGAAAACATAAGACAAACAAGGGCTTCATCAAGAGGTGACTGTGAAGCACATTTTAGAGTTACTGAGTTTGGTCGATCAGCTTTTTCAGTAAGAGCTGTTAAAAACTGGAATAAATTACCAATTGCTATTAGACAATGTCGTACTTTGACACAGTTCAAGCTGCATTTGAAAATGTGGTTAAAAAGGAATCAGGTCTGTAATCATTAAATACTCTTGTTTTGTTAAGGTTTTATAATCATGGGGGATTGTTTTTGTAATATTATGTGAATATTGATGTATTTATTGTTAATTGATAGACAATGTGTCGTATATTTTTTTCTTGTGGGATATTATATTGTATGTAATGTGATTTGATTCGATTCTTTCTGCCCAGGGACTGCAGATGAAATTTAGCTCTGCAGCTAATTCTGGGACAGTTTCGTACTGTCCATTGTCCCTGTCAAATAAATAAAAATAAAAAAATAAAAAAAAGAGCAGAGACGAAAACCACACTGTTCCTCCTGAATCCGAGGTTCTACTATCGGCCGGATTCTCCTCTCCAGTACCCTGGCATAGACTTTCCCAGGGAGGCTGAGAAGTGTGATCCCCCTGTAGTTGGAACACACCCTCCGGTCCCCCTTCTTAAAAAGAGGGACCACCACCTCGGTCTGCCATCCCAGAGGCACTGTCCCCGACTGCCACGCGATGCTGCAAAGGCGTGCCAGCCAAGACAGCCCCACAACATCCAGAGACTTGAGGTACTCAGGGCGGATCTCATCCACCCCCGGTGCCTTGCCACCGAGGAGTTTCTTGACTACCTCGGTGACTTCAGCTTGGGTGATGGACGAGTCCACATCTGAGCCCTCAGCCTCTGCTTCCTCAATGGAAGACGTGACAGCGGGATTGAGGAGATCCTCAAAGTATTCCTTCCACCATCCAACGACATCCCCAGTTGAGGTCAACAGCTCCCCACCTCTACTGTAAACAGCGTTGGTAGGGCACTGCTTCCCTCTCCTGAGGCGCCGGACGGTTTGCCAGAATCTCTTCGAGGCCAGCCGATAGTCCTTCTCCATGGCCTCACCGAACTCCTCCCAGGCCCGAGTTTTTGCCTCCACAACCACCCGGGCTGCAGTCCGCTTGGCCTGCCGGTACCCGTCAGCTGCCTCAGGAGTCCCACAAGCCAACCAGGCCCGATAGGACTCCTTCTTCAGCTTGACGGCATCCCTTACTTCCTGTGTCCACCACCGGGTTCGGGGATTGCCGCCTCGACAGGCATTGGAGACCTTACGGCCACAGCTCCGAGCAGCCGCTTCGACAATGGAGGTGGAGAACATGGTCCACTCGGACTCAATATCTCCAGCCTCCCTCGGGATCCGGTCGAAGCTCTGCCGGAGGTGGGAGTTGAAGATCTCTCTGACAGGAGACTCGGCCAAACGTTCCCAGCAGACCCTTACAGTACGCTTGGGTCTGCCGAGTCTGTCCAGCTTCCTCCCCCGCCATCGGATCCAACTCACCACCAGGTGGTGATCAGTTGACAGCTCCGCCCCTCTCTTCACCCGAGTGTCCAAGACATACGGCCGGAGGTCAGATGAAACGACCACAAAGTCGATCATCGACCTACGGCCTAGGGTGTCCTGGTGCCACGTGTTCTGATGGGCACCCTTATGCTTGAACATGGTGTTCGTTATGGACAAGCTGTAACTAGCACAGAAGTCCAATAACTGAACACCGCTCGGGTTCAGATCAGGGGGGCCGTTCCTCCCAATCACGCCCCTCCAGGTGTCACTGTCGTTGCCCACGTGGGCGTTGAAGTCCCCCAGTAAAACGACGGATTCCCCAGTCGGAGCACTTTCCAGCACCCCTCCCAGAGACTCCAAGAAGGCTGGGTACTCTGCACTGCCGTTTGGCCCGTAGGCACAAACGACAGTGAGAGACCTATCCCCGACCCGAAGGCGCAGGGAAACGACCCTCTCGTTCACCGGGGTGAACTCCAACACATGGCAGCTGAGCTGGGGGGCTATAAGCAAACCCACACCAGCCCGCCGCCTCTCACCATGGGCAACTCCAGAGTGGTGAAGAGTCCATCCTCTCTCGAGGAGTGTGGTTCCAGAGCCCAAGCTGTGCGTACAGGTGATCCCGACTATCGCTAGTCGGAACCTCTCAACCTCACGCACAATCTCGGGCTCCTTCCCCGCCAGCGAGGTGACGTTCCACGTCCCTAGAGCTAGTTTCCGTGTCCAGGGATCGGGCTGCCGAGGCCCCCGCCTTCGACTGCCGCCCGATTCTCTAAGCACCGACCCCTTACGGTCCCTCCTGTAGGTGGTGAGCCCACGGGAATAATTCTGAAATGCTTGAGTAAAAAAAGAAAAGAAAAAAAAAGAAAATAGAACTTTATGTAAAATAAATAAATGTTCAAATGCTCAAGCTTTGTTTTCATTTTTAGTGTTTTGCTTTGTGTTCAATTTATATATTGATATTGACACACACACATATATATATATATATAATAGTGTGTGTGTGTGTGTGTGTGTGTGTGTTTATATGATTAAGCTGTCATTAACAAAAAGTCAGGGTCTATCTATCCATCTATCATTTCATTTGGATTGTTTTAATAAAATACTTGACATTAACCTGGTATTAAACTTTGAAACGCTCCAAAGGGATCAATGCGTACGAGGATAATGTCCGATGTCCTCAGACTGTCATGAATGACTGTAAGTTTCTCTGGTTCTTGTACAGCCTCCACAAGGGGGCGCGAGTGAGTTTCGATATCCTGGATAGCGTAACGATACAAGATTACATAGATCATATATATTATAGTGCCATCCAGATATATCCTGATGGCTCAAAAGATCCAGATTCTGGTATAACATCTGCAGCAGTATTTATACCTCAATTTAAAGTCAACATTTTGAAAAGAACATCAGATCACATTTCAGTATTTACATCTGAATTAATAGCAATTATATTAGCATTACAGTGGATCCAAGAAGTTCAGCCAATCAGATCAGTTATATGCACAGACTCTCTGTCTGCAATTGAAAGTCTAGCAAGTGGTATTTCTACAGCTAGACAGGACTTAATTTATGAAATATTACAAAGTCTTTTTAGAACCAGACAATTGGGAATAATTATTCATTTTCTTTGGATACCAGCTCATATGGGGGTGGCAGGAAATGAAGAGGTGGATAGTTTAGCTAAACAGGCTATACAATTTCAAGAAGTTGATATTAAAATTGCATTGAGTAAGACTGAGAAAAAAAGTATAATAGCAAAGGAAGTTAGGAAGAAATGGCAGAAGGAGTGGGACAGTGGAAATAAGGGTCGACATTTATACAACATTCAAGGAACAGTTGGTTTAGAAAGAAGAAACATTGGAAATAGGAGGAAGGATGTTATAATTTCAAGAATGCGCATTGGACATTGTCTACTAAATCAAAGTATGGTCAGGATTGAGAAACACCAGACTGGATATTGTGACAAATGTTTTTCGGAAAATATGGAAACAGTAGATCATGTATTATTAAAATGTGAGGCTTATGCAAGAGAAAGATTTAAATTATTTCAAGCATTAAGAGAAATGGAAATGGAATTTTTTTCTGTCCAAGATTTATTAGGTAGGCCTAATGGCCCAAAGCAATTTAAAATATATGAATAAGTATTTAATGTCTTAAAAGAAACTAATTTAAGTAACAGGATTTAGGTCACTACTACCATAACGTTATCCACACTCCAATCCAGTAGGTGGCGGGAATGCACCATTTAAGTTTGGTTTGCCAACCGCCATTAAACTTGAAAAGAAGTAGAAGAAGAGTGAGTTTCGAGCTCGCACTGTTTCACTTTCGGTTCTGTTCGTGTCCGCGTTGAACACAAAATGGCGAAGCATGCTGGTAAGGTTTGATTAACAACAAAATATGTATATTTATATGTTAAATGCGTCTATGATATATAAGACATCAAACCTCTCCTACTTAAGCAATGATTTATTCGTGAATTGCGCATTTCAAGCGGCGTTTATGAACGGAGAGTCCAACGGATTGATACACACGGAAGTTTCATTAAAGTTAAACTTTACTTTGGAAGCAAACATAATGCATTGACACTGATTGTTGTTGTTATGTCGCTGCCACTTCAAAAAAAGTATTAAAATCATAGTTTGCCTCAAAAAAATTTAACAGAAATATATCAGGCCTTGTATTAAAACGATGAAATCTTGAGTAGGCCTAAAACATCCGATATGTTCATTATGATTCTGACAATAAATTTGCTCTTTTCTTCTTAAACATTCATTTAAAATAAGATCAAAACCATGCACTAAATAACATTAATAAATAAATGCAAACAAATAGGCACATGCTACGTTCGTCTGTTATAGGTCAACTTAGTTTGAATAAACGAGCAGACACTGATTAGCTATTTGATCGCCTAAATAAAATAAAATAAAATTAATATTTGTGTAGTGTTCAATGTTGTTATCGATAGAGATAGAGAGTTTGATGGGGTATTATTTAATCCGCAACCGCATCACAAAACTCATCATCCGCACCATTTTGACCAAATTTCAAAGCCGCACCCGCCCACCATCCGCTGATTGTTTTGCGGTCTGGACGATGCAATGCTCTGCTGATGCGAGCCGCAAGAAAGCCCTTGTCTGTTCTAGAAAGGATGCAGCAAAAATATTTAATGCTAATGTATGAGGCATAGGCCTACGCTGAGTTTCATTCATTTACGACGAGATGCGCTCTAGTTCACAATGCAATGCAAGTGAATGCGGCGCACCGGCGCCTCCATGTCACGGTTATTATATTGTCATTGGTTGATGAAACATTTATTAAAATTAAGATACAATTTGTACAAAACGAAATTCGCTTTAAAGAAAGGCTTTTAACAATGCAATGCAAGTGAACGCGGCACGCTGGCGCCTCAATGTCACGGTTATTATATTGTCTACTATATTTGCTTTTTATTTATTAAATACATGCAATTGGTTGATGAAACATTTATTAAAATTAATATACAATTTATACAAAACGAAATTCGCTTTAAAGAAAAGCTTTCTACAAAGAAAAACTTAATGAAGTGGTAAAAATCATGTCTGACGATTTACAAAACAAAACTTGCGTTGGTACTTGGCAAAGAATCAAATACATTTGGAAATAACTGTATTTTAATATTGGAAATTTTAATAACACGGTTTTGGCGGTTATAGAGATCTAATGTGGTGTTCAACTATAACCGGCGGTCTCACGGTTATATACTAACCGTCACACCCCTAAATGAAATGCACATGGAAGAGATTTGTCTTCAACTTTAAGGTTGTTGATATTATTTCTAGGGATCGACCAATATGGATTTTTTAGTGCCGATACCGATTTTTTTTCATCAGCCTTAGCCGATGACCGATACAGGCTGCCGATTTTCTTGGGCCGATATTTGGAGCCGATACTGCTTTACTGCTGAGACTGAATTAATTCGTTTTAAACGTGTTTGAATTAATGATTCAAATTAGTTTTTTTTTTTTATAAATAGACTGGAACATGTTATTCTTTGTAGTTGTCTGATATATGTAATCGTGATCTCCATTTTAAACAAAACAAAAACGATTTTAAACCAAATAGATTCTCAGTTTATTATGAATTAGGGACTGTTCACATATCGCGTCTAAAAAAACGTGTGGAAAGCACGGCCGCACAGCTTTCTCCTTTCTCCCGTGCCGTCTGTCGTTGCTATGCAACCATGAACTGCGATCTCCATGATGACGAGGAAGTAAAGATTAATTTATTTCTAGCCCTTTACGACTACATATATTTATGGAGATGAGAAATAAAAACCCGCCCTGTCCAGCTATGATCAGCTGTTCGGCCGAGCTTTCGATGTTGTCATGGAAAGGTCAGTTGTTTTTTCTCACATGACCTGCGTGCGCTTGCGGCATTCTGAAAAGTTTAAATGTTAGGAGCGCCTGGACAAACGAGCGCGCTGCATCGCATGCGTGCATAGACAAACATGCGTGTCGCAACCGCATCGCTTCTTTTATGAGCACACGTCCAAATCTCAGCCAGGTGGTCACTGAATTAAACTCCCACAAATATCACGGAACAATGTCGGCATTATTTAATCCTCTGACCAGTGTTTGTAACAGCTGTCGTTTGCATATGGATAGCCTCAAACTTAGCTATTTGCAGCTCCCTAAATGCAATGACAAGCAGTTTTATATTATATTTATATACAGAGGCATTTGGCATTCGCGTTTTCCATTTGGACCCACAAACTTGCTTAGTTATAGTTGCACGCACATATAGAGCAACGTGTTTCCACTTTCAAAGTGTATGGCAATATTTCAGCTAAGTCAAACAGTTAAAAGATGCTTTGAAAGTTTAAAACTTGCCTTGTCTTGAAGAGGCTTCCAGCACTCTGCTAGTGTGGGAGGGGCAGTGCATGGGCTGCACGTGAACTGCAGCTCTCCAGCAACACAAAGCTGCCCGCGCGGAAGCCTGTCTGTAAATAATGGCGGGAAAAAACTATCGGCGAACGCAGCAGCCGTGTACCGGCCATGCCGATACACATAAAACCCGCAAATATCGGCCCGATATATCGGTCGATCACTAGAATAATGTTCATCAGATTCACTAACTGTGTGTTTTATTGTGTTGTTTTGCAGTGAGCGAAGATTGCGATGATGATCGACTCAAAAGTAAGTTCGTCTAATAGAAAAGTATGATATATTTTTTGTAGAACATGTATTTTCTTATTTCTACTTTTAATTATTTGCTGGCCACAGTGGGAGGAAAATCCATTGTTTTAATGCTGTAACTGATACTCCAAATGATGTGATAATGTAATTGATTATTTATGGTATTTAATGCTGTACAGTATGCAGGCTGAGTTCTAATATTTATCATAAATTACATTTTCTTATGCAAAAACATTTCAAGCTTCAGCACAACAGAGAACAACATGAAAACAAACATGATCAGTTAAAAGAGAAACCACTAAATAGAGATAAACATGTGCATCGGTCACATTCATGTAAAGGAGAAAATGGATGAACTTATTATTAGTGAAGCACTAGTGTGCAAAAGGCCCTCAATACGTTAAACATATAGTTAATTTAAAAGTGTTACTTACTATGTCCAGTAGATGGAAGTCCTGCTGAAGTTCACTGCAAGTATTTCATCAGCCACACTCAAATCCTCTTATACAACTGCCTTCCACTGAACCCATGACTGCAGACTTCTGTAAAACTGCAAACTCAATCTTACTTGGAAATGTTTGTGTATTTTCTTCTTACACCATGTTCATTTCGACAAAACACAAAGTAAATGCATAACATACCCACTGTGTAGATGCAATAACGTTACTTAAGCTTACAATTAGTACGCATTTCTCAAGAACAATAATACATAATAAAAGTAAGTGTGCTTGACGATCAGAAACAGGAACTAACTGAACTTATCTTCCTTAACTGGCCAGAAATGCATCTAATTTTGTCTAAAGTAAAGTCTCTTAAAAAGTACTCCAAGTTTATGTTTAAATACAGAAATTTAAATAGTTGAAAAGAAAGTAATAAATAACAGTGAACACTGTTTTTCTAGTTGGTCAGGTTACAACCTGTAAAAACAGTGTTAAATCATTCACAGGTCTGTGTACGTTCATTCTTTTTTTTTTCTTTTTTTTTTTTAAAGCATCTCAAGCACAGTACAAGTATCAGATTAAACAAGCATAATAAATACTCACATACGATTAAACATATAACCACAGTAACATATGCATGTACATATAAACAACTAAATAGACCAGAGAAAAAAAAAAAAAAAGAAAAAAAAACATTTTATCCAGAGTTTGTCTCCTTAAAATAATCCAAAAAAGGGCTCCAAGATATCAAGAAAAGTTCGGGTTTCATTCTAACTCCAAATTTAATCTTTTAAAGTTTGAGGGCAAAAAGTAGGTCAAAAACCCACTGACGGTAGGTTGGAGGAGATGGCAGCTTCCAATTAATTAGTATAAGTCGTCTAGCCAACAGTGTGCAAAGTGCAATGTTATCCCTCTCTAAAGCTGTAAGTTTAACATTTTCTGGGAGGACCCCAAAAAAAGCTGTCAATGGGTTGGGATCTATTACTGTGGTAAGAATTTCTGAGATACAACTAAAAATTCCCCCCCAAAAACGTAATAACTTAGGACAGGACCAGAAAGAATGAAACAGAGAGGCTGGCTCCGCAACACAGCGTGGGCAAGTGGGGTCTAAATCAGGAAATATCTTGCCAAGTTGCACCCTTGACCAATGAATACGATGCACTACCTTAAATTGAATAAGCCTATGCCTAGAGCTAACTGAAGAAGAATGTATCATTTTTAAGATAGTGTGCCAGGTTTCATCTTCTAACGAAATACTTAAGTCCTGCTCCCAAAGAGATTTTAATGACCCACTAGATGGGGTTTGATTGTCATTTATTATTCTTTAAATCTTTGAAATGGCACCCTTTATACATTTATGCTGGTCTAAAATACACTCCAAGACACCACTAGAAGGGGCAGAGGGGAACTCGGGAAAATGTTTACGGGCAAAGCTCCGAACTTGAAAATACCGGAATAAATGTGAATTGGACAAAGAAAATTTATTTTTAAGCTGGTCAAATGAAGCAAAATTACTATCAATAAATAACTGATCAATTGTAACTAGACTCTGTGACTTCCAAATATTGAAAGCCCCATCAAAAAGAGAGGGTGGGAAGGAAGCGTTACTGGCAATGGGTGCAGCTGAAGAAAGACCCTTAAGCTCTAGAGCTCTGCGGAACTGAGTCCAAATCCTCAGAGAGTGTTTAACAATTGGATTCTTAATTGAGATACTATGAGTAGGAGGGATAGAAGAACAGAGCAAAGATGTCAACGTGGCTGGAGAACAGCAAACAGCCTCTATTTGCACCCAGAGAGGTTTACACAGTTGCAAGTCATGCCGGCACCAGTACAGCAAGCTTCTAAAGTTGGCTGCCCAGTAATACGTTTGGAAGTTAGGCAAAGCCAAACCTCCCACCTCTTTTGGCTTAACAAGATGTTTTAGACTTATTCGCCTTGGCTTGTTATTCCAAATAAATGACGAGATAGTCTTTTCCAAACATAAGAAAAATGACTTAGGAATAAATATGGGCAAACATTGAAATAGATATAAAAACTTGGGAAGAATGTTAATTTTAACTGCATTTACCCTTCCTATCAGTGAGAGAGGAAGGGGTTTCCATGATAAAAACATAGATTTTGTGAGATCAAATAAAGGACTAAAATTGGTTTTAAACAAGTCAGCAGTCACTTGGACACCCAAGTATTTAAATTGATTATTAACAACTCTGAATTGGAAATTTGAATATCAGAGACTTAATGCAGAAGAATTTACTGGGAATAATTCACTCTTGGACAAAATTCAATTTATAACCTGAAAAAGTACTAAACGAGTCCATTATTAAAAGAACTCGAGGAATTGAGACTAGGGGATTGGATAAAAATAAAATAAGATCATCAGCATATAAAGAAACCTTCTGTTCTAGACCAGCACGAAAAATGCCTTGCACCTCAGCATCAGCGCGTAATGCAATTGCCAAGGGTTCAATAGCAAAAGCAAATAGAAGAGGGGAAAGGGGACAACCCTGCCTTGTGCCCCGACACAGTGGAAAAGGATCCGAAATAATATTGTTTGAGCGTACAGATGCTTTAGGGGTAGCATAAAGGAGCTTTATCCAAGAAATGCATTTTAAACCAAATCCAAACCTCTCCAAAACATTTATGAGATAGCCCCACTCAATGCGGTCAAATGCTTTTTCAGCATCTAGTGAGACCACAACTTCAGCATTGTTGGAATGAGGTGAATACAAAACATTAAAAAGATGTCTAATATTAAAAAAAGAATGTCTGTCCCGAACAAAACCAGTTTGATCAGGTGAAATGACCCCATGTAAAGTTTTTTCAAGCCGTAAGGATAATACTTTAGCTAGTATCTTGTAATCACAATTTAAAAGCGATATGGGGCGATAAGAACCACAGTCTAGGGGGGGTTTATCTTTCTTAAGAATTAATGAAATAGTCGCTTGATAGAAGGTTGGGGGCAGCTTAGAATTTTGAAGACTCTCTAAAAAAACCAAAAGCAACACAGGGCATAGTAATTTATAAAATGCTTTATAAAAATCAGACGGGAAACCGTCAGGACCCGGGGCCTTGCCTGTTTTCAAGGAAGCAATCGCATCAGCTATTTCTTCAATTTGAATATCTTCATCCAAAAAATCACACAAAGTCTTTTCAACAGTGGGGAAATCTAATTTATCTAAGAAAGTTTTCATTAAAGATATATCTTGAGGAGATTCCGAGGTGTACAATTTTCCATAGTATTGTTTAAATTGAGAGTTTATTTCTTTATAGTCAGTGGTAGTAATTCCTAAAGATAACTTAAGTTGGGGTATCAAGCGTGACGTTTGCGATTTACGAATTTGGTAAGCTAACAATTTACCCGTCTTATCACCAAACTCATAGACCCTATGTTGAGCTCGTAAAAACAAATTCTCAGCCTTTTCCGTTGATAAAAGATCGTATTTTGTCTGCAAAATCTGACGCTCTTTATAAAGGTTGGGAGATGGGTTCAGTGAGTACTGAACATCAATAGCTGATATAGAACTAGATAATGTGTCTAGTTGCCTTTTTCGCTCTCTATTTTTATAAGAAGAATATGAAATTATGCAACCACGCAGATAACATTTTAAGGTCTCCCAAATAGTAGAATAAGCCATACCCTGAGTACTATTGAGTTCAAGAAAAGAAGATATATTTGAAGAGATAAATTTTACAAATTATTTATCCCTTAATAGACCAGGGTTAAAGGACCATTGATGATGCTTTGGGGGTGCTTTTGGAAAGCTAAGTTCCAGAACAGCTGGTGCATGATCAGATATTACTATGCTTTCATATGAACAATTCTGCAGATATGGAAGAAGTTTGTTATCTAGAAAAAAATAATTAATTTCGTGAATAGGAATGATGTACTTGTGAAAAAATGAATATTTCTTTGCGGAAGGATTTAAAAAGCGAAATGGATCACAAATACCATAGCTATGCAGAAAAGATTGAATAATTGCTGCACATTTTGAAAGAGATATAACTTTTTTCGAGGACCTATCAAGTCGTGGACACATCACGCAGTTAAAATCTCCACCCAAGACTAATGAATGAGAGTGAAGGTCAGGTATACATGATAAAAAAGAGGTAATAAAGGAAACATCATCATAATTTGGGGCATAGACATTAGCAAGAATTAGGGGGGTTGAAAACAATGTTCCTGTTACAATGACATACCTGCCCTTATGATCTGCAATTACTTGTGATACGGCAAACGGAGTGGATTTATGTATCAGAATGGCACAGCCCCTGGACTTGAACTGAAAATGTGAATGATAGACTTGACCCACCCAGTCCTTTTTCAATCTAAAATGGTCAGAAGAACAGAGGTGAGTTTCTTGAAGAAACACAAAATTGGCTTTCAGTTTCCTAAGATGAATCAGAACCTTATTGCGTTTGACTGGATTATTCAAACCTTTACTGTTCCAGCTAACCCATCTCACCGAACCATCTTCATTAGCTCTACCACCCATCATTTAAAAAAGAAAAAAAGAAAAAAGAGGAGACCAAAAAGATACTTGTAAAACCCAAATAATTATACAAGGATCAGCAAGTACAGAAAAGTATGAAACAATACAAAAGAGCAATAGCCCAGTCTTGTGCTTATGAGATGAACAAAGAAACGAGAACATATTAACACACTTCAAGAACCCTAGCGCAAAGACCCGCCCCCCGCCCTCACTGCCACCCCCCACCCCCCACCCCGCGCCCTTGACCTAAGCTAACACTCCCCCAACTGGAGCGTACGCTACCCTGAGGAAAAACCCCAATGTGCGTGCGAGATATTGTGATTCTTACCTCGGACGCATCTCCGCAAACAAATAACAAATACAGCGAATGTATTCTGATACAAATAAAATAAAAAATTATAATCCTATATAATTATATAAATGATAATTATGATCAAAGAATAAATCCTAACATATTAGACCACACATCTAAATAAAGTGCTTTCAATAGTCTCTGACCCAGAGAAAATGAGACATTATAAGCTTCAGCACGTTCATAGATGTTCAAGCAGGTAATAGGTGTTGCTTCACAAAAGCCAGTGCCGCGGCTGGAGTATCAAACATATGTTCAGTGCCGTTTTTTGTGATTCTGAAGCCGGTAAGACCCTTTAGACCGTACTTAACATCTGGCATGGACCTCAGTAGACGTTTAACCTCATAGTATGCGGCCCGCTTCTTGGCAATCTCAGGTGGAAAGTCCGGGAAGATGAACACAGTTTTGTCTCTGAACTTAAGCTGCCCACCACGGCTCGCTTTTCGCCAAATATCTTCCTTGACGTCGTATCGATGGAAGCAAATAACGAAGGCTCGCGGACGGCTACCCTCCGCAGGTTTCGGTGCAAGTGTACGATGCGCGCGAGCAAGGAGTGGAGGTTCAGAAAGATCAAATATCTCCACCAAAGCATCTGCCACGAACTTCGTAGGTTGTGGGCCTTCCAAACCTTCCGGAATTCCCACCAAGCGAAGATTGGATCTGCGGGAACGACACTCTAAATCGATGCGCTTAGCTTGCAGTGAGGCGACCGCTTTCTGAAGAGAAACGACCGTTGGCTCGAGAGAGTGAAGATTTGTCGTCCACTCTGAGGTAGCGGTCTCCAGGCTTGTTTAGCGCTCACTCTGGGTTTTGAGGTCTTCTTTGAAAGATGAAAATGTGTTATGCATTTCTTCTCGTATCAGGGAAATTTTGCCTCGAATTTCAGCGGCGTGCGCGTCAAATTTGGCGTGAATTCCACTTTCAAGCCTGTTAATGGCACCCATAATCGCAACACCCTCAGGGGTGGAAAGTTCAGCCGTTTCCAAAGGCGAGCCGCCGGCACCAGCCGAATCGGCCTTCTTTTGTCGTTGCGTTTTAGAAGACATCGTTGGAACTCATACGACTAAGATTACAACAATATTGTTAGAAGTAAAGTAAACGTCAAATACACAAGATGTAAAAAAAAATATATATATATATATAATATAATGCTGTATCAAACTATAAAGCGAAATTTAAAAGATGGTTTGCGGAGCTCCCGACTTATGCACCCTCACATGGCAGATGCTAAACCGGAAGTCCATTTTTTGATTTAATATTGAAAGTAGAAAAACGAGAAAGCAGTTCCAGCTTGATTTTTCGTTTTTCGTTCTCAGGTAGAAAAATGAATAAACAGCCTGAATATTCAATCTCTACACGTGGGCGGGAATGAAATGCGCCTTTCCTCTGATTTCTCAGCTGAAGATCAGACTGTTCCATCATCAGTTCTTCCTCAGTTCCGCACAGCAGAATAAAAGTCCTCCGCTGCTGCAGTTGTGCGGATTCTTAACGTGTTTATTGCAACTACATTTCATCTTTTTCTCATCAAACAACCAGACTAATGGCTCGACACGAACCATACCGGGGAAGAGCCTAGACAGGGCTTTAACATGTTTTAAAAGGTGTGATGTTCCTCAAACATACTTTCAACTTTAATTTGATTAACAATTTAACATTCTAGAAACGTTCATTTGTAACATTCTGAGAACCTAAAAATGTCCAGTTTCCTTAATGTTACTAGAATGTTATTTAAGGTTAGTTTGATGTTCCTGACACATTCTTTGAATCATTCAAACACTTGCTGTGAACAAGCACTGAAAGAAATGAACCCTCTGGGGTCTGAGGTGTTCTGACAGGCTCTGACGTTTGTGCTTATTTCTGTTACTTGTGACATTTTCATGGCTAAAGTCTGATTACACTGTATTTAGCACAAACTCTGCTACAATAATATGTCAGCATCATGTATGAAAAAGGTTGTAGTTTTAATTTAAAGTAGTTTTCAATTGGTTGATGAAAAAATAATTAAAATTAAGATACAATTTATACAAAACGAATTTCACTTTAAAGAAAGGCTTTCTACAAAACAAAACTTAATGAAGTGGTCAAAATCATGTCTGAACCACTCCATGTCTCTCGATATATAGCGCATCGTATCTTACTCATGCTGTTCACTTTTCATTATCAACATAGATGGAAAAAAAACAACATTATAATATTTGAACAAATATGAAACTAAATGCACTTATTTAATGGCTACACATATAGTAGGGCTACATACTCTCTATTTGTACAAATTGCTGCACATTCATTTAATTCAGAATTTTGCACACATAAGTTTAAAGGCATTTGTTTGTGCATAGTAAAACATATCTGCAACATTTATCAAGTTCACGAATAATTGTGCGTGCATTTATTAATCTTTATGATGCTAAAATCATAATAAAGTGGGCTATACTATGTACAAAAAATCAGATGAGCCCAGAATATGAACAGCATTTTCCTCCCATAGAAAACCATTATAAGAGCGCTTAATGTGGCTTAATGCAGATTAGAATGTCCCCTTATTATTTCGAAATAGTGAGTTATTATGTCGAAATAATGAGACATTATGACATATAACGACTTAATATCCTGAAATAACAAAATACGTTTTTGTTATAGGACAGAACTACAGCCATAAGATCTACCTGAAGGATTCTGCAGACCAGGGAGATCTCAGGAAACAGGTGAAGAGCCAGGAAGAGATGCAAAGACTGATAAAGAAGATTGCTAGAGAAAGTTCGCTCATAAAATTGGGTAAATATTTAGCCATTTGTGGTTTTATTTCTTTTAATTCTGAGAGATTTTCATGTAAAAAGTTAAATGATATACATGTAAGTGATAATCTATGGTTTGGTGTGCATTGATTGGGGGGCAAAAAAAAACCATGATATTGAGGCAAAGAACCAGCAACAGCTGGTCATGAATTATGCTAATGGTGTACCATTACTAAGACGTAAATCACACTTTTAAAATTAGCTGACCTCGTACACACTGTAAAAAAAAAATCTGTAAAAAAACGGAAAATGTACTGGCAGAAAATTACCAGGACATTTTCTGTTAAATTACGGACAATTCCTTCAAATCTAAAACGGAAAATTCTGTATATTAACAGTACATTTTCCGTACTATTCACGGATAATCCTTATACAGAAATTTCTATTTTTATAGAATTGTATGGCATATCGTTTAGTAGCAAATAATTCAACAACAATATATACAAATTGAACATGGTTTATTTTTGTAAACATTTTCATGTAAACATTATTAAATGCATTCAATGGGTAAAGATATATATATATATATATATATATATATATATATATATATATATATATATATATATATATATATATATATTACATCAATTAAACAATGTGCAAAGCACCATTAAAACATTTTCAAAAGCAAAACAATACAAATACAGAAACAAACAGACAAAACCAAATGGAATACAAAGACAGGGCTGCTGCTTTTTACATTAAAAATAGCTTTAGACTAATAGTTAATAGTAGAGGGAAATGTTACAGTGTTGATGCCATTTTTCTGTAAGAGAACACAATATTCCTTAAAGGGTTAGTTCACCCAAAAATGTAAATTCTGTCAGTAATTACTCACCCTCATGTTGTTCCAACCCCGTAAGACCTTTGTTCATATTTGTAACAAAAATTAAGATATTTTTGATTAAATCTGAGAACTGGCTCACTCCTCCATAGGCTTCTATGTTATTGAAACTTGCCGGCCCACAAAGTTAGTAAAGACAATGTTTAAAATAGTCCAAGTGACTATAGTGGCTCAACAATAAGTATATCAAGCGACGACAATACTTTTTGTGCGCAATAAAATAAAATAATGACTTTATTTAACTATTCGTTTTCTTCTGTGTGGGCCTCTGAGAGTTAACGTAGTGTAAACAGTGCAGCACTTCTGGGTTGTACGTCAGCACGTAGACTCACTATTGGCCAGCATCAAACGCATAACCAGCGTCGGCCAATAGTGAGTCTACATTCTGACGTACAACCCATCAGCTCTGTGCTGTTTACACTACGTTAACTCTCAGAGGCCCACATGAAGAACATGAATAGTTGAATAAAGTCGTTATTTTAGGGGGGGTTTTTGTGCAGAAAAAGTATTCTCATGTTACTTTAATGATGTCTTTACTACCTTTCTGGAGCTTTAAAGTGGTAGTTATTTAAGCTGTCAACAGAGGAAGAGAAAGCTCTCAGATTTCATTAAAAAGATCTTAATTTTTGTTCTGAAGATGAACAGAAGTAAGTAATTAATGACATTATTTTAATTTTGGGGTGAAAAACTTTCCTCCTTCGGTACGTTCAGTTAAAGGTCCATTTTGAGATTTGACAAAAGCTTAAACTTTACATGGATTTTCGGGAAAAAAAAGGAAGGAAATGGATATATGAAGAAAAAATGGATATGTTTTTAGCTACACAAGAAATTAAATGAAAGAAACTGAACTACAAAGTATAATGCAGACCAGGTTGAGGTTGAAAAACAATCGTACAGTGTTTTACATTTGTTAAATTATCAACTGCCATCCCTAATTCTTTCAAATTCAAACACTGTATAAAACGCTAAGACTTCTGTTTCCAGTGGACTCCATTTGCATGTTATGTTAGCTTGTCTGCTCAACTATACCTTATAATGTGTTTCATTATTTTCAACTACATAAACAGCAACACAACAACATGCTAGAGATAAATAATTTGATTAAAAATGTGTTGCTTACCTTTATATGAACTCCAGGATAAGTGCCATGTAGCTCACTGCCTCAGTGGGGTAGGAGATGTGGTCAATAACTTCTTGAATGACAGCAATCTTGAATGCCCATCATCTTAAACAAATAAGATATTACAAAATGAAAAACATTACACTATCACTTCAGAAAACCGCTCCAAAAAGAGTTTAAATATTCCCTATACAATTTGTTTTTCTACTGACCATATAAGCTTACAAATCTTTGAAGGGGGTGTTCAGCAACCGACTTTTTCTATAAACATTTAAATTTAGTTTTGCCAATATTGAACACTCATAATGATTAATAAAAAAATAAAAAAAATGCTAATAAAACAAAATACAAACCCATAAGGATGGTGGTGGTGGGATGCACAGTACAGCAGCAAAGTCCTGTCAATAGATGAGAAAAAAAACAGAAACACTATGAAACAAACTAATGAGGAGGGAGCTGGTAAAGAATGACTAACGTGACAGGCAGAAGTATAGATAATAGAAGTCATGTTACATGTAAATTAATATTTCAAGTGTATTATTTGGTCTTAAAAGTCATGTGTGTCGTCTAAAACAAAATCAAGACAATAAAAAGTCTAACGTAAACATAACTTTGTTACTTCATTTGGCAGAAAAGGTGGAGGTGCTTTCCTTGATCCAGCTGAACTGCACTTAGGTAAAGTTGGTTTTATATCCGCATATTCACACATTCGCGGACTTCCGCGTTCAATAACTCGTGAACTAAACGTTGTTGCTGCAGAAAACACCTATCACATATAACTACAGATAAAACACCAGAAGCTACAACATGATTTTCCTCAAAATGATATTTCCTTCGCACTGGACAAAATACATTGATCTCTATGCGTAGGCTGCTAAGAAGGGACCATCTGCAAAGTGCAAACCCGAAGGAAAGCTCGTTTTGAGGAAGATTTAAATATTAAAACAATGTTATTTGTGTAGTAACAATATTCAGCTCACAAGATATTGAACGCGGAACTATGAACTACCGCGAATATGCAAATATAAAACCAACTTTACCCAAGTTGCAGACTTGATCATGTAGGACCTCAGTTTCACATTTGTGGACAGCACCATGAACATAGTCAAGTAAAAAAAAAAAGAAGTTGCCATCCAGGGTAAAAATAGTTTCAGGTTTGATATTTGCTGCGTATTCACCTAGACTGCTTTAGTGTACTTTTGTGTAGGCTACTGTACATACAGTACGCAAATATGTTTTATGTAAAAGTTACAGTAATTCACCAAAGGGATTTTTTTCATGTTCCAAAGGTAGTGCTTTCCTATTGACCAGACTGACTTACTACAGGTGAAATTTTGACAATACCTCCTTTACTGTATGTACAATAAACAAATAAGTTTAAGAAAAAATTACAGTAATTCACCAAAAGTATTTTTTTCCTGTTCCAAAGTCTGTAGTGCTTTCCTAGTGACCATACTGACTTACTACAGGTGAAATTTTGACAATACCTCCCTTACTGTAAGTATATTACAAACATATTATTATTAAAAAATACTGTAATTTCTCCTTTTTTCATGTTCTAATGGTTATAGTATGTTCCTAGTGATCACTCAATTAACTTTGATAAATGTATTAGGTAAAAGTATGTATTAGAACTGCTGTTCCTTGTACAACACAATTCTTTCATTGATTAAAAAAAGCAGATATTTTAGGTTAATCATGTTTTCAATGTTATAAATAAGCAACACCGTTATTGTAATGATTCAAGTTAAGTTTTTGTTATGAAGTCCTGAAGAAGTGGATTCTGGAACACACTGCTAATTCAATGTATATCTAATGAGTGATTATAATCAAGGTATTAATCAATAGTTTTCCTTCTATACTGTATATCAAATGAGTTGAATGACTACTCTAGGCTTATGAGATTTTACTTTGTTATAGAAATTACCAGTGTGATTATCGAAAATGTTATTTCATGTATCCTTTAAATGTCTGTATTTGATATCTGAGGTGTAACGTAAGGGTCTGGCCCATGCCAGGAATGCAGTAACAGTGCTTGCTCATTTAGCCTGGCTTCCAGAGATGAAATATGGACTTCTTTAACAGGTGTCACTACATCCATCTGCTTTTCTAGGCTGATAGCAATGGTCTCAGGAGTCATTGAAACCTATAGTTGAGAGACCATTTCTTAGTTAAAGTCTTTACTTTACAGTTAGATTTAAAGTATCCTCTCCTTGAGAGAAAGAACATGTTTTCTTAATGTTTTGAGAAGACTCTCCTCCTCACCAAATCCAATCTTGAAGAAACTGTGTGTGTGTGTGTTAGTATTCTTGGTTACAGGTTAAGGAACAAGTGAAAATATAGCTGCAAGCAGCGATACGGGGCCAAGCCCCTGAAGCAGCAGCAAGAGCAGGAATAGTAAAAACAGCAGAAATTGAAGAAAAAAGAGCTGGCTTAGAAGCATAGGTGAAAATGAACAGAAGTTCAGATGAGAATGAACATAGAATGAACAAGACATACATTAAGAGGAAGAAAGATTAGTACAACGTTGAATAATAAAGGAATCAACATGACACAAAATTACACACAATTTTTTTAAATCATGCCACGTGGGGCTCGAACCCATTATCTCTGGGTCAGATACCTGTCACTCATATCATTGTCCCACTGGGAAGTTGTGTTTTTGGCAAGATGAAGAAGGTCCAATAGTTCAAGTGAGAAGCAATTCAAAATGAATAATTTTTGTATAAATTTGCTGCATGTTGTATTTATCGAGTTTGTTCACATATAGACACCATGTCTGGAACAGAAGCAACTTTTTCACCACTTAAGGCCACAATACCTCTTGCGATCTGGGAATGTGCCACACCGCATTCAAACCCACAACCGGAATGGTTCATGGTTCATGCTAACCAATTAGCATGCTAAGCTAACTACCATAAGGCAACAAATACAGGTCAAATTTGGAGAAAAATATATCGGGAACGGTAGCAAAAATCAAAAATCTGTTCAGTCACTTCTGTGTGGCTCGGTCCAAAGATCATCTGAGCCAATTTTCATAAAAATTGAACAAAATTTGAATGAGGAGTAGCACAAAAAATTGAACACTGTACTTTTCAAAATGGCCACTACTGTAATGGGCAGCGTCTTATTGTAAGATATTGATTGTGATTACCATAATGAGGGGAATCAGGTGTACTAAGTTTCATTTTACATCTATTTACATTCACATCTACATCAAAGGGCTCAAAAGCTATAACCCTTTTAATGTTGCATTTTTGAACTGGTGGTGGCGCTATTGAGTTGGTCCTACAGACTCAAAAACTGGTCCAATTACTATTCATTACAATCACTACAAGTGTGGAAGTTCACAACGTGCCTAAATTCAGGGTCCGAATGTCAGCCGCATAATTGATGGAGATATGCTTCAGTCTATCTATGTGTAGAAAAAGTGTGATTATTTATTAGCCAATCAGAATAATTCAACCTGAAGCAATGACAAAGCTTAGACCTTGGTGAAGGGTATAATTGCTGTGATTTTTGTAAATGTAAGGGGAAGCGGCCTACTTTTGATCACTGGAGTAATCACTCCTTGTGATTCTTTAAGCTGACTTCTGCCTGATGAAACTGCAAACTATCTTCAGTAAAATTTCCTTTAATTTATTATAATTCTGACTCTTGTCTTAAATTGACTGCACTTCTAACGCCTGGTCTTAATAAATCCTATCTGGTCCTTGGGTCTTTAACTGTAAGTCCCAAAATACAGATATACAGTGGTAATCCATATTGCAACAAGGACAATAAAGCAGAAGTTTCAGCAGATATTCTTTAATGATGTTCCACTGTTTAAGGTACACAGTGAGCACAACCATTGGGCATCTTTTCCAGGTAGCTTGTCTGGTGATAGTCCAATGCAGCATACATTGGGTACCATCTTTGGCACTGTTCACGTTGGTAAACATGACAAGGATTAACTATGTAACAAACCACTAACAGTTATAGTTATGTGTGTTAACCAATTACATAATGCAATGAATAAATATTAAATAACATGTTCAATTGCTTAAATATTTTTGTTTACCCAAAGTAGTCCTGACTGAAAACATTTGAAAAAATTGTATTCAAACACACATTTGTTTTACTTAAACTTTTACGTCACTTCACTAAACGAAAATATAGTACAGTAAAAAGTACTTGACAAAACAATCAGTTAAAGGGTTTATGATAATATAAGAACAACTTAAACCAAGAGAGGATCAACAACAGCAAAATTTTGAAGAGGTGAAATTGAAATATTACGCTGACCACAAGGAATTAATTACAACTTTTATGTGTAATCCCAGTGGTATTCCATGAACAATTAGAAAGATAATCGAAATAAAACAGTGCACTGTACAGTATCTTGAATGCCTCCATGATCTTGCTGTTCATTATCTGTCAGATTTGCTGCACCAATGCGTACAGGTTCAGTCACTACTGTTAATAATAATGTAGCCCCTATTAATGTACTACAGCCTTAAACAAAACAAAAAAAATTAGAGTATTATATTATTATGTAAAACAGTATTATTAGGTATTGTCAAAATTTCACCTGTAGTAAGTCAGTTTGGTCACTAGGAAAGCACTACAGCCTTTGGGATATATAAAAAAACACCACTATAGGTGATTTACAGTTTATTTCATAAACATATGTAATAAACATGTAATAATATGCTCAGTACATAAACATGTTTGATAATTGTACAGTAAGGGAGGTATTGTCAAAATTTCACCTGTAGTAAGTCAGTCTGGTCACTAGGAAAGCACTACACCCTTTGGCACACGAAAAAATACTTAGGGTGAATTACAGTAATTCTTTAAAAAACATATTTGTCTACTGTACGTACAGTAAGGGACTTTTTGTCAAAATTTCACCTGTAGTAAGTCAGTCTGGTCTGTAGGAAAACACTACAGCCTTTGGAACATGAAAAAATACTTAGGGTGAATTACAGTAATTTAAAAAAAAAACATATTTGTCAACTGTACGTACAGTAAGGGACTTTTTGTCAAAATCTCACCTGTAGTAAGTCAGTCTGGTCACTAGGAACATGCTACAACCTTCGGATAGTAAAAAATCCCTTTAGTGAATTAAAGGGATAGTTCACTTTGAAATTAATTTTTGATATGTTTTAGCTTACCTCAAGGGCATCCAAGATGTAGGTGTCTTTGTTTCCGCAGTAGTTTCAATTTTGATATTTTTAGGTCAAACCGTTCTTGTCTGTCAGTCATATAATGCAGGTCGATGGTCACTATCTCAAAACACAAGCACAGAGTCCAAATTAAACAATTCCCCATCGTAAGTACACATTGATGGCCTAAGACACGAAACGAGCGGTTTGTGTGAGAAAACGAACAGTATTTATATCGTTGTTATCTCTTGAACACAGCACACGTCCAAATGATCTGACGGCTCGGGCGGGTATAGATATATACATAGATGTCGCCTTGGCTACGGTTTCGTTCCAATGAACTGCAGTAGCGAAGGCGACATCTAGTGTATACATCTATACCCGCCCACGGGCGGGTATAGATGTATACACTAGATGTCACTTGGCTACGGTTTCGTTCCAATGAACTGCAGTAGCCAAGGCGACATCTATTTATATATCTATACCCGCCCGCGCCGTCAGATCATTTGGACGTGTGCTGTGTTCAAGAGATAACAACGATATAAATACTGTTCGTTTTCTCACACAAACCGCTCGTTTCGTGTCTTAGGCCATCAATGTGTACTTACGATGGGGAATTGTTTAATTTGGACGATGGGGAATTGTTTTAATTTGGACTCTGTGCTTGTGTTTTGAGACAGTGACCATCGACCTGCATTATATGACTGACAGACAAGAACGGTTTGACCTAAAAATATCAAAATTGAAACTACTGCGGAAAAAAAGACACCTACATCTTGGATGCCCTTGAGGTAAGCTAAAACATACCAAAATTTTATTTCAAAGTGAACTATCCCTTTAATGTAATTTTATTCTAAAAATATTTATGTACATTATGTACAGTGAGGCAGGTTTCCTTAATACAATCATTATAATGCACTTTTTATTGTTGCTAAAGTACAATCAATAGCATTAGAACACATACTGTAAGAGAGATTTTCTGGTACATCTGTACTTTGCAAAAATGTAGTTGTATGTTTGCACACAATGGAAAAAAATAGAACTTTTTAGACGGTCCCTAATGTTCTTTAACACACACATTGAATGTTCAGTGAACATGTATGCCATTAAAACAATATTTGCCCATTTTGAATGATTGTGGAGAGTGTTGTAGTTCACCATCTTTGTCCTAAAGATCATGTAGCTGCTTTTATTTAGCAAAAATGTGCTTTATTGCGCTTGTTATTGAGACAGTTTTTAAGCAAAAAAGTGCGAATGTGCGAATATAAAACCAACTTTACCTAAGTCTGAACTGCATCTTCACGTACAGTCTCTCTTCACGTTGTACTGTATCGTCATGCAACAACAGAAACACAAACAAACTAATGAGGAGGGAGCTGGTAAAGAATGACTAATGTTACAGGCAGAAGTATAACAGCAGTCGTGTTAAGTGTAAATTAATCTTTCAATGTCATTATTTGGGGTTTAAAGTCATATAATATGTGTCCGTGTGTCGTCTAAAACAAGACAACAAAAAGTCTAACATATAACATTAACGTTAACTTAACTTACCTCAACTGACGGTTTTACTGTATCTTTACGTATCATGATGTATCGTCATGCCTTTTAAATCAACTAAGTTAAGTCTTGAATGGCCTTTCCTTTTCTTGACGATTCCTCTGGTAACGTTAGCTTTTGTAGGAAAACATTAAACTGCTCCAAAAACATAAGTTAACTTACTGCACGTCTTTATCATAACGTTAACTGGTTAACGGATGCGCACCACCGACAAATAAAAGTCAATAAACCAGTTACAACGAGGACAATATAACATACAATAAGGGAACTTCCCCGAGTGTAAACTAAATCTTTCAATGTGTGACGATATGCATAAAATGATAAAACGGCTCCGACATTCATTTGCCTAACATGCCAGATTTCAACTAAATAACGTTACGTAAACAGCTTATTTGACATATAGCTAAATATAATTTTCGGTTTTTACCACAGAAGTGTCAGAATGGCTTCCACACATCCGAAATCTGACTTTAAAAAGAAACTTTGGCTGCGTCATCTGCGTGTGTAATGGCGCTTGCATCTCAAACTTTTCGCGCCGATCAGGTTTTGAATTACAACTCGTAATTCAAAATGCGGGTAAAAGACCTGTAAAAGACAAATACGGAAAATTCCTTTAAAATAATATGGTACATTGTACCGGATTTTTGCGGATTTTTTTTTACAGTGCAAAATATCTAGGTTTTTCAAAACAATTGAGGAGCTTTTTTTCAAAACGCTATAAATCCATTTCAGTAGTTTTCAGGAAAATTAATTGTTTTACCTAGACCCACACATTTTGTGAATATTCAATTGATCCTGTTAAAAAAAATGTTTTTTTTTGGCTCAGTCTGAACATGTTGAACTATGATTATTAAATCAAACAACAATATTGTTGATGATAAATTAAAAAAGTTATTTTTTTTTATTTTTTTTTAAATGCTGTAAATCCATCAATTTTTTTCAAAACGCTATAAATCGATCAATTTTTTCCAAATATTCTCTGATATTCTATTATAAATGAATATAATTTTTAGGAAAGTGTCAAACCTGTAACAAGTAGGACCAATTTGTCCACTACATATGCATGAAAAAACTAATTATTAAAAATATTCAATAATGATAACGATATTCAATAGGCAAGTCAGTTAGTAATTTATACATTGGCATTCAGTAAAGTGTTGAACCCATAAAAAGTAGAACCATTGTCCGCTTTAGGGTAGACTATACAGTTGAGACTTTTTTGATTTTTCACACAAAAATAGATACTGAAAAGAAGTGAATTTCCACATGACATTTCATTAGCTTGTAGACTAAGATATTATCAATCAATAAAACCCACAAGTAGTTTATATTTTCCACAATTAGCTCATAAAAATAAGGTGCTTTTTGCCTCAATTGTACCCATATGAGACAGTGCCATGGTACAGTTGAGACACCCATTTTTAATGATGTAAAGGTAATTAACCATTCATTGTGAACATAAAAAAATAAAGAAAATAACAATTGAGCAACATTTTTGTTTATTCATCCATTTATATTCATTCATTTTATTTAAATTAGCACTGGTTAAAATTTATAAAGCAGGAACAATATATGAAATAATATTTATTAATAATACACATACATTTAAATATCACAAATATAAAATTTTATTTTCATTTGTGTCCTATGCTTTAACCTGTTATCATAACACTGAACACCTAAACAGTGTGTGACATAATAGAGCTCTATCGGGGTATAGATACACGTGTGTCTCCTCCGCTGGCCACCTCGCACATTTCTCTAGATTTTGCAATTACCTTGCATGACACAATACCATGAAATATGCCAGTTTTTAGGGCACATAATAAAGTTTGTAGTGATACCAGTTACGTTTAACAGTCACATAAGGATAATAAGCTATTCATTGTGGAGAGTGCATGGTGAAGTGAACGTCATACCTTAGAAAAAAAACTTTTCCCGATATCTTCGGATCGGAGATGCGTCCGTTGTTCAAATTTCCCACAATCAAAGAGGACACTAATACGCATGTGCACAGCAAAAATCACACAACTTGTGCTTGAAACGCAAGTTATTTAAGGTTTCTCAACTGTACACATGTCTCAACTGTAGGCACAGTCTACCCCTACATAAAACAAATCACATAGTGTGTGTTAATGAGATATCCTTTGAGTATGTGGGAGGACAGAGAGAGAGAGTGAGAGAGTGTGTGTGAGAGAGCCAGTGAGTGTGTGTGTAAAAGAGAGAGAGAGAGAGAGAGAGAGAGAGAGAGAGAGAGAGTGAGTGAGTGAGTGAGTGTGTGTGTGTGTGTGTGTGTGTGTGTGTGTGTGTGTGTGTGAGAGAGAGAGAGAGTGAGTGGCGTTAACACCAAACGCGAATAGAGTGTCTGGCGCGAGTGATTTCCATGTTAAGTCAATGTAAAGACGCGCGAGAGAGTCTTATTTTTCTTTTCATGTTGGATTGCGTAGAACGCTCACCGAATTCGGATTAGTAGAGAGGATATATCGCGTTTAGGCTAAAAATAGGTTCGGCGCTTATCGCGGTTTGGAAAGGAACTGTACATTTTAAACATGGAAATATAGCGATTTGCCATGAAACGTTGATGGAGCAGTGAATAGGTTCAGTACACAGCAAAATGACATGACAAACTAATTTTTTTATTTTTTTTTCAAATGGCGTTTATCGCGTTTTGGAAAATAGCTCTTCAATTGCAACCAAGGCTCTTTGATAGGAAAATAACTGCTGAGGGGTAAATTCAAATAATGTTAATTACCTTATTTTATATTATTCTGTCTTGTCTTTAGTCATTTTAAGTGATCTTGAGGCCCACTGAGTAAAGGGCCCCTATTGAGCAAAGACAAAATGCAAAGTTATTATAATTCTTAAAGTGTAAATTAATTAAATTCCTCTCTCTTTATCAGATCTGAGGATTGTGCTGTTGGGTAAAACTGGATCAGGAAATTGTTCAACAGGAAACACCATCATCGACAAAGTTGTGTTTGAGCAAGTTTTTTATGCTGAGTCTATGACTAGACACTGTGAAAGACATGTGACTTCAGTGGAGGATTAAACCATCTCAGTGATCGACACTCCAGGACTATATGATACGTCAACGAGTGAAGAAGAACTGAAGAAAGAGATTCTGAAGTGCATCTACATGTCTGCTCCTGGTCCTCATGTGTTTCTGCTGGTCATCAGACTGGGTGTGAGATTCACAGAAGAAGAGAAGAAAACAGTGAAATGGATCCAGAAAAACTTTGGAGAAAAAGCTTCTCATCACACCATCATTCTGTTCACTCACACTGATCATCTGAAGGGGCTTTCATTAGATGAATATATCACTGAAAGTAATGATCTCAAGGCTCTTCTTGATGAGTGCGGTGGCAGATTTCACTCATTCAACAATGCAGACATGAATAATCACTCTCAGGTCACAGAACTGCTGAAGAAGATTGATGAAATGGTGAGGATCAATGGAGGACAGCACTACACTAATGAGAGATTTAAAGAAGCCCAGAGAAAGATTGAACAAGAGGCTTTTAAACAAAAACTGATAGACTATGGGCAAACAGCACTAACAGTAATAGGAGGAGGGGTGGTAGGAGCAGCAGTAGGAGCAGTGGTAGGAGAAGGGGTAGGAGCAGCAGTAGGAGCAGCAGTAGGAGCAGTGGTAGGAGGAACAACAGCGAAAGAAAAAAAAAAAAAGGGCCACAGTTAATCTGATTGAACAACGAAGGCCAAATCTTCATCTACTAATTTCTAATTCGGCTCTCTAAAAGATTTGATGAGAATTGGATTGAGTTTTTTGAGATTGCCATGTTCAGTATATACTGTATGATTTTAACAGTCAAAGACTGTAAAAATGCTACAGTGAAAAATTGTTAATTGGTTAAGAGAAAGTTTCCTTACTATATATGGTAAACAACTGTGATGGATCTAACGGTACATTTAATGTAATTTTACTGTACAATACTGTTAAATTTACAATTTTTGGAAGTGAAAAAGAACAAGTCATTGTATAATTTACAGTAAAAAACATAAATTGACATTCCCGCAATTCCCTGCGTGACACTTCACATTTGATGTATTTTTGTTGAAATAACTATGTTTTTTCATAGTTTTCTTAGTTTTTTTCTAATCAGTTATGACATTAGGGTTTTATGTTACATTTAATGTTGTTAAATTAATGTTTATTGCATTTTTAAAATTTCACATCTGTTACCATGATGGTGTTTAGTGTTTGTGTGAATGACACCGTGCAGCTTCTATATATTAGTATTAACTTTCTTGTGAAAGAGCTGCTTGTGATGATCTTTAATCATCATGTGATTTCATCTCCACTGTGATTGGTGGTTGTCAGTGTATTATTATGGTACAAAACAGATATAAATACTTCAATAGGTCAGTAAATTAACATTATATCACATAATTAAATACGGTTTATTACTGTAAATTTAAGTAAAGTCTGTAAAATCTAAAATGTTGCTACAGTATTTTTTATGGTAAATTTCTGGCAACCACAGCTGCCGGTATTTTACCGTAAATTGAACAGATTTTTTTTTTATAGATTAATTAATCTGTTGCATTGTGATTGTAAAAATCTGGAAATATATATTTCATTTTCTTCCTAAACAAAAGTGCTATTTTATAGACAAAGTAATTTCTATATAAACAAATGCAATACATTTAAAAAAAAATTTATACAACAATTCTTTCTGGTTCTCGAATCTGATTGGCTGAGAGCCTTTTCCTGCCGTGCGACATTCACATATATTGCACTTACATGTTCCCATATAAATGTGAATGTATGTTATACACACACACATATATATATATATATACACACACACACACATTCACGGAATAAGTTTTTAGTAATTTCTAGTTCCCAGCATGCTTTGCTTCTGACTGACTTCTGAAAGGAGAGCCAATGTTAAAATGAAGTGTTATTTAATGTGTTTCGCTCAATATTAATATCTGTTTGTGTTTAATGCTCTATTATTTTTTTTATTTTGAATGTTTTCTGGTATGTGTGAGTTTTTGTGGTTGTCATTGTCTTGAAGAGTCGAGCCTGTGGTTCGGTTGATGATTGGACAAAGAACATTATTATTATAATTATTATATTTTAAAGTAATGTCTTTCATCTCCTCAGCACAGTCATAGTCTCACGGTTAAATGCGTTACATGCAGGTGCTTTTGATAACTAGCTTGAAAATGTAGCTCAAACAGTAAAGTGTCGGCGCTTGCAACACTAAGGTCATGGGTTTGATTCCCAGGGAAAGCAAGAACTGATAAGAATGTAAATGTGTACCTTGAAATGCAATGCAAGTCGCTTTGGATAAATGTTGTAGGATTGAGTGCGAAACAAACACAAATGAATCTTCCAGGTGAATTGTTCAAACATAATTTCTCACAGAACGGAACATTCCAGACACCAAATCACCAACCCCAGAGCCATAAAAGAAGGCTCCAGCCAGCCAGTCTCCACTGACCAACGAAAACCCCCAGCTAAGAACTTTATGGCCATGCAAGCTTCAAAGAAGATGAGCCCAACTAAAGAAAGAACTGGTCAATGTAAGATAGCTTGGAAAAGAATGATTGGCTCAGAGATAGCACAATTCAGCCCGATCAAGATAACAGCAGAAGCTGCTCGAGCCCACAACATTCCAGACTCCCCCCTCCGTAAGGACCTCTGATAGACCTCAGGGTGTAAAATCGTTTCAAACCACAGAGCTGAGATTTTACCTATAACATAAATAAAATCATTCAAGAACAATTTTCAATGGACTTATAGATCAAGCATCATGCAACGACATGATTCTATATTGTTCCTACAATAGATGGGTGTATCTGATATGCTTAGATGCCATACAATTCATGTAATTGTTATAATTGTTAGATTTTTGAATGAAAATGTGTTGTGTTTCATATCGATATGATCGTATGTTCTTAATTCAAAGGATGGCTTGATTGAAATCTGTGGAAAATGTTTCGGATTCTTATAATAGTAATAATGTCTTAGCTGTGGCCTCTGTACTCTTTGCTAGAGCTTAGAGAGTAAGGAGAGCACAGATAAGCTTGATTTATGATAAGAAGTGAAGAAAACGCCACCTCCTAAACAAAGACAGTGTCTAATTGGTTAGAACTGATCCAGGAGGCTGGGCGGACATTTGAGTTTAAAATCTTAACACCAGAACAAAGTTGAGAGTTTCAGTGCAGAACCAAAAATGCAGCGGGAGATGAAGATCTAAGACAGACAAGTAACCATGTAAAACGCGCAGACGAAATAACCCAAATCAAGATCTGAAGAACATGGGTTAAACAGCTTCATTCAAGCCATCATCTACTCTTCTCAATTTCCTTTCTTTTCTTAGTTTCCTTTCTTTTCCGTTGTGAGTCTCGGTTCTAAGTTAAGTTTTGCGACAAGATTTCGAGCCACGTTTCTTCTGCAAAGCCAGCTTCAAACAAAGACTTTCATTCCGCCAGCACGCCACGTGACTGACCACGTGACCCAGACATCAGGCACGGAGACCAGCCAACGAACGGACCGGGAAAACCCTTTACACGCAACAAAAAGGGAATCCCCAAAAGCAAAGACAAGCAAGTACTGCCTCCAGACTCTTAAACTGAACTGGTGTATTTGATACTGATTTAATAACCTAGGAAACGATAAAAGGGTTAAACTAATGATTGATGGTTCATTCAGGTTGTGTTTTATAAGTGCATAGAAACTTGGGATTACATCATCTCACTCTTAAACTCACTCTTAAAACTTAATCTTTCCTTACTCTCTTTCTTTCTGCAACGCGTATGAATGTGTGTGTCTGTGTTAGATATTAGTTGTATGTGTTAGAATAATCAATAAAGTCTTGTTTGTATTTTAAAGAGAAATATTACTTGTGTTATTGTGCTTACAAATTTAATGTCTTAAACTTCTGATCTAAGTTACCTTGCTAACTATATAGTGTTTCACTATAGTTCGGATATTTATATCCGTTGCAGAGTTGATAATTGCAGCCAGTTCAAATGAACCGCGAACGAGTCATTTGCTCGGTTGTAATAAGTGACTCTTTTGAATTCCCTATAAATTAATTAATAATTCCTTTGAGCTAAATTGTAATCACTACAAATTACAAATATCTTACATATTGGTGGAGAATGCGGGCAGTTTAACCTAAAATTGTAAGCATATACGAAGTAATTATATTTTCATAGTAGCCTATGCGGAGAGATCCGAACCTCCGAGTCTGTGTGTATGAGGTATGCAGCGCGCGCCGCGCGCTCTGTTTGAATGAATGACCTGCTGCTTGAGCTGTTACTCTAGTCTAGTCTGCCTCCCCATTTTATTCTTTTTATTTGTTATTTTATTCAAACTGCAGTAAAATAACCCAAGATATAAGATCCCACGCAACGATAAGGTAACAATTGAGCGTGTCCCTCGATTCTGAAATACTTTAATTATAGCTTAAGACATCTGCGTGTTCCAGAGTCTTTCAAATAGCTATAACGTTATGTGTGTTTGTATCAGTCAGAGAGATGAATTAAATTAAAACTGCAGTAATTAAAATAACCATGTAAAGGACGGACGAGCGTGTCCCTCGTCTAACGTGAACGTTAGTCCTTATTTATCTGATCGTCACTCAGTGCGTGTTCCACTGGGACGAATATTCTCCTCACAGATTAGTCTTTGTTTCTCAGGTTGTCTGTGCGTGTCCCACGGCAATCCCGTGATAAACTATAAGCTTATCTGTGTCTGTTCAATTAATTCTCGTGTAAACACTGCGTATGTCCGAGTATAGTTGAATAGGAATTATTTAAAGTTGTGTTCAAGTAAAGCTTGACGTTGAAACTCAACCAACAGTTAAAAAACCCTGTTGTTTTTGTGTGCTCAGATAACATTGCACAGAGACGATCCACTGAGATCGTTATTCCATCTATTATACAGCGAAAAGCTGCTGTTGCTTCCTTTAAAGTTAAAACTCACTCTAAAAAAAAAAAAGGAAAAACTGAGTGAAGCCCCACGTCGTAAAACAGCTACGAGTGGCGTCCCATTTGTACAGGTTGAAATGCGCCGACGTTTCACGTAATATTATCAACTGTACGTGCATATTTCTTTGAACATTGTTGAAATGCGCCGACATTTCATGTAACATGCATTACTGTTACAAACTGTAATTCACATGTTTGCCACTAGAGTTTGTTTTGTCGCCATAGTTACAATCGTGACACGGAAGTCTTAACCAACGCTTCCGGAAGAACTCTGAACCCAACAAACTTCTTTGGTGGCTAGGCTAGCTAAGCTAAAGCTAAGCTAAGTAGCTGTTTACCATTGAGGCCTAAACTATGCTAAAGCCTCGAGCATTATTTACGGTTATCATTAATATTAACATCTGTGGTTAATGTGTCTGTTTGAACAACGTTAAAGTGATTTAACCATTTAAACACCTCGACTGTTACACCTGTTGGTCTTTTCTCTTCTTTCCTATTTTACCTGTCTCATACTTTACCCATATTTTTTTTTCTGTGAAAAGGAAATTTCGGTTCACAATTATTAATTTCATTTACCTGCATTTTACTTGAAAAGAAAATACTGGTTTATGATTATTAATTGCCAAATTCTAATTTGATTTAAAAAAGGAAATATTAAATCAAGATTGAAGTTTTATTTTTCTAAACAGGTAATTTCTAACGATTTCTAGATTTATTTTTAATAAATCTAATTTCATAATTTTCATAATTTCTAAATTTCTCTTTTGATTCCTAGCTTGGGAGTGAAAAACCTGAGCCTCAATAGGAGACATTGGCATCTCACTACAAGTTTCAAATAAATCAGAGATAAACCTCTCTTACAAAGTTTTATTTTTGAATGTTTAGTTGTTGGCAACTATCAATTCTATACTCGTAGTTCGACAAAGGCTCCAGAGCCATTTGTGGATCCAATCTCCTTCCCTCCTTTCCTTCTTACATCCTTCCTGTTCTGTCCTGCGTTCCCATCCTTCACATTTGTGGGAAACAAACCTGGAAGAGAACCATCAATCGAGTCTAAAGAAAGAGAAAGATAATTTTTCCAAAGAAAACAATTATTAGGTATTTGATTGGTAATCAAACCCTCTCTTGTTCTCCATACTCTCTCTGTCTTTGTAAACACAATTTACAATTTAACATCTTATCCAAGATTAATTAACAGAGACAAGTGTTGAGCAATCGTCGCCTTCATAGCATCCCGGCTGTAAGCGGTCCAACTGACGGTGTGTGGTGTCAATCCTGTAAAACTCGGAAAAAGGTATCCGCATTATTATTGTATTATTTTTCCTTGTAAACATAAACAATAATATTGTTTACCTTTCTGGAAATAGATTCTCACCGATAGGAAGCATTTACGAGAAAAATAATATTTCTCCTACTTAAGAATTTTCTTTCTTGTTTTATTGAAATTGGTTTTAACCTCTCTCTCTTTTCCCCTTTTCTCAGTGACACATCACAAGTTTAAACCAGCTTTTCATTGATAGAAAATATTTATAAAAATATTTCTCCCATTGAAAAAAAAATCCTTTCAATTGAGATTTGTTTTAACCTTTTTCTCTCTTTTTCCCTCACTCAGTTGAGTGACGAAGTTTCCACATCACTAACCTACCTGTCTACACTGAGACCAACACTTAGACATTACAACACTTCACTATTTGTTGTACAGTCACTTAAACGACACTTAGCTGTTCAACCACATAGGCTTACACCCCACACAGATCTGTGTCAGTCTCTTCACCCCAGCGTGCCAACATGTCGCGGACAACAAACCCCACTGACGTGGACGCCATGCTCAGAGGCATTACAAACTGCCTCACACCAAAGACAATTGAACTGTTATTATTTTTAATAATAATCATAATTCTGAGAAGACTCCTGACACATGATTCAAGCCAGAATCAGAACCACAACCACGTGGAACTAACCAAGATCATCTGTTCCCTAAGCAATGCCTTCACAGCCCAGCTGACACTAAGCGACAAGCACATCACCCACCTTCAGGAGGAGCTGACACGTGCCCAGAGCCGCATGGACAAGCTGGAAGTGAAAGTCCAGGACGACTTCAAGCGTCAGACCACTGAGTTCCTGAGAGAGCTGATGCACACTCAACGCTGCACAGACCAGCTCAAAACGAAAGCTCAAGACAAACTCATGCCTGATGTAGTGGAGCAAGAAACAAAGAAGCAAGTTGACAGGCTCCAAGAAGCCCTTGCAGTCACTGAATATGACAAACAAGAATTAAAGACTGTCCAGATGCACCTGGTAAAACAACTCCAGTCTGCTGAACATCAGCTAGAGAAAGCTAAAGCTGACATTAAAGACAAGAACTCTAAAATTAATGCTCTGAAAGACAACCTGGAAAGGTGCAGTGCTGACATTGATCGTATGACCCAACAGCGAGATGACGCCAACGACGAGCTCTACGCGGTCAGAGATGAACTCCAGCACATTTTCCAACAGAAACCAGAGCCAAGAAGGGAGAGACCTCCCTCAGCATCACCACTGCTGAACAGAACAGAGTCCTCCGTCCAAGAACTGCCATACAACAGAAAAGGTGAATGGCCGCAACCCAGAACATCACCAGCCTTCACCACAGAACCGTTCACTGCCAACAAGCAACGAGAACTCATCCAGGCAGACTCCAAAGCTGCACAGGGGATGACCTTTAAAGATCTCAACCAGCTGGTTAAGAATATCACTCAGTTCAACCCGAACTCCACGGAATGCCCAGACATCCAGTCCCACATCCGAGATATCAACTTCCACCTAGAGGTGAGACCACATGTGACTGACAGAGACAGGTTCTACCTCCTCAGATCGACATCCAGTTCAGAGGTACGAAGCTTCCTAGACCGACAACCTGCTCATGTCAAGTCAAATTACCAGCTACTATGTGAGATACTGATAAAAGAATTCACAGGCCCAGAGTTGGAACACGGTGTGTTAATCGCTTTGGAAACCAAACAAGGTCGACAAGAGACTCCTCAAGCCTACTACCACCGTTTTCGACAAGCCTTCTTTGGTGCACATAACTCACCTGAACAAGAAGAGGATGTGCACTTCAAAAACCTCTTTCTGAGAAACCTGCACCCTGGATTAAGTCATCATCTTGGTCTCGAGGCCTGTGCAGACACAATGACAATTCAGCAGCTACGTGACCTGACACACAAGGCCCACATCAAACAGAAGATGTCCTCAAAGAAAGGTTTGAAAACATCCACAGTGTCAAACTCCTTCAGCCAAGACACAAGCTATGCACTGGAAGACACCCAGTGGCATGACAACACCACAGTCCTTCGCAAGGTGCACAGAGAACGTGACCCCCAGGCCAATGACGGCTACCACACCAACCGCATGGAAAAGCCATGGGACCAGCCACGCTTCTCAATGAACCCACAAGAAGGAAACAACTGGAATCCTAACTGGATATCCAAAGGCTGTCAACCAACGCATCCAAATGCATTTAATGTGAGTAATCGACGACGAAACTCACCCCGGCACCACTCAGTCAACAAACACAACACTGAGTGTGCCCAAGAACAAGACAGTTTACCCTCAGAAGACATGGAGCAACTAATGAGGCAAATGAAAGTGTTCATAGAAAACAAGCTGAACACGAATGACCAACAAGATGAGTCAAATTCACTATGACTAGCGATGGAACGGAAGACCAATGATCATCTGGTACACCTTCATAATGAAGATGACGACCACCTGTTCTACAACAACACAGAACAAAGGGGTCTCTCACAGCCAACCACTGACAAACACCCAGAGGTACCAGAAAACACCACACTGGCTTCCCATCACTCACAAAGAAACCATCACACAAGCTCCAAACTCAAGAACCACGTGTGTGCTACAGTAACCACAGTAAGCACAGAAGGTCAGAAAGTCTGTCACAACCAGAAGGCATCACAAGAGGAGTACAACAACGGAGACAAAGTTTTGCACCACAGCTTCACGCATCCATGCCAAACTGCCTCCCAATGTCTGCCAGAGAACTTCCTGCCTTACTGGACTGACCCCCAGCAGATCATAGAAGATCCCTTTCCTAAGGCAAAGATGCAACAAGCCAATCTTCATCTAAGCTCATCAAAGCTAAGCCAAGAAGCACGTGGGCAAGCCTTCAAGAAAAGGGGGGAGCCAAACAGACTGAGACAGATCTGACCATACATACATACATACATACATACATGCATTACCCTACGCCACTAACATGCTCACTAACACGTAGAGGTTAACCACATCTACCATGGAAAACATTCAACAAACATGTTTTCCCCACAGGTAGAAAACTAACTTCAGAAACTAGCTTAACGACTTAGCTACACTTACCATAGGAAACATACTAGCTATCCATCCAACAAGTAGAACACCTCTCATTACCCTGTGATACCTGACACCTTAGCTGCACAACAGTAGTTATAAGCCATACTAGGAACACTCAATTGTTTTGTTTTACCTCTTCCTTAACTTTCCTTCTTCTTGTATTAGGTAAAATGCATGTCTACCCCCTTAAGGGTCAAGGTCATGGTAGTAGGATTGACGCACCACGCCTGACACTTGTAAGCCGCCTTAAAACGAATGTGAGCCAGAGAGCTCCATGCATGATGGTTCACATAATTGTTACCACAAATTATGTCACCAGAAAATAAAAGGTAAAACGTCTTAACGTAAAACAACTTAGAAGAGAAGATAACAAACAAACGTAATCACAGAATTTGATCAAAGAATCACCGTACCGAAACAAATTAGAATAACAATCCCAAAATTTAAACTCTACTCAATATAATAGACCATATTGAGAGAATGAACTTGAACTTTTAATACTTAAGTAATCTAATGCCCTGCACCAGTACAGTGACCAGTCATGGAGGTGTTGTCTTGTTGTTTGCTTTGTATGTGTCTGTTTCTTCTACCCGTGTTTCTCCAGCGTTCACCGATGTCTTCATCTTAACACATCGCCGTACGAAGAGGGGATATGTAGGATTGAGTGCGAAACAAACACAAATGAATCTTCCAGGTGAATTGTTCAAACATAATTTCTCACAGAACGGAACATTCCAGACACCAAATGACAAACCCCAGAGCCATAAAAGAAGGCTCCAGCCAGCCAGTCTCCGTTGACCAACGAAAACCCCCAGCTAAGAACTTTATGGCCATGCAAGCTTCAAAGAAGATGAGCCCAACTAAAGAAAGAACTGGTCAATGTAAGATAGCTTGGAAAAGAATGATTGGCTCAGAGATAGCACAATTCAGCCCGATCAAGATAACAGCAGAAGCTGCTCGAGCCCACAACATTCCAGACTCCCCCCTCCGTAAGGACCTCTGATAGACCTCAGGGTGTAAAATCGTTTCAAACCACAGAGCTGAGATTTTACCTATAACATAAATAAAATCATTCAAGAACAATTTTCAATGGACTTATAGATCAAGCATCATGCAACGACATGATTCTATATTGTTCCTACAATAGATGGGTGTATCTGATATGCTTAGATGCCATACAATTCATGTAATTGTTATAATTGTTAGATTTTTGAATGAAAATGTGTTGTGTTTCATATCGATATGATCGTATGTTCTTAATTCAAAGGATGGCTTGATTGAAATCTGTGGAAAATGTTTCGGATTCTTATAATAGTAATAATGTCTTAGCTGTGGCCTCTGTACTCTTTGCTAGAGCTTAGAGAGTAAGGAGAGCACAGATAAGCTTGATTTATGATAAGAAGTGAAGAAAACGCCACCTCCTAAACAAAGACAGTGTCTAATTGGTTAGAACTGATCCAGGAGGCTGGGCGGACATTTGAGTTTAAAATCTTAACACCAGAACAAAGTTGAGAGTTTCAGTGCAGAACCAAAAATGCAGCGGGAGATGAAGATCTAAGACAGACAAGTAACCATGTAAAACGCGCAGACGAAATAACCCAAATCAAGATCTGAAGAACATGGGTTAAACAGCTTCATTCAAGCCATCATCTACTCTTCTCAATTTCCTTTCTTTTCTTAGTTTCCTTTCTTTTCCGTTGTGAGTCTCGGTTCTAAGTTAAGTTTTGCGACAAGATTTCGAGCCACGTTTCTTCTGCAAAGCCAGCTTCAAACAAAGACTTTCATTCCGCCAGCACGCCACGTGACTGACCACGTGACCCAGACATCAGGCACGGAGACCAGCCAACGAACGGACCGGGAAAACCCTTTACACGCAACAAAAAGGGAATCCCCAAAAGCAAAGACAAGCAAGTACTGCCTCCAGACTCTTAAACTGAACTGGTGTATTTGATACTGATTTAATAACCTAGGAAACGATAAAAGGGTTAAACTAATGATTGATGGTTCATTCAGGTTGTGTTTTATAAGTGCATAGAAACTTGGGATTACATCATCTCACTCTTAAACTCACTCTTAAAACTTAATCTTTCCTTACTCTCTTTCTTTCTGCAACGCGTATGAATGTGTGTGTCTGTGTTAGATATTAGTTGTATGTGTTAGAATAATCAATAAAGTCTTGTTTGTATTTTAAAGAGAAATATTACTTGTGTTATTGTGCTTACAAATTTAATGTCTTAAACTTCTGATCTAAGTTACCTTGCTAACTATATAGTGTTTCACTATAGTTCGGATATTTATATCCGTTGCAGAGTTGATAATTGCAGCCAGTTCAAATGAACCGCGAACGAGTCATTTGCTCGGTTGTAATAAGTGACTCTTTTGAATTCCCTATAAATTAATTAATAATTCCTTTGAGCTAAATTGTAATCACTACAAATTACAAATATCTTACAATGTGTATGCCAAATGCATAAATGTAAATTTAGCCTCAGGTAAGCAACCTTGGGGGAGGAACAACTATAAAGAATGAAGGATGCCCCACTTGTGGTCACTCTGCAGGCACTTTGTAACGACTGTATGACTGCTGACCTTTCCTTGCAAGGGAATAAATAATTATTGTTAAAGACAATTGATACCTGTTTGTCTCTTATTCAGTATTAGAAAATTGTTTTCCACCACAGTGTCAATTCCTTATGTATTATTCAAATATTGTAATATATTAACACAATATATTATTCTGTATATTTTCAAATATACGGTTAAACCATTTAATATATTTATCATTCATATATGGGAAACATATTTTCGTTCCGTATGGATTTATGACTCCATCGACTTCTCCATAGTTAATAAACATGGTTCCCTTCATCTCAGTTGCATAGAATGTTGTCACTTTTTCTACATTATCTATCTATACACACACGAAAAAACTGGGCTTGATTCAATTGTTTAAAAAAAAAAAAAGTTCACATTTCTGATCTTTGGACTCAATATGACACCACATTGAATGAATATGCAAAACGAGAAAAAAAGGGTTTTATTTATCATTTGTCAAAAAGAAATCAATAAATACAGAATAAATCTGAAAATTTCCATATCACAATGAAGGCCTGGTACTGGAGCAGAAATGCAATGTGGAATGAACATGATTACACACACACACAGAGAGAGAGAGAGAGAGAGAGAGAGAGAGAGGGGTGTGACTGCAATAGAGAGCATTTTTATTGAAATTGGCAAATAAAATCAATAATTCCAGCATGAATCTAAAAATGTTCACACATAAATGAAGGCCTGGTACTAGAGCACAAATGCAATGTGGAATGAACATGATTACACACACACACACACACAGAGGTGTGTTTACTCTTGTTCCTGTTCCTATTTTACTTACATGGAAATAAAAAAAAAAGATCAAATAAAAGTAAGTTTTTCATCCATTAAAACCCCTAGATATTTAAATTTTGTGACTTTGGTTATGAATAAACAATTTGTGGTTATCAGCAACTTTCTTTCTTGTAAAGAACATCACATTTGATTGCTGTGTGGAAAAGTTTAACCCCCAGTCAATTCATGAGTCATCATCTGCATACAGTAATACTTCACTTTCTTGTCATAGTTTTACAAATATATCATGGATCATCTAATTAAATTAAATGGGACTGATTACACTTCCTTGAGGAATTCCACTCTCTACTGTAAATTCATCTGAATGTTCTGAGCCTACTCTGACTCTAAAAGCATGCTGTGAAAGAAAGTTCAGTATACAATTTTACATTTTCCCACAAATTCCCATTCTATCCAGTTTGATCAATAGCCCTTCTCTCCACATAGTGTTGTATGCTTTTTCTACATCTAAAAACACAGCCACCATTACCTCCTTCATCAATGTTTTCTCCACTTTATTACATAACTTTACCAAAGCATTTACTGTTTTTCTGAAACCAGTTTAGTAATCTTTAAGAAAACATTTCTTCTCCAAAAAACAATTTAATCTGGCCACTATCATTATCTCCATTAATTTACCTAAATGTAAAGTCAGCGCTATAGGCCTGTAATTCCCTGGATTGCTTGGGTCTTTTCCTGGCTCAAAAGTGAACCTCAGAGTGAACCAGGCTTACATACACGAAGTTAACAAGGCTATGAGGGCTGATGACACTCATGGTTGATTAGTCCGGGCAGTGGCTTATGGGTAATGTAGTTCGAGATGTGGCAATAGTCTGGGGTGGAGTGTCCTCTGGTGGCTATCAAGGGCACTCCAGCTGCTAATCGTGACACAAACAAACATCTTCACAGGTTTAGTGGAAGAGCGTGCTTTCTGAAATTGAAAGAGAAAGACCAGGAAAAAGCCCTTCTTCAACTTCCACAGGCTCAAACGGATGATGACAGAGAACTGGCCAAAGAGCCTTTAGTGTTTCACTTCCAAATGAAGGACGAGATGGACATTTTTCTTAATGAGTATTTGGACAAAAGGAGAATTATTTGCATGTTAATGGAGATTTGATTTATTTTAGATTCAGTTTATCATCATGTACCGGCTGTGCAATAACTTATGTTCAATTTATTATCTTTGCTACTTTTTGGGGAAAAGTACATTTTATTAAAATTAAATAAATAATTTTGTGTGTATTGTTTTTGGGTTTGATGGATCTGAATTTGCTGATTCCAGTGTGGAATTTCGTAATGTGTATTTATGGAAAAAAAAGAAGAAAATTGGTTAATTCTGAAATGCTTGAGTAAAAAAAAGAGAGAGAAAAAAAGAAAATAGAACTTTATGTAAAATACATAAATGTTCAAATGCTCAAGCTTTGTTTTCATTTTTAGTGTTTTGCTTTGTGTTCAATTTATATATTGATATTGACATATATATATATATTTATGTACTTAAAGGTGGGGTATGTGATTCTCTTTTTTGGCCATTTTTTCAAAATCACTTGAAATCCTATTCCTAACTCACTTACAGCCACTGAGTTAGAAGCACTGAAATGAAAATTAAGCAATTTAGGCCCCGTTTACACGTACATGGTTATTTTGAAAAACGGAGACATTTCTCTTCGTTTGCGCCCTTCGTTTACACGCAAACGGAGGATTCGCCAATGAAACCGATTCTTTCTAAAAACTCCGGCCAGAGTGGAGATTTTGAAAATCTTCGTTTGCCCGTTTGCATGTAAACTGAGAAAAACGGAGTATTAGGCAGCGACGTCACAGAATGTGAATATTTTCGGGATTCTGATTGGCTAAAGTGGGCTTGAGCTTCTCGTTACACTGCCACCTACAGGTTTGGCATGCTCTTGACAGCATACACAGGTTCGTGTGCACAATGTTATTTTTGAAAACGAAGAGGGGTGAAATGTCCGTTTATGAAAATAGCCATCCACGTGTAAACGTAGCCTAATCATCTGTGGAACAGGCAGGACCCCCCCCCCCCCCCCCCCCATCCCCCCCATCCCCCCCATCCCCCCCATCCATGTCCATGTTCTTCGAATGGGTGGAGTCAAAGGAAAGAAGGTAGGACCATTTGAGTTGTGTATTTTCAAAATCTGCCGGCTGTTTTGCAAACCACATACCCCACCTTTAATATAAATACCCTGCAATTGAAATTTGGTATCCTAAATTATATACTTAAAGTCAATAAGAACAACAAATGTTGTACTTAATGCACTTTAGTTATCTGGAAGTCGTGCTGAGGTTAAGTGTATTTGATTGTGCTAAAGTGGAACTATTGCAAGTATACTTTAGGTACACTTTATTAATGGTGATATTTAAAAAAAAAATGTTGTCATAATATTAAAAAATGTGCATTGTGTACTAAAGTAATGCTCCAAATAAAGTTTAATTATAAATTAAATATAAGTCTTAGGTGATGTGTCAATAAATATTTTAATGGATTTGAAGTATAATAATATGAAATAAATGTATATTTTTGCATAGGTTAATTATTTATTTTTACTAGGGAAGGAGCATCCGACTGAGTAAAGTGACTGATAAAACAGTCATTTATATATAGATATATCTCAAGCACTGGAAGAAGATTTTTTGGGGAGAACAGGCACCCAACAGAGAGACAAATCCACCACGATTATCAACTTCAGTAAGATGCAAGTCAATTTTAACCATTGCTTCTAAACCTTATATTGGGAGTAACACATTATGTAGTAAAAAATATTAGGCTATTCTCATCATCAAAAGTCATTTCATCTACCAGTAACAAATCTGAGCAACTTTTTATCCTTTTGTCTTTCTTCCTCTAAAGTGACCAAGAAAGGAGAACACGTCACCATCATCAGTCCTTTATTTAGTTCACTGAAGAACATCAAGGGAAAGACGCTCAGACGTGTCATAACAGGATAAATGTTGCGACAGGTAAAATTATTAGATGGTCTGTTTGATTTTGGTGTACCAGTTTGCTTTTTTCAAAGCTACAATTGTGTGATGTGACGTGACATGTATGTGCAAAACAACTGCCCACTGCTCCGGGTGTGTGTTCACAGTGTGTGTGTGTGTGTGTGTGTGTGTGTCATCATGGGGTAGTAAATATCAGCAGTACGTTGCATTACTCGCATAAGTTGCGCTTTACCCTTAAAGGGATAGTTCACTTTGAAATTAATTTTTGATATGTTTTAGCTTACCTCAAGGGCATCCAAGATGTAGGTGTCTTTGTTTCCGCAGTAGTTTCAATTTTGATATTTTTAGGTCAAACCGTTCTTGTCTGTCAGTCATAATGCAGGTCGATGGTCACTGGCTCAAAACACAAGCACAGAGTCCAAATTAAAACAATTCCCCATCGTCCAAATGAAACAATTCCCCATCATAAGTACACATTGATGGCCTAAGACACGAAACGAGCGTTTTTTGTGAGAAAACGAACAGTAGCCTATTTATATCGTTGTTATCTCTTGAAAACAGCACACGTCCAAATGTGACCCGTCACAGAAACCAGGGACACAAGTCGGCAGCACAACTTTCGAGCAAAATGAGAAAGAAGCGTTTTTTTTCAAAATTGGTGATTTTCGTTTTTTTGCAGAATCTGTTAGTTGAGATCACGAAGAAGCCTCTCCATGTTTGAGACAGCAGTATTGGTATATTTAAAAGCGTACATTTTGATGTTGAAATCGGCTTGTTTTTCGGAGATTCTAGCACGCAGTAGGGGCGTGTCATTGTCGGTGTGTATTTCCATACTGAATAAGCCGGCGTGGCTACTTATTATGCAGCGCTCTGGCCGGCTCTATCTGATTTCAAAATTCAATGAAGATGGATGCCAATAACATAATGATGTCCAGCAATCGATTTAAATAGTAGCTTACATAGGGTTTAATTTGTCGTTTAATGAGATGTAGCCTAATACAGATCTAATGTAGATCCGACTATATAATTAAAGTGTGTATGAATGGGATAGTGGTAGAGCATTCGCCAGCCGTGTCAGAGATTGAGAGTTCGAATCCGCCCCTGTATAGGTTTTTTTTTCGTATAGTTTTTTTTCTCTCCTCAAAACGATTATGTTCATCAGTGGTTGTATATCAGGCAGGGACACGCAAACGTTTGAATTATTTTGTTATTTCAACAGAACGAATAGAGCGTATCCGCAAAGCAACGGATAGAAGCGCGCGTTGAGTGAAGACAATGCAGTGTGCGCGTGAACCATACAAGTAAACACTGTAGCTGTGTCTGAAACCGCTCACTCGCTCACTCATTCACTAATCCCTACATAGTGAATGGCAGTTGAGTGCACTACATCAGCAAAGAGTGAACGAAAATGAGTGAGCGAATTCGGACGCTGACATAATTATCACGCGCCAGAGAGCTCGGACAATTTCGTCATAAACATTACCTACCCATCTTTAATATTTCCTTTTTTGGCTGTATGAATTATATGTAACAATTGTATGTATGTATTTTTCACGTTTATTGCGTTATTTGATAAAAAAAGATAATAAAAAAACTTGCTTATCATATTTATTTACTTTTTACATTTATATGTGAAAATAAAAGAGAACAAAACACTATACAGCACATTTGTTTATTCAAATATAGATATAACGGTATATATATATAAATAAATAACCAGGCGTCTGGTCTTATAAATGATTGTTTTCTATCTCGCGTGCGCCGTTGCCATGGTGACATTTTTGTTTATTTTTCATTCGCGCTCTATCGCCTTATCGTGTTGGATTGTGGGAAATAGTGTCTCAGCAAGTGTACATCGGATGTACACTCGAATTCAGAGAGGATTGTGGGTAAAAGTAGTGAACGAATGTAGGGAATGATGTCGTTCACTCAGAATTCGGACACCACTACAAAATGGCCGACACCCTAAATAGTGCACTATATAGTGGATAGGGAGCGATTTCAGACACAGCTTGTATCTGCGCCACTGATCGCCGCGGCAACGAGCACGTCACTTGATTAAAAAAAAAAAAACACATTACAGTGCTAGTATCTTATTTAAAAAACGAACGAAATGAATGCTCTGCCAGTTAACGGCAGATGTTTTATTTAGAGAATTTGTAGAATTGGTACATTTAGGGGGGAGGGGGAGACGGGGGAGCTTTACAGGGGGGTATGACTTATCTAAATGAGATGTAAATGAGCCTCTATTGTCACTCCCAGCAGGACAGAGAGGTGAGAACTTGCCAATCTTTAGAAGCAGATTTCTACCATTTCAGTTTTGTTGAGTGCCTACCTTCAAATGGCCACAACTTCTCCAAATATTATCAGATTTCCATGTGTTACACATCGTTGGAAAGCTTGAATACTACACTTTCAGAATATGTGAATAACTCAAAATGCCCCAGAACCGACTTGTGTCCTTACTTTCCGTGACTGGTCACAAATGATCTGACGGCGCGGGCGGGTATAGATATGTATAGATGTCGCCTTGGCTACGGTTTCGTTCCAATGAACTGCAGTAGCCAAGGCGACATCTATGTATATCTATACCCGCCCGCGCCGTCAGATCATTTGGACGTGTGCTGTTTTCAAGAGATAACAACGATATAAATACTGTTCGTTTTCTCACAAAAACCGCTCGTTTCGTTTATCTATTCCATATCTGTGTACCTTTAAATCTTATTAAAAATTGGCCTCTACATGTGGTAAAGTTTGGAGGATGGAGATTCATTACCTGCCTGGTATTATGGGCATGAACAGCTGAGTTAGCTTTAAACTTTAAAGTTTAACGTGAACTGACCAGGAATCTTTTCTTCCAATGAAAATAATTTATACATGAAAACACATATTTGGAAGGTGTTAATGTCAAAAATTGAAAAAATCTGCAGTTTCTTAAATAACATAGCTGAAGATGTGTGGGAACCTGAACGAGCCGCTATCCTGACAAACCGTTTCTGGAGAATTAAAATTGTATGAAGCTTTGTAGGAAATGTGCTCCCCCACACCATGTTATGACAAATATGACAAATACGGATAAATTAAACTGTAATATAGGGTACGGAGACATTTTGGAGTAACAAGATGGCTAATCCTCCTTATTATACCAATTGACTTGTTAATTTTGCCACAAACATAGTCTATGTGTCCTCTCCAACTCAAACCTTCATCAATAATAACTCCTAAAAATGTTGTTGTTGTTAACTGAAGCATCTCAGCAGGCCCATTTCTAATTTGCGCTAGTTCTTTGTTGTATGTTTTTTTTTTTTGCCACTGAAAATAACAAAATTACATTTCTTAATATTTAAAGATAATTTATTTAACGTGAACCAAGCAGTGTAAGCAACTAAGCCAACATTTGCCTTCTGGGGCACTGTAAAGGGGGGGTAAACGATGACGATTCTCGGGGCCCATGACTAAGAGGGGGCCCAGAGAAGCCCCCAATAAAATTGTGGTGCTAAAAAACAAGTAATAAAAACTCGGTGAGTGTTTTAGCGCAATTTTCTCACCTCATGGGATCACAACACTAAGAGATAGTAAATCTTTTCCTGGATTTTTTTTTGTGCGTTCCCGAGATTAGACCTTCCTTAACATAATGCCGAAAACCCGAAGTCTCTAGGTGGTCTGGTTGAGGAGTAGATAGAAGTGCAAGATTGGTGCGCACAGACGCACAGAACAGAAATCATGAGTTAACAATCGCAATTTGTCCGGTGGAAAATTGCGCTAAAAATATTTGATAGTAAAAATTATTAACTTTAAATTATTCTATTTGCTGTTTCCTGGTGTCAAAAAAAATGTATTTGTTTAGGAAACACAAACGTCCGTGGGCCCCTCTCCCCCTCTCGATTATCATAAAATGGTTCAGTCTGCCCAAATTGTATCTAGGCAAATTGACTTCACTTATAGCGCCAGCAGAATATCAACTTGACGGTTGAGTGAAAATGCCTCAAAAATCTAGAAGTCAAAAACGGAAAGAGAAAAAAATAAGAAAAGTGAAAGAGGCAAAGGGCCGACAGTATGTTACCCGATATTTCACAAGAAAAGGTGGGTTTGTAAGTAGACCTAAATTGTTAGTGGACCGCCCGTGACAATGATCGTAGCCTACGGCACTTTTCTGTACGTACGCACGCTTTGTACATGAGGCCCCAGGTCTCTACGGTAGCATTTTTCAACAAGTTAGCACGTTTCGTGCAGCGGGTGCACGGCTTTGCCTCACATGCAGCCGGTGTCGGCATCTTTGTACGAGGCTCCGCCCACTTTCAGCACCCTGCTGCGGTCCACGCTATTGCACCTGTCTTGCAAGCAGTCTAACATCATGAACTCTGATAAAAATCCTCTCCCAGCTACTGTACAAACTACTATCAGCTGTTTGTGAGGTTTTAGTGCATCTCTTGAAGATGATGTGGAGTTGTATTACTACAATGTCCCCTATATTGTCAAATACAGCATGATTCATCTCTGCCAACCATCTTCACATAATACTTTCACATTATCTGATCCAGACCGTCAGCAAAACTCAATTTAAACAGCGCAAAATGACTGCCTGTGGACGATATATGTAGAAATGATTATATTTTTGTTTTTATTCACATAATAAATATTTAAACTAGTTTTAATGAAAATTCATGTAGTTTTAGGAAAAGTCAGGGAGCAGCAAGGCTTTGTGATTTATTTAGACAAAGTTATTGACTATGGCCAGCAGTTTGTACTGATCAGGATAGGGAGGACATAGTCAGAAAATTGGCTGTGACCATGAGAGAAAAGAAAGTGGAAATGCCATGCGATTCAGGGGGGAAGCCGTTCCCTGAATACTTGAATTATACAAAGTCAGCCAATAAGAGAGAAAAAATTAAGAGAGACTGGCTTACTTTTAGTCAAAGCAATCAGTCACTTTATTGCATACCATGTGTGCTTTTCTCCAGTATACAGAAAAAGCCTTCCTGTAGTGCACTGGCCAGTCAAAATGGGTTTAAAATGTGTCATGTGAAGTGGCGTCGCATGTACAATAAACTCCCAATCCATGAGAGGAGTGATGCACACAGAGACTGCTACTTAAGATGGAAAAATCTGCAAAGATCTGTTTTACAAGATAAAGGTATAGACTCTCTGTTAAACAGGGAGTTCCAAACAGAAATTGAGAAAAATAGGGCCATCCTGGAGAGACTGTTAGATATTACCCTACACCTGGCCTCAAGAAACCTGCCTTTCAGAGGCAAAACAAGCGACTTAGATGACATTCATAATGGCAATTTCCTAGGCACACTGGAGCTGGAACACTGGAAAAACACTGGAACACTGAAAAAGAAGGAAAACAAACCAGGCTAACACATTATCTTAGCTCTGAAAGTCAAAATGATTTCATCAACTTATGTGGCAGACGAGTTCTGAAAAGAATTCTACATGAAAGGGAGGATGCCATCTATTATGCAGTCATCGCCGATGCCACACCAGACATTTCCCATACAGAGCAAAACGTGGTGGTACTACGGTATGTCAAATATGACAAAGAAAAAGACGAGTGGGAGATCACTGAGAGGTTCCTTGAATTCAAGGATTTTTACAAAAAGACAGGGAGTGAGATAGCAGAGATGATTGAGTCTGTTCTTTGTGAGCATGGGATTGACATCAGTGATTGCAGAGGACAGGGATATGACAATGGGGCAAATATGTCAGGGAAGGTAAAGGGAGTCCAAGCTGAAATACTGAGGAAAAACAAGCTAGCTACTTATTCACCTTGTGCCTCTCATACATTAAATCTTGTCGGCGTACATGCTGCACAATCAAGTCCAGATGTATCCACCTTTTTTGGGCTGCATAAATCGCCTGTACACATTTGTAAGTAGCAGCCCAGAGCGCTGGGCAATCTACAAAGAGCAAACAGGTTGCTCATTGCATCAGCTATCTGATACCCGCTGGAGTGCAAGGATTGAGGCTGTTAAACCTGTGGCAAAGCACCTACCTTCTGTCATCAATGCACTTGATAGCATACTAATGACTTGCAGTCTCACCAATGAAGCAAGATCAGATGCTAATGGTCTGAGAACATACTTCATGTCATTTGATGCTATTCTTCTTCTCACCATCTGGCTGAAAGTACTGCAAAGCATTGATGACAGAAATGTTATTCTCCAGTCAGGGAAAATCTCACTTGACATAGAGGCAGCCAATATCAGAGCCTTGACAGAAGAGATGCATGGGGGTCTCTCCTAGCTGAGGCAAAGTTGATAGCTAGAGAAGCTCATGTTACTCCTCAGTTAAGCAAGGAGTGCAGTCGCAAGAAGAAAAGAAAGAGATTCCATGATGAAACCTGTGAAGAGGAGACAACTCAGGAAGATTCAGAAACAGAGTTTCGGAATACTGTGTTTTACACTGCTATGGATAGTATCATCAGTGACTTAGACACTAGGTTTCAGAGAATTGCTGATATTGTGAACGAGTTTTATGCGGTTTTGAAAGTTGGGCAGATTAGTGAGGACAAAATCTCTTCTGTGTGCCAACCACTGATCACTAAGTATTCCAGTTTTCTAACTCCTGATGTTGAAAATCAAGTAAGATACCTAAACCATGTATATGCTTCCAACTTCCCCCCTAACCTGTCACCTCTTGAACTCCTAAATGCTATTTGTAAGCTGCAGCTGCAAAGCATCTTTGGAGAAGTGTGCATTGCTTTGCGTTTATTTAGCACACTGCCAGTGACTGTTGCTGGTGGGGAGAGGGCATTAAGCAAATTAAAACTGATAAAAAACTACTTGAGGTCTACAATGTCTCAAGAAAGGCTTTGCAGTCTTGCTATTCCATTGAGAGCGAGTTGGCTAGAGAGCTCGACTTCAAAGCTTTGATTAATGATTTTGCAGCTGAAAAGGTCAGACGTTGGACTTTTGTTTAGAAATGTTGAGCAAGGACAAGAGATTAGAAATGATGTGGAAAGAGTAACTCGGACTCAACTATGTTATACCTTGGCCATTCTTTGATATAGTATATTATGCAAGTTCTGCTTAAATTATTAGAAATTTTATATGGCCATTTTGTTTTATGGTGGTGTTTTCTTGCTGAGATTTTTTTTTCACCACAGATTGTAATTCCTGTTTTTTAAATTGAAGAGTTTTATTTTGAAATTTCAGTATCAGTGTTGAAGCAAATAAATATAAATGCATTTCATTGTATTAAGAGTGCTCAGTGTTTCCGTTACATTTCAACTGTCATGTTAAAAATATAAGGTTAGATTAGATTAACTTTATTGTCATTGCCAGTGTACAGTAAAAATATGTACAGAACATACATACAAATATAAATATATGTGAATACACTATATGACACATGTACAGCTATGCACAGTATATACATTATACAGTACTGAAGTAGTGCAGTATTACAGAGGACAAATTACGGGTGTGGACATGGGATGGAGTTCAATTGTCTGATTGACTTAAATATATGAGAATGATAGTCAAAATACCATAAAAGCGCATGATTTTATGTAAATTAATATGAAAAAAGTCTCAGCTGTGTTGGGGGCCCTGTCAAGATTCTTTTCATGGGGCCCAAAATCCTTAGCAGTGCCCCTGTTTGCCTTGCTCATTAACGTACTAAAATGTGAATGTGAAAGAACAAGGGTTGTATCATCCGCAAACATGATAGGGGAAAGCACATCCGAAACACTAAACATATCATTTATATAAATGAGGAACAACAGTGGTCCGAGAATAGACCCCTGTGGGACCCCACATTTTAGTTTAGCTTTATTGGAAAAATAACCCTTAAAAGAAACAAACTGTGCTCTATCTGAAACATAACTTGATAACCATTTATAAGTGATTTCTTGGAAACCATATTTGTATAATTTAGCAAGGAGGATATTGTGATTTATTGTATCAAATGCTTTTGAAAAATCCAAAAATATACTGCAGGTAAACTCATTATTTTCAAGTGCAGAAATAACCTTATCAATAAGATGAAGTAAAGCCATATAAGTTGAATGATTTTTTCGAAAGCCATACTGGTGGTTATAAAGAATCATATAGGAATCTAAATGAGAAATTATTCTTTTATGTATGATTTCTTCTAATATTTTAGAGAAACATGGCAAAATAGAAATGGGTCTATAATTAGTAAAACAACAAGGATCACCAGCTTTAAACAAGGGAAAGACTTTGTCAACTTTGAAATCATCTGGCACAACTCCTGTTTCTAGAGACAAAGACATAATATGAGAAAGTGGTTGTAGAATGGATTGCTTCACCTGTTTAACAAGGTATGCTGAAATATTGTCATGGCCCGCTGCGGTTGGTTTTAACTGATCAATGATGTCACTTACTTCATAGCCATCAATAGGTTTGAATGAAGACATAACAGGAAATGACCGATGGATAAAATCCAAAGGATTTCCATCACTATCTGGAATTAACTTGGCTAATTACTGACACAAAATTTATTAAAAAGTTCAACTATTTCCTTTGGATTACTTAAATAGTCATCACCATTCTGAAAAACAGAGGGTAAATCATTGGTAACCTTTTCTTTTTGAAGCAATTGATTCACTACTTTCCATGTAGATTTAACATTATTTGAACACTTAAGAAATGCATTACTAAAATACTTTTTTTTCGCAGACCTAATTAAGCTTGTATATTTATTTCTTGCTGATTTATAAACAGCATAAATAGGTGGAGGTTCATTATAACGAAGACAAAGGCTGGAAACATCAAATGAAGAAAAGAAATTCTGATCAGGATCAATATCACTGTCACGAACCGCACAAGGATGAAAGCAGACGGGATCCAAAATGCAGCAATATGAGTTTTAATGGGGTAATCCAAAAACGAAGTCAAGACAGGCAGGGTTCAATATCCAGGAAATCAATACAAAACAATAAACAGGCAAGGCAGGAAAACACGAGAACAGAAGCGGCGTGACATACAACATTGATACACAAAGAACACAAGACAAACAGGGCTTATATACATGAATGACAAGGGGATAACAAGAGACAGCTGGAGATTACAAAATACAGACACCTGGGTGCAATTCACAGACAGAATTGTGGGAGATGAAGTTCCTAGTGCAAGACACCGTGAGGGTAAGGAGGACATCTAGTGGGTACCCGGGGAAACACAACCAGACACTGTGACATAACCCCCCCTCTACGGAGTGGCTCCCAGACACTCCAAGACGGAACACAGAACAAAACAAGAGATCAGGAGGGAGGTGGCACGGTGGAGGATCCGGGGGAGGGACGGGGGGCCAGGTCCATGCAGGGGAACAAACACGGGGGAACACGGATAAGACAGGGGCCTGGGAAACATGGACAATTCGGGCGGCCAGGGCGGAGACTTTCCCTCGGGCGGCCAGGGCGGAGACTTTCCCTCGGGCGGCCAGGGCGGAGACTTTCCCTCGGGCGGCCAGGGCGGAGACTTTCCCTCGGGCGGCCAGGGCGGAGACTTTCCCTCGGGCGGCCAGGGCGGAGACTTTCCCTTCAGGCGGATCCAACGGTTCAGGAACATGAACGGGCTCTAGAACAGGAACAGACACTGGCTCCGGCTCAGGAACAGACACTGGCTCCGGCTCAGGAACAGACACTGGCTCCGGCTCAGGAACAGACACTGGCTCCGGCTCAGGAACAGCTGGCTGCACGTGCACGGGCTTCGGAATGACAGCTGGCTGCACGGGCTTAGGGATGACAGCCGGCTGCACGGGCTTCGGGATGACAGCCGGCTGCACGTGCACGGGCTTTGGGATGACAGCCGGCTGCACGTGCACGGGCTTCGGAACCTTGTCTGGTTGCACGGGCTTCGGGATCACGCACACTGTCTCGAGATCGAGGTCAGGACTGGGAAACTTCCTCCTCCTCTGCCGTCTCTGATGGCGAGTGGACGACTCTTGACTGGGTGGAGCCCGTGGCGGAGGAATTTCGGCATCGAAAGGTGGCCAGACCGAGTGATGGGACTGGACCTCCTCCCGACCCTCCCCGCCTCCTCTACGACCTCCCCGAGTTCCACGGAACTTGGCCAAGCGGGTCCCCTTGAAGGACTCTTCATGGCGGGGGGCGTGGTCCGACACAAAACTCTCTGTGGGCTGAGGCTCAGGGGGTTTGACGATGAACCTTCCGTCTGTTTTCCGAGCCCACAGAGCAAAACACTCAAAAATGTTCATCCTGGGTTGGGACTCACTGAAAGACGGTTCTGGTGGTGGTTGTCTCCGCTCACCTCTTGCAGTGGAGAAATGGCGACGGGAACTCATACTGCTTGGATCTTCTTGTGGTGTATCAATCTGTCACGAACCGCACAAGGATGAAAGCAGACGGGATCCAAAATGCAGCAATATGAGTTTTAATGGGGTAATCCAAAAACGAAGTCAAGACAGGCAGGGTTCAATATCCAGGAAATCAATACAAAACAATAAACAGGCAAGGCAGGAAAACACGAGAACAGAAGCGGCGTGACATACAACATTGATACACAAAGAACACAAGACAAACAGGGCTTATATACATGAATGACAAGGGGATAACAAGAGACAGCTGGAGATTACAAAATACAGACACCTGGGTGCAATTCACAGACAGAATTGTGGGAGATGAAGTTCCTAGTGCAAGACACCGTGAGGGTAAGGAGGACATCTAGTGGGTACCCGGGGAAACACAACCAGACACTGTGACATAACCCCCCCTCTACGGAGTGGCTCCCAGACACTCCAAGACGGAACACAGAACAAAACAAGAGATCAGGAGGGAGGTGGCACGGTGGAGGATCCGGGGGAGGGACGGGGGGCCAGGTCCATGCAGGGGAACAAACACGGGGGAACACGGATAAGACAGGGGCCTGGGAAACATGGACAATTCGGGCGGCCAGGGCGGAGACTTTCCCTCGGGCGGCCAGGGCGGAGACTTTCCCTCGGGCGGCCAGGGCGGAGACTTTCCCTCGGGCGGCCAGGGCGGAGACTTTCCCTCGGGCGGCCAGGGCGGAGACTTTCCCTCGGGCGGCCAGGGCGGAGACTTTCCCTCGGGCGGCCAGGGCGGAGACTTTCCCTCGGGCGGCCAGGGCGGAGACTTTCCCTCGGGCGGCCAGGGCGGAGACTTTCCCTCGGGCGGCCAGGGCGGAGACTTTCCCTCGGGCGGCCAGGGCGGAGACTTTCCCTTCAGGCGGATCCAACGGTTCAGGAACATGAACGGGCTCTAGAACAGGAACAGACACTGGCTCCGGCTCAGGAACAGACACTGGCTCCGGCTCAGGAACAGACACTGGCTCCGGCTCAGGAACAGACACTGGCTCCGGCTCAGGAACAGCTGGCTGCACGTGCACGGGCTTCGGAATGACAGCTGGCTGCACGGGCTTAGGGATGACAGCCGGCTGCACGGGCTTCGGGATGACAGCCGGCTGCACGTGCACGGGCTTTGGGATGACAGCCGGCTGCACGTGCACGGGCTTCGGAACCTTGTCTGGTTGCACGGGCTTCGGGATCACGCACACTGTCTCGAGATCGAGGTCAGGACTGGGAAACTTCCTCCTCCTCTGCCGTCTCTGATGGCGAGTGGACGACTCTTGACTGGGTGGAGCCCGTGGCGGAGGAATTTCGGCATCGAAAGGTGGCCAGACCGAGTGATGGGACTGGACCTCCTCCCGACCCTCCCCGCCTCCTCTACGACCTCCCCGAGTTCCACGGAACTTGGCCAAGCGGGTCCCCTTGAAGGACTCTTCATGGCGGGGGGCGTGGTCCGACACAAAACTCTCTGTGGGCTGAGGCTCAGGGGGTTTGACGATGAACCTTCCGTCTGTTTTCCGAGCCCACAGAGCAAAACACTCAAAAATGTTCATCCTGGGTTGGGACTCACTGAAAGACGGTTCTGGTGGTGGTTGTCTCCGCTCACCTCTTGCAGTGGAGAAATGGCGACGGGAACTCATACTGCTTGGATCTTCTTGTGGTGTATCAATCTGTCACGAACCGCACAAGGATGAAAGCAGACGGGATCCAAAATGCAGCAATATGAGTTTTAATGGGGTAATCCAAAAACGAAGTCAAGACAGGCAGGGTTCAATATCCAGGAAATCAATACAAAACAATAAACAGGCAAGGCAGGAAAACACGAGAACAGAAGCGGCGTGACATACAACATTGATACACAAAGAACACAAGACAAACAGGGCTTATATACATGAATGACAAGGGGATAACAAGAGACAGCTGGAGATTACAAAATACAGACACCTGGGTGCAATTCACAGACAGAATTGTGGGAGATGAAGTTCCTAGTGCAAGACACCGTGAGGGTAAGGAGGACATCTAGTGGGTACCCGGGGAAACACAACCAGACACTGTGACAATCACCATTGTAAGGATCAAAAACAGAGGAATCAAAGGGCTTGAAGATCTGGCTGTCCAAATTAGAACTATCAACTGAACAAGAGTTCAAACATTGTACACCAGAACAATGGACCAAAGTTTCAGGAGTTTGACCTGGACGTATGACTGATTAATGAAAAATCTTTTTAGCAAACATTCCAAAATAAAAGAAAATAGTACAAATAAAATAATTAACAGACTGTTGTTAGCACATTTCCACTCCTGGTTTTGATAATGAGCTTGTCATACCTTAAAGGTGAACTAAGTAACTTTTTTACCTTAACTGAACAGCTTCAGAGTCATTGGAATGGTTATATTACTTATTTCGGGTTGAATGGTGGTCGTTTCGCACCCCCCTGGTGCTCGTGAGTGGAAAATACGCACTTGCAACTTTGAGCCGGCGGGCCGCCGGACGCCGCGTCAGGAAGTCTTGCGTGATATCAGGTCTCGCGATGTAAACAATTGCTTTACGGCCAAAAGAAATCTGCTAAAATGCTGTCATTATTGCGCTCCCTCACGCTGTCCGAACCCGAATGAAGAAGACGTTTTAAAGAATGTCCCATCTGCTTTGATGCCATTGATCTATAGCCTCTGGTGTCTGAGAATCACCAACGAGTTTTTACAACAGTGTTGTCAAATATCTATTCCGAAGCTGTGGGGGGAGCTCTAGAGAGAAATCTGCGAGCAAAAAGCGAGAATACAGCGAAGAAATCCCGAAGCTACTGAGTGCTGCTTTAAACTGGCTATTTCTCCCCTGCTACGTGCAGCCTTCAACTCGGGGAGAAGTTATCTCCGCTTTATCTGTACCACTTCTGAAAAGTCTTCATTTATGAAAATGTTGGTGCCTTTTAATTTCTTTGCACATGAAAGAATGATCAGTTTGTCTTTAAAGCGCAGAAGTTTAATAATTACCTGTCTAGGCCTACTTCCTTCTTGGTAGTTGCCAACTCTATGGGCACGCTCAAATTCAATGATCTTGGCATCTAGACTTATGTTAGTTTCCAAGATGGTTCTGACTTTTCTTTCAGATTCATTCCAATTTTCTCCCTTTACATCTGGAATCCCATCCACTAAGATGTTATTTCTTCTGTGTTGGTTATCAATGTAATCCAGTTTCTCCATATAATCCACTGTCGGCATTTTGTTTAATTCCTCCTTTGATTTTCTAAGTTCATTTTCAAGTGCTTTTATCTGTATTTCCACGGTCTTATGCTCCTTGTTCATTACATCCACATTTGCTTGAGTGAATTCCAGACTTGTTTTTACCCCCTGGAGATCCCGGATAACATCATCCAGTCGCTTGTTTGTACTTTCAATTATCATTTGGACAAAGCATTTAAAGTTTTCTTGTTGCTGTTGTAACATTTCTTTGTAAAACTCCTTCTGCTGCTCAAGTAGTTGGGATAGCAAAGTCATTGTTACAGGTTCATCATCTGATGGAGGTAGCTTAGAATGTTTGGGAGGCATTTTCATGTTCAAAGCTTTCAGCAAAGACTGGGTCAAATACAGGTAAATATGTATTTTAACAATTAGGTATATAACTTTACAGAAATACTCTTTAATCTGACATAAATCTGATTCTTTAAATATTGTCTCTTGAATTTGAGAATATAGCATAAAATGATGGGTAATTTCAATAAAATTTAAATTTGAAAAGATTTCAATCTCACTGTGTGCTCTAAAGCTTTAAAACTTTGTTTGTGTGGTGTTGCTACTCATTCCTAGTTAGGCCACATGCATATGATCCCTAGTTGGGCCCCACCTAGAGCCCTGTGAAATCCTGCATAAACCCTAAATGAGTACGTTTCTAGGGCCAACATGGAACCCATGGACAAACTTACAGCCCGTATTTCGGCCCATGTAGTAACCTTGTAGTACCCACAAAAAAAACTAAAGCTGGGACCAAGATGGGTCTTGTGCATGTAGCCCAGTTGGGTCCCACCTGTTTATAAGTGCCATCCTATATGAAATTCATGTGGGCAGTTGGTATGGGGCCATTATGGAACCCGCGGACAATCCCATACAGAGCCCATTTCTCAGCCTATTTCAAACCCACATGGGCCCCACATACAAATGTCGGCGGGGTTAAAACTCGGACAGAGATGGGTCTTGTGCATGCTGCCCACTTGGGTCCCACATAGTACCAAGTGCAATCCTACATGAAATTCATCTGGGCAATTAACATGGGGCCATTATGGAACCCATGGACAATCCTACATGCCCATTTCATATGGGCCCCACACAGTGGTGTAGTGGTAAAAAAAGAGGTGGGTAAACTATAAATTCTGGTGGACCACGACGTGGTCACCCGGTAAGGTGGGCCACTGCCTTCCGGTGTATGTGTATCCTGATGACATCGGCTATCATTTGATGGTACTATAGGGTATCACTGGTTGTTCCCTCATCATAGGTCACACAATCACTATTCAATTCATACATTAATCTAAGTTCTTGTTAAAGAGACTCAAAAAGGAATAATATGGTTGAAATTGAAGATTACTAAATGACAAAACAGAGAGAACAAAAATATTTAAGAGAGATCGAGAGGGAGGCTTATATCCAGGGCTTCCAATTCAATGCACTTGTGCATAATGATTAGGGATTTGGCATTATTTTCATAGTTGATTAATCTGTTGAATATTTCCTCGATTAATTGATTGTTTGGTCTATCAGAAAAATGTGGATCAGTGTTTCCCTGTAGAGGGAAAAGTCTTAAACCTGGTGCAGGCTTGATTCCCTCTGAATCTCTTGAACAGTTGGGTTTTGACATGCTCCCTACATTAAACCAGCTGCCTGTAATGAATAAAAAAAACAACCTTTTTTTGCATCATTTTAATGATTTCCTGTTGCGGCTGCGATCAAGTTTCATTCTCGCGCAGCTTGTTTAGTGTTTTCTGCTACGTGTGTGCGCCGTTGTCTTTGTTCCGTGTGTGTGTGTGTGTGTGTGTCGGCGCGCTGCGCTCTCTGCTCCGTGTTTGCGCACTGCGCATTCTGCTCTGTAGTTAACGGCCCAAATGCTCGAATCATGTGCCGATCGGCGGTCACGCACTGGAAAAGCAAAGTCCGCTCACATAATGTGAAATTTAGAGGTGGATAAACGCAATTTAGAGGTGGATAAACGCAATGTAGAGGTGGATAAACGCACTTTAGAGGTGGATAAACGCACTTTGGATGTGGCAAACGCTATTTCCAAATATTGGGAGGTGCGTAAACGGCGTTTACGTGCGTTTAGCCTCCACTACATCCCTGGCCCCACATATAAATGTTGGCTTGGTGTGAATGATTACTCAGTGTCTTCAGTAAATTTAAAAGCAAAAAAAATATCACTTAAAGGTGACAATCTATAAAATAGCATAAAAGTTCTGTACAAAACTGTTTGTACTTATTTATATAGTATATACCAGGCATTTTTTAAAAGTACAAATACAAACATTTTCTCTTTCTGCTTTGTCGTGTTATTTCAATTAACTGCTCTGTTGTGATTTCAAATAAATCCTGTTTCATGTGATTTCAAGAAAACCTGAGTATGGACTTCAAGTAGCGCTGCACAGTCATTGTGTGACATCAAAGTATCGCGAGAGCGACTCAACAGCACATGCAGCGCCTGCTCTCCAATCGCTCTCGCGATACTTTGATGTCGCAGCGCTGCCTGCAGTCCAACAAGCCTGATAAAAGCAGAGAGCTTTCACTTACTGTTAGACGTCTGGGGCTGGACAGAAGACACACTCAGAAATCAACACTCAGGTTTGTCTTTATTTCCTTAATATTATCAATTTGATCACTTTCATTTCAACTATTATGTATTACATTTTTTACGGAAGCACTGAACCTATTTTTTTTTATTTATTTTTTTTAAATCTGTAAAAAACTTTATTCTCGTAATTGTAGAAACATTTTTTTTTTTGCTGTGGTTCAAGGCTTCCGTATTTTATTTATTTATTTATTTATTTTATTATATTAATTCGTTATTTAATGTTTAAAGCGGCAGGAGAGTCGGAAGAAGAACGTGCTTGTCCAGAGAGCAGTTCAGAATTTAAATCTTCACATATCTAATATAGTAGCCTACAGCAACATTTGAGCCTAAACCTAAACCGGCGCCCCAGAATGACGTCACCACCCGGACTGGGAATAGCACGCTTGCCTAGATGCCTGCCGCATCCCTTTTTATACCCGCAGAACACCATATTTGGGAATTAACCCTATGATGGCTGATCACATCACCACACCTACATTAAAGCCACACAATTCCGTTTTGGTCAAACAACGACCCCTAGAGTCGCTGTGGATTACTTGTATTTAACGTTACTGTCGTAAATACCACTCACGCAGAGCAGTCTCTTCACTCACGGCCTGATCCCCTCCCCCCTGTATACCGGTCCCTGTTCAGTCGGATGGAAGCTGTAACGAGTGGAAATAAGGTGTGGCCCCTTTAAGAGCTGCGCGCGCCCTGTTTAACTGACTCGGCACAGTCTGTATTGTATGTGCGCCTCGAACACCCCGTAAGCGGGTTGTTTCTGTTTGATGCTCATTCTTGTCCTATTTTTGTCTATCAAGTAATGCTGTGGACGGTAAAACGTGTGACAGACAGTTACACGAGTTCGATTGGGGAATAAACACAACGCGTTTCAAATCGTCGGACATCGAACATCGAGCTATAGCCTCCGAAGATGTCTAAGTTACTAATCCATCAACAAGAACGCCAGGTGCTTTTTAGCTCACACCAACGAGTGAAAGCTTGTCCGAGTGATATACAATATAAGCAATTACAAGTCCAACAGCATGTGAGGACGTGTTGGGGGAAGTGAGGTAGCCTATGCCGTAAAGCAGTCGAATTTTGTAGTTCTTTTTGTGCGCGGGTGTTACTACCCGAACCCCGAAGTTTAAAAGTACGATTAAAAGCGATACAGACCCCGTCAGGCTATGGCAGACATGTCATTCAACCTATTGTAAGTCGATGTACCATCACAAGAGTCTTGGAAATATATTATGAAGGTTGAAAAGTTACCTAGTGCTGCTTTAATTTCATCTTTTTTGAAAGGTATCTTTTCTTTTTTTTTTTTTTTTTTTTTTTGTTGTTCATACATTTTGTCAGTAGGCTATCTCCGCCTGAATGTAGACTTTAGACTTGAGTCCAAGTGCGTATTTTTTCCCGTACCCATGTTAAGAGGTCAGAGCTTTCACACTGCACGCGGTTGCAGTCCGTCGATCCGTTCCAGTTGCGGTGCGTATACAGCAGTGCAGAGATCGTTTCCGCACCGAGTCTATTTTTGCTGTGCTGCAAACGCTGAATTAAAGTGACAGCGCATGGTTCGTGGTCAAAATGAACACAGATTGACCTGAAAATTTAGTAATTTCACCATAAATGCGATTAATTAAATAAAATATAGTAATCTCACCATAAATGTATTTAATTAAATAGGCCTACTACTTTTTTCACTTAATACCGGGGTAAAGCAAGGAAAACTACAATTTACCTCAACAAGGCGACAGAACATCACTTGTCTCATTCGTGGAGGTGGAAAAACAAGTTATTTGTGACATACAAGATTTATTGTATTAAAATTTAAATGCAAAATAAAAGGCATGAGAGTCGGCTGTTTTTGTCAATTTTATTTTTTTTTTAAATGTTTGCGATTTAATATAAGTAGGCTACATGGTTATTTGGCCACTTGCTTGAGCAACTTAATATAAGTAGAAGTAATTAATTGAATAATACGCTGATTTCACCATAGACAGTAAAAGAAATGGACACAGCGACCCCATTGGATTCAACGGAGACAAAGTGAAGCCAATTAGAAACTCTTACTTCCTGGGGGTCGAGCGACTGCGCAGACTCAAACTGAGCTTGACTACGTAGATGTGACGTGAGCAACCTGTCTGTCTTCTAGTAGCTGTGCCAAGAGAAATCTCAATCATTCCCTTCCGAGACTTGCAGAGACGGAGAGTGTGAGTAGGAGCTGTCCATGAGCTAGAGGCAGGAGCAACTTTTAGTAGGTGTTCTGATTAATTAATTTGTCATTTTGTCTCCACGTCCTCCCGATTGCCCGCGAGCTTCTCCTCCTGTCTATACGGTAATTTCCTACTGTGCGACAGAGAGTCGCGTGGCTATGACGCAATCGTTAGCCTATTTTTACAAAAACTGCTTCTACGGGGCCGTAACGTAAGCTACAAGGTAATAAAGCCTTTTATACATTTTCGTGTTTCTTTAGAAATAAATAATGGACAAATGGAGTCTTTAAACGCCTCAGATGTGAAGTTATTCGCTGTCAAAGTGACGCCAAAATGAATGGGAGTCAATGGGATGCTAACAGGTGGGGGTCCGCTAGCCAATGGCGGCGCCCGGGGGTACCTTCAAAATAATAGAAATCCATGCCCCCCTGGATTTCATGCATTATATATATATAAAAAAAAATATTTATAAATGAATTTCACTGTATATAGTCTAAAGTATGAAAGAAATGTATGTACAGTTTTAGAATTGACAAAACATCATTAAACACAACAATACTCCATCGCATTCACGACTCTCCTATGATTAAAGGCCACACTTCCGGTTTTCTTCCCACCGGAGCCTCGCTTTCGATTTCAAAATAACGGCTGCGTGAAATCAGCGTATAGGCTGACGTTGTTTAAATTGTGTTTAACCCTTGTATGGTGTCCGGGTCTGTTGGACCCGTTTCCATTTTTTATCAAAAGAAAAATTTTACAATTAATTATTTTTTCAAACTGAGACTCATTGGCCTTGGCTCATTTTCTGTGAGGAATATATATCAGAACACATTTTCAATGAAAACACACTGTACACCCCCCCTACACATTTATATTACACACAGGATGTTCGGGTCCACTGGACCCGGGGCTAATAAAAGTGTAGAAATTGTAGGTCCTGTGTACCTTTACTCTGTCCTCCTCCTGTCAGGGCCTGCTGTTAGTGTGTGTATGTTCTTCTATATGGTTTATGAGGACACAAATGTGTATAATGACATGGTTTATGACGACATCTGTGTCCTCATACTAAAACATACTAAATGGTGTTTTTTGAAATTCAAAAAATGCCAAAAGTTTTCTGTGATTGGTAGGTTCAGGGGTAGGGTTAGTGTAGGGGGAGTACATTAGAAAAACCATTATGCCTATGGAGAGTGACCGTACACCACATATCCAAGTGAGAGTGTGTGTGTGTGTGTGTGTGTGTGTGTGTGTGTGAGAGAGAGAGAGAGATTGTGTGTAAGTGTGAAAGAGTGCAAGAGTGAGTTTTGTGTTTCTACTCCTGCCATTCCTACACGAGGTTGCAATTCTTAAATGTGATCTAACAAAGGTAAAGAGAAAATATTAACCATATATGCTGTTTATATTGCTTGTAATTGGGATGAAACATCTGTTGAGTATTTTAACATAACATTTTTGATTGTGTTGAATTAAAAACCCAAAAATGCAGCGGGTCCACCAGACCCACGAACACTGGCTGAGTAACAAAAATATGAACACCACACAAGGGTTAAACGTGCATACGTCTGTTAAAGAGTGTATATGTGTACAAAGAGAATCGCAATGCTGAGACGGTAAGACCGGGGTAAAGGGAAAATACAATTTACTTCAACAAGGCAACATAATGTACAACACTCGTCTCATTCGTGGAGGTGGAAAAACAAGTTCTTTGTGACATGCAAGATATAAAGATTTAAATTATGCAAAATAAAGGGTATGAGTCTGCTGTTTTTGTCAATTTTAAGTTTTAATTTAAAATATAGGCTATGCGAAGTACATGGTAAAATATTTTTACCACTTGCTTGAGCAACATAATATATAATTATATAGAAGTAATGCATTGAATAATATGTTTTTTTAAAATTGTGTTTAAACGTGCATACTTCTATTAAAGGAACACTCCACCGTTTTTTGAAATAGGGCTTATTCACCTTCTTTCCTACATTTAGATAGGTGGGCAAATGCATTTTTGTCTCAGTGCATGCATTGTTTTAGTTTGACAGGGTCGGCGCTAGCTTAGCTTAGCATAATGAATGGAATCCTTTGTTGCCAGCTAGCATGTCCTGAGTAAAAGTGATATAAAAATAAAAAATAAAAAAACAAAGCACCTAATTACTTCTTGTGGCCTATGTATTCACAACGAGTACAAATAGCGATGCAGATTAACACTAGGCGATTTCCTATGCAGATATTGACTTGGGACTATATTAGGGGGAAGCACAGGTGAAGCACTGCTACTTGGGGGCAGAGATATCATGCCCAAGTAGCAGTGCTTCGCCTGTGCTTCCCCCTAATATAGTCCTTAATATATAAGTCAATATCTGCCTAGGAAATCGCCTAGTGTTAATCTGCATCGCTATTTGTACTCGTTGTGAATATGCAGGCCACAAGAAGTAATTAGGTGTTTTTTTTTTTATATCACTTTTACTCAGGACATGCTAGCTGGCAACAAAGGATTCTATTCATTATGTTAAGCTAAGCTAGCGCCGACCCTGTCAAACTAAAACAATGCATGCACTGAGACAAAAATGCATTTGCCCACCTATCTAAATGTAGGAAAGAAGGTGAATAAGCCCTATTTCAAAAAACGGTGGAGTGTTCCTTTAAAGGGTGTATGTGTACAAAGAGAATCGCAATGCTGACAAAAAAAACTTTTTTTTAAATAAAAGTTGCTGATAACTTCTGGATTTGAAATACAACCCAGCAAACATTTGGACGTTTAATGACCGTTGAAAAGACGTCCGACAGAGACGTCCCGTCATGGTTGAAAAATAGTTCCAAAATGGAAGTTGAACCGACGTCTTTGACGTCGTCTGGCCGTGAATTCCACGTCTCTTCTGCGCGTCCCTGGACGTGTAAATGCGTCGTCATATGTGTTTAAATGTGTTGCTGCATAATTTAAGTGTATATATAAGCCTGCATATAAAATAATCACACACCTTTTGTGTAACATCGTGAAAGGCAATCAAGTCTTGAGGTTTACACATCTTGACAAAGGTTCTAAAAAGGTCCAAAATTGGTCCAGTCAGACCTGAACGTCAATAAAACGTTTTAATCACGTGTACATCAAAAACAATAACACATTATTTGTGGACATAAGCAAAAAAGAAGCATGTTCTGATTAAGCACAACATTTTATTGATCTTGAAAAGCCAAAATTTCTCTTTATTTGTATCAATGTTTAACATTTCATGAGCTTAGAATTATAAGGTTCTATCTCCACTTTTGGTTGAAATTGAGTTTTTGACAAACTGATCCATTAGGTGTTTATTAATGCCTGTGTGGTGTTATTTTTGTAAAAAAAAATATTTTGTTAGTAGTTATTAATAAAATAAAAAGGTTCCATCTCACAAAACATGAACCGAGTTTAAAAACTTTGATCCTCAATAAACTACAATAAACGGAGATAGAACCTTATAATTCCAAGCTCTCGATTTGTTAACCAAACTACCAATTGCAAAATACTGAATTATTATATAAAGACAGTTCACCCAAAAATGAAAATTATGTAATTTACTCACCAAATTCCAAACCTGTACGAGTTTCTTTCTTCTGCTGAACACAAAAGAAGATATTTTGAAGAATGTTTGTAACCAAGCAAATAGAGCAACCATTGACTACCATTATTGGAGAAAAAATTATTATGGTAGTTAATGGGAAGCGACATCTGCTTGGTTACAAACATTCTTCCAAACATCTTTGTGTTTAGCATAACATAGAAAGGTATACAGGTTTGAAACATGAGGTTGAGTAAATGATTTCAATTTTCATTTTTGGGTGAACTATCCCTTAAACACATTGTTTGGCTCATTTTTTGTATCCACCACCCCCAGCTCTTCCTGGAGCGTGTTTCAGGTGTTCTGCCATTGCTGCATCAATTTCAGAGTCTGTAGCATTTGGGCTCCACCTCTTCACAGCATCTAAGGGAAGAGAATATATTTCTTTTTAAAATAAATGAAATTAAAAATTTGAGGTAAATGACATGCACTTATTTTCAAAATATTTTTATGGTCTTCAGCTAAATAAAAAAAAAAAACATGGAACAAGATGAATGAATCATGAATGAAACATTAGAAAAAGGTAATCAACATGCATTACATTTTATTTTATTGTATAAAAGATGTTCTGCTTTAAATTGGTGTTAGATCAGTTGGGGGGAAGGGGGGAACAGCATTTGTCCCCTGCCTCTTCAATACCACTGTGGTGCCCTTGAGAAAGACCCTTAACTAGGTGTGTAACAGTGAGAAAGTGAACAGGACATTTCTGATAAAGACAGGTGGGCTGTGATGTCCCCTGAATAGACATGTTTAGCAATTCTAAAATTACAAAATATTTTTAAAGCAGTTACTAAAAACATACATGTTCAAATCCAGCTAAACATTTCATTCTACTTCAGATAATTTACTTTCTGAAAGAAACTCTCAAAAGGCTACATTAATAATTTACAGTAATAACTTTGACTGTATCATTAAACATACTTTATACTATGGTATACCGTTATAAGTTCAAAGTAACCAGTGTTGTGCCTGAACGCGTTCATTGAACTCGTTCATATTTTGGGTGAACGTGAACTGAACGTGCTGTATTACTGCCTGATGAACGTTACAGTGAACTCGTTCATTCTGGTGTCTGTGAACGGCACGCTCTCTCAGGTTAACTTCGTTCAATAGGGTGCCAGATTTCTATAGAGCCTTCCAGGCGAAAACCCGGCTAAAACACACCGTAAACGGGTCTTAATATGTAGCGGAAAAACACCCAATCTGGCAACGCAGCCACCAGTGTCGCACCGCCGCATGCGTGACGCATCATCATCAAAAAAACAACAACAACAAAGAAAAAAAAACATGGACGCGACAGCAGCATGTAGCAAGGAGGCGTATGATCATTTAAAATAATTTTATGATGTTTATGACAAGGTCGGTGAGGATGGGAGAAATCTCACTTTTCTGTGCAAACTTTGCCCGCCGGCTTTCAAAAATAAAATCCGCACTTCAGTTACATCCACAGCAAACCTGAAATGGCACATTGAACTGAAGCACCCGGCTAGCCTTTCAAGGTATGTGAAAGCAAATAAAAAATCAAAAGATCCTCGACCCAAACCCCATTAACTGCGTACTGTAGCGGCTCCGTTGTCATCTCCCAGCCGCAGCTGGACAACCTGGTGGTGCAGTATATTGTCGGAGACCTGCAGCCTTTGAGTAAAGTGGAAAGCCCAGCTTTCATAAACTTAATTAAGGGGTTGCAGCCATCCAAAAAGGTGGCATCAAGAAAACAAGTAATACAAACTCAGTGAGTGTTAACCTTCCTTAACATAATGCCGAAAACCCGAAGTCTCTAGGTGGTCTGGTTGAGGAGTAGATAGAAGTACAAGATTGGTGCGCACAGACAGAACAGAAATCATGAGTTGTCCGGTGGAAAATTGCGCTAAAAAGTACAGACACTGTTAAACAAGAAATTTAAAGAAAACATATGTGAACTTAAGACTGAACTGTCTGAGATCGATACTGTGTGCACAACAGCAGATTGCTGGTCAGCTGTGAACAAGGCATTTATGGGCATCACTGTCCACTGGCTAAACAAAACTGATGTTTCTAAGAGATACTCTGCTGTACTGGCATGCCGACGGATTAAAGGAGCACATACACATGATGTGTTGGCAAAATTATTGTCAGATGTAAACAAAGAATTCAAAATCCACAATAAGGTTGCGTGTACAGTAACAGATAATGCTTCAAATTTTGTCAAGGAGTTCAACTGTTTTGGGATGGATGTTGTTTCTATTGATACTGAAATGCCAGAGACAGTGGTCCACTTTGATGAAACTGACAGTGAAGATGACAATGAACCAGAGTCCGCCTTTGCTGCCGCCAGTGAGAGCTCGGATGAAGATGACCAGATGGAGCCTGAGCCTCTCTCAGGTCTGGATCATCCGTCTCTCCCCCCTCATATAAGGTGCATGGCTCACACCTTGAATCTAGTGGCCAAAGATACGGAAAAGGTAACTGAAAAATGTTAAAAAACAATGTCGAAGGCTGTTTTTGCAAAAGCATCTGCTCTGTGGAACCTGGTTAAGCGAAGTACAAAGGCTTCTGATGCTGTGGAGGAAAAGCTTGGGATTGGCTTTGTTGTGCCAAATGACACAAGATGGAATTCAGTATTTCTTGCCATGGAGCGACTGTCTCGCATAGCAACACTAACTACCAAGGCAGAAATTAACGTGGCTGAGGTCACCCCTGAAAATGATGCCACTCCCCTACATGACGAGCAGATTTTGCACACTGTGAGTGATGAGTTTGGCTTTCGCCGATTCTCTCCAGAGGAAGTCAACTTCATACACAAGTTTGTGGATGTGATGAGGCCTTTAACACTTGCACTAAACATCCTCCAAGCAGAGAAGAACATCTTTCTTGGCTACCTGGCTCCAACCCTTGTGCAACTGCAATGCCATATGAATGACCTGTTGGATGAGAGCATGAAGCCCACTGCAGCAGAGGGTCTCATTACATGCCGACCCCTCATAAAGAGTATCTTGGAGTCACTGAGCACTAGGCTTGCAGGTCTTCTGGAGAAGAGGGACAACATACTCTCCGCTATGCTGGTGCCAAGATTCAAGCTAGACTGGGTCCAAGATGAGGAGAAACGTATGCAGTACAGATTGATGATGAAAAGAAAATTTCAAACCCTCAACTCTGATGACTCAGCTGCAAGAGACTCAGGTCAAGCCCAGTCCAGTGGTGATAGTGACATGAAAGATCCTGCAGCATCATTCTTCAGATTTAACAAAAAACCTGAAGTGGACACCTATTTGGATGCCCCAACCACAGATGGGTTTGATGAATACATGCAGTTTTCAAAGCTCAGAAGGCTGTTCATAAAACACAACACTGCCCTGCCCTCAAGCGCTTCAGTAGAGAGGCTCTTCAGCATCGGTGGTCTAATATTCAGGTAGGAATAAACTGTGATTATATTACATAATTATTATTCTTTGGTAGTAAGTACAGTACATACCCAGCCTCAATCATAGTTCTTGGTGATATTATTCTAGTTCTGGTTTTCAATATAAATATTTGGTCAAATTATTTCAGTGATTGCCCCAGTTCACAATTGCTTTAATACAGATTACTGTTCCCATTTTTGCCATAATAATCATGATGTTAAAATTTCTTGTTATCTCATTCAGGCCCAGGAGAAACCGGCTGGGGGATGCCAACTTTGAGAAGCAGCTGATCTCGAATGCCAACAAAAAGATTTGAAGGTATATTAAATATTGTTTTGATCTGTTTATTGGGCTATGGAAGTACAATGTATTGCCAATGGGGATGACTATAGTGATGTGCAGAGGTGAGCTGCATAAAAATAACAGAGCATCTCTTGTTTTTACAGGAAGCAAAAAACAGCTGATCCACCAGGGAGAGACCACTGTGACCAATGACAGGATCTTCATTCAGACAAGGGATTTTCAGGCTGGACAGAAAATAACACTGTCCTTGGCCCTGCACACTTTTCATTAATTATTATTATTGTTTTATTATTTTTATTTTAGTTATTTATTTGGACTGTAACCAGTGACAGATATTCATTCAGTTAAGGTATTTTCACTCACTGGACAGAAAGTAGAAGCACTGTCCATGGCCTTGAGCTCTGACTGAGTCCTTTAAGTTATTATTATTATTATTATTTTTTTTTTTTTTTTTTTTACTTATTCATTAGGCAAACAAGCCAAAAAATTGAAAAGTGACTTAATAATGTTTAAATGTTTTGCACTTTGAATATTGCACTTTCAAGTTCAACCTTAATTTCCTACCTCAGCCTGGTTCCTACCTCAGTTTGTGTTAGTAGAATGGTCTTGAAGGTTTTACTATTCGTGTAACTTGTTTGTTGAACCTGCCTGGTATATTTTTCCAGGATTCCAATATTCTGTTTTAGCATGTGGACAATGGAAAATTATTAAAATTGAAAAACATTAAATGCAAGTAAACTGTCCATTTTAAAGCTCCAATATGTAGCAATTTTGCAATAAAATTTTCAAAAATAACTTGCACAGAGTGATATATTTCCTCCATTTGTGTACTTACAATATCTCAAAAGTCTCCAAAGATTTTTTATTTCAGAGAAATTCTGATTTTAAATAATTGTCCGTCCCGGAAAAGAAATGTCGCCTCTCAGTGACGCAATGTCCTGCGCCCTCTTGTGGTGATTTTTTTTTTTTTTTTTTTACATATTGGAGCTTTAATGTTGGAAATATATTTTTTGTGATAAAATGTCAAAACATAGGTTAATAATGTTAGCGTAACAGATATATTTGTGTAAAAATTAAGCAACCTAGTTATTCTGACCTGTATTAAATATATACCTGTATATGACGTATTTATAAAAGATTAAGTGATCATACTAAGTTCATTTAAATTATTAAAAACGTATTGACAAATGGGTAAAACTTAGTGGTTTGAAGGACAGTGGCAATGTATAAAGATTTAAAATCACAATTAATGAATATTTTTAGGCTGCACTATGATCCTTAAATACAGTGTTTTAGTATGTCATCAAATGATTTTTGTTCTAAACATGCCTGATTTTTTTTTTTTTTTTTGCTGTATACATTTTTGTCTTTTTATCCATATGCCAATTCTCACATTTCATAATTTATCCGTCTATCGTAAAACAATGTATGCTAATTCCCACATTTTTATTTCTAATTCTAACATTATTGTTTTTATTTATTAAAAGGAGGGCAAATATTTAGAAAGTAGGAAAGAACTGTAAGAAACGTAAAAGTAATATTTGTAACCAACAAATCCCCATCAGTCTGCTGACACAGATGAAATGAGCTTTAAGTGTACATTTACAGGAGATCTGAAGACATCAGCATAATAAATGAGGTGAAAACAGGAACTATTGTCATGAATGAAAGAATGTTTTCAGCAGATCTGTTAATATTGATGAGCCTCAGACTATCAACACTCATTCAACAAGCCATTCAGGATCATCAGCAGATCATCTCACTTTATTCTGAGTGTTTAACCGTTAGAAACAGATTGAGTAAATGATAAAGGATATAAAAGCCTGTGAAACTGCTCTATTGAAAGAATTGATAAAGTTTGATTTTATGATAGCTACATTCATTACAATAAAGTAATTAGATCATTAAAATGTGCAGAAACTGAAACAGACCATGAAGCTTTTTAAAAAATAAAGAGCACAAGTGATATTATTCCAAGTGCAATAGATATATATAGGCTAATATTTATAGATTTAAAATGTCTCATGTGACTCATTATAGGCTCAATGTAAAGGATTTAGCAGTATCTGTTGCAGTTTATTTTAATAATGTAAAATAACTAACACATTTAGAAATAAAGAAATAAAGTGACTGTAGCAACAAGATCAATTCCCCTCACAGATCTCAAACTTTGACTCGACATTCAGAAACAGTTCTCACTCCAAACATCGAGACAATCACACAAAAGAACACAAAATCGCTCAGGTCTGAATGAACTCAACATATTCTCCTCATCCTCGCTGCTGCTGCACTAAATGTTTATTTCAGAAGGAAGACGCCAAAGAGATCAAGTTTGGTACTGGTATAGGGCCTCGGGCATGTTCTTTGCACAATTTGATGGGCTGGTCACTTGTAACACCTCCATTTAATCCCTCGGACAGGCGTCTGATTATTTGGGCCAGGGGATTTGAGGGTTTCCGTACAAAACCCTTGAGTTTTTGCAAATAATTTTCGTATGGAAAGGATGATATAACATCCAGATTGCCAAAATGTTTTGCATCCTGTGCAGGATGGGTCAACCCATGCACATTGTACACTAGCTGATCATTTCCATACAGGTGGGCAAAATGTTCCACAAAAGCATGAAGGAGGCTGTTGGCATATTCGTTGTACTATCTGGCAAAGAAAGGGGAGACCAGCATTGCCATGGCTGTCGACAGCAGCAGGAAGTTTGCATATAGATCAGGTCTTATCACCTCACGCAACACCACCGGCCCTGTGTATAAGAGAAACTGACGGAACTCCGTCGCCTTCCACCTATCCACTTCGTTCAGTGCTCTTGGCCTTCTAGCAAATTCCTGAAGGAATGTGGGGTCTTAAGCTTAGAAGATTTCTGGATATTCTGTCCACGTCTCTCCCTGGTACACGGACAGTCAGAGGACCTTTCATCCACAGAAAGATAAGGCGCCTTACCACCCCCAAGCACACCAGGTGCATGTAGTCCAGTGGGACTTGGGACACCAAACCAAAATGTACATTTGTGAAGGCATGAGGACCATGGTGGTGTTCCTCATCCTCCTGCCTGGCAAATGCCTCATCAGACCGTGTTTGGCCATTCATGAGGGGGTGTGTCACAGCCATAGTAACCGTTAAAAGCCTTTGTGACTTTCACGAGGGATTTTGCCGGTGCGTCACAGATCATCGAATGAACTTTTAAAGTGAGCCTTTTCCCCTCAAATGTAAACCCCTCCTGTAATTGTGTGAGTTCATTTGCCAAATCTGTGAGATACATTTTTGATGACTCAGGTTTCTTTATACCTGAGTACATCCCGATGACTACAGGTTCTTTCATGGGTACTCCAACCAATCTACCTAAAATGGGCCACAACTGAAGACCTGAACTTTTAAAAAGTGGCAGGCCATCCACTGACATTTGAAGATGTAAACAACATCCATTGACAAGCTTGTCTTTCCACTGGGAAAGGGTATGTTTTAACGCCTCAATAATGCCAATGTAGTGGTATAGGCCACCGCAGAGCTCCCTAACAGAATAATCTCTTCTTGTGTTAAGAAGAGTTTGTGCATCTTTTGGCAAGTCACAGTGGTGGACCGTTAATATTGCCAAGAGAGCCGAAAGTGCAATATGGGAAATACCATATGTTAGTGCCCAGTTGGAAAGGCGATTTCTGAGTTTTTCTGGTTCCTCCCAGTCAGATATTTCTTCTACATCACTAACATCTTGATAATAAAATCTATCCTCTGGGTCAGACACAACAGCTGCCATTGGATCTAATCCAAGATTTTCTTCCATTATTTCATTTTCAGGTTCTGCAACATCATCTGTTGGAGACCCAATATCTCTGGGAGGAAGTGTGGCTGCAGGTGTTTCCTGGCCAGTATCAATTAACCTTCTATTAAGGTCCACCCTGGCTCTTCTCCTCAACGCTGAACTGGAAACAGGTGTCTTGCGTCTTCATTTTTTACATTTAGGTAACTATCTCAACTGTAAATTGAATAATAATAATACTAAAAAAAGTATGGAGTTTGGAATGGAATGAAAATCTGAGTATTATACCTTCGTCTCTACAGTTTGCATCATGTTTTCAGCATCTGGAAAAAGAAATGGAAAGTATGTTGTAAGTTGTTGTCTTAATTTTATTCATGATGTGACTGGAGAAGTTGTCTGGTTTATCAAAAATAAAGATTTGGTAACAAGTATAACATTTATTTATCTATCCCTCTATCCCTCTATCTATCTATCTATCTATCTATCTATCTATCTATCTATCTATCTATCTATCTATCTATCTATCTATCGCTGACTCAGGAGACTCACTTTTGTTTACAAGAAAATGAAAGTAAAATACCAATAACAAAATTGTAATTGTAAGGTTGAAATTGTAATTGGGGTAGGCTACATGAAAAGAATAGTGGTTATGGTCTTTGTTCAGTGTAAGGTTGGAGGCATACACATTCAGATGTATTTCTAAATTATGTAGGCTAATGTCCCTGCCACTTTCTATCAGTTATATCATATATTTTCTCTTCCTTTTCTTTAATGAATGTATATTTGATTTCAGTAATGATACTTTGGCCATGAATTAAAAAAAATCATAATCACAATTACTTAATTTATTTTTAGTCCAGGCAAAGTAGCATTTTACGACAGACTAATTGTAAAATAATTTTTTTTTCAGCATAGATCATTTCTATGAGGTGCCCAGAACAACATACTAAAAGTCCTAAGAAATCCTAGTTGAGGAAATATGTTAATTTATCATCAATCCGAAATGTGTGCCAATAAGGCCAGGCAACAATACACCCAAATGGGGCTATTTTTTTCCTTAATTCCTATCAAAATGAAACTTTACACAATGAAAGTACCCATGAAAAGTATTTTTTTTTTGTATTACAAGTTTCTTTGAAAATTAATTGTAATATGCAAATATGGGGTGTGTTGTTGCTGGCCTTAATGGCACACATTTCGGATTGATGATAAATTAACATATTTCCTCAACTAGGATTTCTTAGGACTTTTAGTAAGTTGGACACCTCATAGAAATTATCTATGCTGAAAAAATATATTTTGCAATTCTTTTTATTTTTGGCTCCAAAATGAGTTAGTTTGCCTGGACTATTTGTTTTATTCTCAACATTTACAAAAGAGCACGGCCTGCTGGGAAATCTGTTGACGAATCATTTTATTTCTCATCGTGACGTTTCTGATCATAGTGAGATGATCTGCTGATGATCCTGAATGGCTTGTTGAATGAGTGTTGATAGTCTGAGGCTCATCAATATTAACAGATCTGCTGAAAACACTCTTTATTTCATGACAATAGTTCCTGTTTTCACCTCATTTATTATGCTGATGTCTTCAGATCTCCTGTGAATTAACACTTAAAGCTCATTTCATTGGTGTCAGCAGACTGAGGGTATTTGGCTACGTTTAATTCTGTGTTTATGATTTAACTGTTTTCTTATCATTATTTATATTTGGAAGAATTAAAATTATTTATATTCTTTTCTATATTTCTAGATATATACCTGAATTTGAATGAAGAAGCAGAATGATGTTAGGATTAGCAATAAAAATTGTTCAAAATAATTAATGAATTGGCACCAGTTACTGTAGGATGAATAGATAGACATAAATGCTTATTTAACATGTTAAAGAATGACACATATTTTTGCAACCTTTCATTTTCTATTTTGTGGGTATGTGAGTGTGACTCTTGTATTGTTCAGTCTTTTCATAGGTATCGGGAGAGTTGTGTGTTGTGTAAGTGCGCCCTCTATTGGATAGAGGCTAGAGTGGTGGTCAAATACTGAACTTTAGCGCTCGTTTCTCAGTCTGCATCTACTGGACCGAGAGAGGTGTTCACATCAGGGCGATGTAAACTTGAAATATACCGGTTGGAACTTTAGCTTTAGTGCACATGGTAACTTGTACGTGTATTTTATGGTGAGTGCATACATTTAGTTGAGATGTGCCGAGAACTGCTGTTTTGAGTGCTTAAGAAATTGCTAACATTGCTAACCTCGAGGTTTGTTTTGCTGTATGCTGGCGCTCGCCAGTCTATCGTCTTGTAATGCAGCCCACGTGTTTCAGTTGTCCTTTTTCTTATGTTAGGCTGATTCTGAATGACGATAGAATCCTGAACTTTTGCTCTCTTTGAAATTGTACAGGACAGGTATGTACTTCCAATACCAGGTTTAGAATATAATGTGTTCATTTAAAAGTTTTCTTGTACTTATTGATGTCCAATGGCACTGAACAGCCCAGATGTAAAGCATGTACATTTTGCTTCATGCATGTTAAGTGTGTGTTAACTACTGAAAGGAAGATGGTTTAAAAAACCAAAACAAATTCAGTAATTGATATTTTTGATTTTGGCAGATCAGCACCCCCAACTCTGGAATTCATCATCAGTGAAGCTCCTCCCACTGTGATTACATCATCAGTGAAGCTCCTCCCACAGTAACTCTCCAATAAATGCTGTAAATTCCCATCAGCTACAAGTGAAGACGAGCATCAGAGCATCAGGAAGAGCTGAAATCTGCAAAGACTGAGTTTATTAAAGAGGACAGTGAGAACATGAGTGATCTAGAACCCTGCAGAATGAAACACACTGAAGATCCTGAAGAACAAAGAGGTTGGTGTTTATTCTTCATTCATTTATGATGCTGAAGAACATTCATGTTAGAAACATTCAAGCACTTCATCACTTTTAGATAAACAGTTTAACTATGAAATGGTACAGAATGTTCTGGGTTTTCTTCAACAAATGGTCAGTAAGGGAGGTTTGAGACATTTTTATACTGATTATCAATATTAGATCAAGCTAAATACTATTTTACATTTATTTTATATCTGGTTTCCAATTTGCAACAATTTTACCCAAATTTTAGTCATTTTCAACATAGTTAAAACAATTATTATTTTTTAAAGAATAATCAGTAAACACAAAAGTCACTGATAAAGTTGTATTTGTCAAATATCATACAAGTTATTCATAGTTATAGAGATTCTTCTTACAGTAACTTTGGTAACAGGGTTGATGAACACAGTCAATGCTACAGTTTGTGTAAAAACTGAGACAATGGATTGAGATTATATTCTTGTCTTCCCATCATGCAGTAGAAAGAGCCCAGATGATGTCACAGTTTTAAGAAATTCTCTGTTTTTAAAAGGAGGAAAATCATGTCAGGAGTAACAGGGTTGAGTGAAACATGTAGGACACAGATAATGCTAATAAAAATTGTTCATTTAAAACTAGTTAAAGCCGCGGCCGCTCTACACTTTGAGCTTGTGAAATTTCTACAGACGTGCGACGGCTGAGAAATGACGTCACATTCTGTGGCAGCTTTTTCACAAACATAAATTTAACATACATTTAACGGTATAACAAATAATAATAATAAAAAAAATTAAAATAAAAAAAAATATAAAAAACAATCCACTCCACTTGAATGATAAATGTTTGTGTTATTTCTCACAGAGTTATTCACTTGAGCTTGTGTTTCTGGTGTCTCACTTTCACAGACTCATGAATGGAAGTCTAGGAAGGAAAAGTCTAGTGTGAACGGCCATTAATAATTAAAAGTCAAGTCATCTTCATTTATATAGCGCTTTTAACAATGTAGATTGTTAGCAGCTTTACAGAGATAAACGTATAATTAAGATAACATAGATTGTTTTGGCTTTATAGCGGTTCTTTAATGAAATTATATTCCAGCTAAAGTTAGTTTTGATTGATTCGCTTCCGTCACAATGATAATTTGTTATTAAATTAGGGGCCGCTAAGACGACACCATTCTCTCTACACAGATTTTAAATGCGAACCTGTGATAAACACTGATGGCGTTCACATGCGCATTAAGAATTGGTTCTATAGTTATGTGCGTTTGAATATATGTGCACAGGTTTGTAATTCCCTACAAACCAAGTCTAAAAGTACTGGGCTTTCCTTATAAATTTTAATACAGAATTTTATTTTATTTTGTCATTTCGGGGTAGGTATGTGAAACGAATTTCCTGACAACGCTTTATCTGAAGAGTGGTAAAGGGATCCTCCATAGGGAGAGACTAGTTGGCACTAGAGACTAGAGCACTGCATTGACTTCCGGTCCAGGCGAAGGTCCTTCGTCAGATCTGGATTCGGCAGGCTGCGGGAAAACCTCTGGATAAACAAAGACACTAAAATTAGCGTAGACGCCATTCTTCTTATGATGTAACGAGTACATCAGGATTTATGGGAAGTGTTCCCGGTTCCGGCTGACCTAATCTATGCAGCCTAATCATTGTATTATAGAAGTCTATAATGTTTTATGTGCAGAGGTGGAAAGAGTACTGAAAATTTGTACTCAAGTACAAGTACCGTTACATTGCTGAAATAATACTAAATTACAAGTAAAAGTACTGGTGTCAAAAAAGTACTTAAATAAAAGTACAAATTACTCTTCTCAAAAACTACTCAGAGTACTATTTACATTTTAGCTGGCGATAGTTAATGTATTACCAATAAATATTCAACCAAATGATAGATTTATGTAGAAAATAGCTACTTTTAACACGTTTTTACCTTATTGTCGAAGGACATTAATTAGTGGTCATGATACTGGAAATTCTCATTTCAATATGACACCTTGAAATATGTCAATATTCAGTAGGCCTAGCCTATAATTTTTAATACCATCGGGAAAACTACCACATACTAAATATTTTAATATCTACATTTTTGTCCATCCATTTTGTCAAGGCAATCATTATTTTCAAGCATGGAAAAGCACAACACTCATTGTAACAGTAATCTATTTGTATGGAAAAGTTTAATTCAAGTCTTCTGAAGAGACATGTCCACTTTATACGGTGAGATTTTAATTTAGGCTTTTGTTTACATATTTAAACATTGATCAGTAACCATTACAAAAATCTAACTTAAATATTTACTCACTCAGTGTATTTGTCTTTACAATAGGGTAACGTTAAAGGGATACTCCACTTTAAAAGGAAAATTCTGTCATCATATACTCACCCTCATGTTGTTTCAATTCAATCCTTTATGAATTTCTTTCTTCTGCTGAACAGAAAGGAAGATATTTAGAAGAATATCAGTAACCAGACAGTTTCCGGTCTCATTGACTTCCATAGTATATTTTTTTCCTACTATGGAAGTCAATGGTACCAGAAACGGTCTGGTTACTGACATTCTTCTAAATATCTTCCTTTCTGTTCAGCAGAAGAAAGAAATTAATACAGGATTGAATTGAAACAACATGAGGGTGAGTATATGATGACAGAATTTTCATTTTAAAGTGGAGTAGCCTATCCCTTTAACTGTTGCAATAGCTCACACACAGCACAAGAAAGCTTAATTTCAAACTGAATTTAATTTGCAAAAAAGACTAGATTTTTCATAACTTTTGACAACGTTTAATTCAAGAGCATGGAGAGATTGGAGCTGGACGTCATTTGAGTCTGCAGTGAGAACCACTTGGAGAGATTCGCGAATCGCGATTGCACATGATATGACACAGTCCGAGAGCGCACACTCAATATCCGAGTCAAGTTCATTCGTATATTTGAGAGCTCGTGTTCAGTTTTCTCGATTACATGAATGTGCCCTCGTGTTATAATATTGCACTCGTGACATTTGCCATTAAAATATGCCATAGAAACTTGCAGGTATTAATAAAATTATGTGTAATAGGCCTACCTGCAATCCCGCGCTGAGAGGAGGCGGGTGTGTCAAACTCGCTGTCGTTGAGATGAGAGAATGAGAACGCGCAGCTGGTATTGTATCAGTGTATAGGCCAAAATGAGTATTGACAGATATTTCAGTATTGATATCAAAATACAGATATTTTGACAATACAACTTATGTAGTTTGTTGTTTCTCCAAACTTTCAGTCCAGCCATTAATCACTCTGAGCTCCTCGCCTCCTTCACTTATGATCAGCTCTTCAAAACCTGCTGTGACTGCGGCGGCTTTAATTCAGTCCAAATATCAGGGGTTTTATTGGTCCGTTTATGATCAGATATTTTTATTGGCTACCGAAATGCCGGTCAAAGATTTGAATATCAAATTGTACTCAGTAACGAAATGTGATTTTACACATTTCGAAGTAGCGAAGTTGATTACTTAGCTTAATATGTACTTGAGTACAAGTAAAATTAAAGATTTAAAAATATACTCAAAAAAGTACAAGTACCCAAAAAAACAACTTAATTACAGTAACGTGAGTAGTTGTAATTCGTTACTTCCACCTCTGGTTATGTGAATGCTAGTTCAAAGAGATGTGTCTTTAATCTGGCTTTGAACTGACAGAGTGTGTCTGTTTCCCGGACAATGTTAGGAAGACTGTTCCAAAGTTTTGGTGCTAAATAGGAAAAGGATCCACCGCCAGCAGTTGATTTTGATATTTTAGGTATTATTAACTGGCCGGAATTTTGAGATCGCAATAGACGTGAAGGACTATAATGCAGGGTTCTTAAGTTTTATCAAAAGCTTGGAGTGAGATCATATGCGGTTAGGGGAGGAGCCCTAATGGAGCCCCGCCCCCCAATTTTACCCATTGTTCATAATTAACCAGCACAAATTGAAATTATAACAATAGGTAAATCTGATAAATGTCAGAGCAATTCATCACATCAAATATACTCTTTAATGTTACATTTCAAAATTACAAATATACGAAAATTACAAAAATATAACAAATTGCTCCAAACAGTTTGGAAAATCTTTTTGCATTTTGAATGTGTCTAGTCAAAATGGTATAATGATTTATTTTGTGGTGGGACATTGTGTACAAATGACATATTAGAGTATTAAAGGTGCAATGCGCAACATTTCATGTTAAAAATACCCATTTTTCTAACCCATACATGCTTAAACAATTGCCTGATGGGCTGAATGAGCCCTTCTCTGATCACTGCGATTGCCTCTATAATCCTGTTCAGTAAAATAAATAAGAGGGATTCGGGACGGAATTTGAGACTGGGCCTATTAAATTGCCTATATTGCAGTTTCGCTTGTTGCCAGAGGGGGCATTGTTCTGCAAAAACTCAGACTTGCGCAATGCACCTTTTAAGGTGTGTGTGTGTGTGTGTGTGTGTGTTTGTTGTGTGTGTACTCCAGCTTATGAAATGTGTTTTGTGTAGTAAGTTTTTGTTGCACATTTTGATGCCTTGATAACAGGGGTAGGGGGCTCCCACTTTAAGCACTGTGGCTCGATGCCAGACAGTTAAATTGAAATATTACCCAGAGCACTCTGCTTTAATACATGTAGCCTTAATGTAACTAGAAAGACTATTAATACAGTATAATATATAATTTAAAATAAAATGATGAAATACATCTTCATTCCTTCCCATACCCACTAACATTTCCCTTAGTTTCAGATAACGTAAGCTAGCCAAACTGAGCCAAAGCTTCTGGCCTGGTGTCAAAGTAGTTGTAGAGTTTTTGACTGCATCAATAATAATGTATACGATGGGCTATATATTAAATGTTCTAAAATGTTAGACGAGCTTTCTTCCAACTTACCTTCTCCATCACGATGTGTGTTCGCGCAATGTTGTTGGTTACCTAGTAACGAACGTACGGTGGCCGAGAATGTTCCGTCAACTACCGTGTGTTCGCGCATCTATGTTGCCTAGTAACTAACGCAATCTGGCGGCAGTAAACTTCACTTTGTGTGCCTGCGCCTCATATACAACGTTATATATAAAGCTTGCAGGACAACTTGGTTGGCATTGCCTTTTCAGCGTGAGAAATACACGGTGTGGCGTGTGAGCGTGTGAACTGGTTGAATTGCGTGTGTCTCACGGCCAATGCGTGAGACTTGAGAACCCTAAGAGCTCACTCAAGTACTGCAGAGCTAAACCATTTAGTGCTTTGTAAGTAATCAGCAATATTTAAAAATTTATGCGATGTTTAATAGGCAGCCAATGCAGTGTTGACAGAACCGGGCTAATGTGAGCGTAAAATTTAGTACAAGTACTTCAAATGAAATAAACTTATAACCCGTTTTCTGAGTAACACTAAGAAAATCTCTATAGATTGTTGCAATACCGCCGCCACGACCAATCAGACGGGGCTCGTGCTTATAGGAGTATCCTGATGGAGTAGATTCATTTAGACCGAAATAATCATTTGGTTTAAGCCAGGTTTCAGTAAGGCAAAGTACATCAAAGCTATTATCTGTGACTATTTCATTTACAATAACTGCCTTAGGTGTGAGTGATCTAATGTTTAAAAGACCTAACTTTAGAAATTGTTTTTGTTTACTAATAGCAACATTTTCTGTTTTAATAACAATTAGATTTTTCCTAGATCCTGCAGTAGATTTATTTAAATTAAAAATTAAAATTAATTTTGGTGATCTCCAACTGGCGGAGTCGAACATCATTAGTGCCGCCGTTAATAATGATCTTAGAGAATTTACGATTAGCATTAGCCAGCACTTTTAAATTTGCTTTGATGTCAGGCGCTCTGGTCCCGGCAAACATGTGACTGGTGGCTGGTGTCTCTATTTTCACGTTCCGTGTGATCGAATCGCCAATTACTAGGGCACAATCAACAGGATTCTCAGTGGGTGTTTCACTGAGCGGGGCTAATCGATTTGTTATGGTAATCGGAACGGAAGAGTGTTTTTTTGATCCACGACTAGAGTGATCCCTCACTGTCGCCCATTTGCCCGGCTGCGCAGGCTCTACTTCAGCTGGAACCGAATCATGTAAAGAGTTCACTATGCTAGGTGCATCCAAAATAGTATCTAAAGCTCTAGCACTTTTACTATCCTCAATTAAAGTTTGGATGCGTGACTCTAGTTCTAAAATCTTCTCCGTCAGCCTGACTGTCTCTTTGCATTTATCAGTGCAGGTGACAATAACAGGACGACATTACTCACCGTGTTTGCTGACTGATTCTTACTCACCTGGGCTTTTTATAAACTCAAAGGTGCGGGCACACAAGAGAAAATAAATGAGAAATAACTGAGTGCATGTGTTAACAGGCTAGCGAATTACTAGCTTGTTGTGCTAATTATAACGGAAGCTAGCAATGTCAGGTTAATCTGAGATGTTGGGTAAGCTGTATTTAGTAGTATAAACAACTAGAAATGATAGTAAATGATGGTTCAAAACAAAGAAATACGAGGCTAAGACGGAGCTTACAGCACCGAAGCAAACAAACTCACAGCAGGCAGCGAGGAAGACGGAAGGTTTTAGTAAAATAAATATCAATCTCAAAGTTGGTTTCGAAATATGGCAGTATTGTACATTTTAATGTTAATATCATGTTAGATAATTGTTATTGATCAAATATATTTAATAGTTCTTGCTAAAGAAACATGGGATTCGTGCCTATGTTTTAAAAATAATAGTTGGAAGATAAATTTACCTCATTCATGGAAAGTTTCAAGGACATATAATCAATTTATAAAAAGGCATGATATTATCATATTTTATAGCAGTTTTCTACTTTCTACCATTACATCAGGGCTCACTTTCATGTCCATTCACTTTATAACTTTAAAGAGAAATATTTGGATATGTAATAATTAAATTTAATAATTGTTTCTTTCATGCCAGACATGATGGAAGAGAGCGAGGAGAGTGAAGAACTGAGTGAAGTGGATGAGGAACATCATGTCAGACCTGGAGGAAAACCTTTCAGTCGCTCAAAGACTAAACAGACATTTTTAAAGAAAAGAAGAGCCAAGAAATCTTTCACCTGCACTCAGTGTGGAAAGAGTTACACAACCAAACTAAATCTTGAGTGTCACATGAGAGTTCACACTGGAGAGAAGCCGCACACGTGTGATCAGTGCGGAAAGAGTTTCTCTATTAAAAGTGAACTGAAGATACACATGAGGATCCACACAGGAGAGAAGCCGTTCTCATGTGATCAGTGCGGAAAGAGTTTCTGTCAATCTTCATCCCTTAATGTTCACATGAGGATCCACACTGGAGAGAAGCCGTTCACATGTGATCAATGTGGCAAAACATTTCTTTTTGCATCAACCCTGAAGAATCACCTGAGAGTTCATACGAAGGAGAAGCCGCATTCATGTTCGGTGTGTGGAAAGAGTTTTTCATCGCTGCAATATTTACGTGGACATGAGAAAATGCATACTGGTGTGAGAGAGTGCTACATGTGCTTTGAGTGCGAGAAGACTTTTATTACAGCAAACTGTTTAAAACTGCACCAGAGAATTCACACTGGAGAAAAACCTTACAAGTGTTCACACTGTGACAAGAGATTCAATCAGTCTGGAAATCTGAAAACCCATGAGAGGATCCACACTGGAGAGAAACCGCTCACATGTGATCAGTGCGGAACGAGTTACTCTTTTAAAAGCGAACTGAAGCGACACATGAGGATCCACACTGGAGAAAAACCTTACACATGTTCACACTGTGACAAGAGATTCAGTCTCTCATCACATCAGAAAAGACATGAGAGGATCCACACTGGAGAGAAGCCACACACGTGTGATCAGTGTGGAAAGAGTTTCTCCAGTAAAAGTGAACTGAAGATACACATGAGGATCCACACTGGAGAGAAGCCGTTCTCATGTGATCAGTGCGGAAAGAGTTTCTCTATTAAAAGTGAACTGAAGATACACATGAGGATCCACACCGGAGAGAAGACGTTCACATGTCATCAATGTTGCAAAACATTTCTCTGTGCATCAGCCCTGAAGTCACACCTGAGAGTTCATTCGAAGGAGAAGCCACATTCATGTTCTGTGTGTGGAAAGAGTTTTTCATCGCTGCAATATTTACGTGGACATGAAAAAATGCATACTGGTGTGAGAGAGTACATGTGCTTTGAGTGTGAGAAGACTTTTATTACAGCAAACAGTTTAAAACTGCACGAGAGAATTCACACTGGAGAAAAACCTTACAAGTGTTCACACTGTGACAAGAGATTCAGTCAGCCATCATCTCTGAAAATACATGAAGGAATTCACACTGGAGAAAAACATTACAAGTGTTCACACTGTGACAAGAGATTCACTCACTCATCATATCTGAAAACACATGAGAGGATCCACACTGGAGAAAAACCTTACAAATGTTCACTCTGTGACAAGAGATTCAATCGGTCATCAAATCTGAAAACACATGAGAGGATCCACAGCAGAGAGAAGCCGCACACGTGTGATCAGTGCGGAAAGAGTTTCTCTATTAAAACTCACCTGAAGCGACACATGAAGATCCATTCAGTGGATAAACCACTTAAACACAGACTGAAATCATGGTAAGTAGTAGAGATCCACCGATTACAATTTTCTTGGCCGATTCCGATTTCTCATTGAGTTTGACCTGCCGATACTGATTTTAGCCGATTCCGATTCCATTTTTTCTAACCACTTTACAGCACACACACATATTTATTTACTATCTTTTCTTTAGTAGAACATTTTGCATAGAACATATTTTTTTTTTTTTAACAGATAATGTTAATAACTAATCTAGAACTATATAAATTTCTCCTGGTGTGGGAAATTCACAGTGCAGTGTTATGGAAGAACCATTTCCTTCTTTTCACATTCAATATCAATTTCTTCTCTCATCTGCCACATGTCCAGCCAGGCTAAACAAGCACTCACACAACAACACTAATTGTGCTCACCTGATCCTCATGTGCTCTGGTCCCTTTATATTTAGCCTCTTTCCCTCATGTCTTTGCTGGTTTGTTTTGTACGTTGTCTGCATTCAATTTCTCTGCAAGGTTGCAGTCTTTTTTAATTTCTTTTTGTTTTTTTCTGTCCTGGCAAGCCACTCTAGTGCCTAGTGTTGTTTCATCCCACCTATGCCAAGCCTCTGGTTCCTTGAGTTGCTGTCAAGTTTCCACTGTTCCCAAAGAGCCTGGGTTTGTCTAATCCCTGACCCACCGGTTCTCCAGTTGTGTGCCCTTGACCCACCTGTTCTCCAGCTGTGACCTCGACCCACCGGTTCTCCAGTTGTGCCCTTGACCCACTTATTCTCCAGTTGTGACCTCGACCCATCTGTTCTCCAGCTGTGCCCTCGACCCACCTGTTCTCCAGCTGTGCCCTCGACCCACCTGTTCTCCAGCTGTGCCCTCGACCCACCTGTTCTCCAGCTGTGCCCTCGACCCACCTGTTCTCCAGCTGTGCCCTCGACCCACCTGTTCTCCAGTTGTGCCCTCGACCCACCTATTCTCCAGTTGTTTGCCCTGCTCTATTGTTTGGACTGTTCCGCCTGTGTTTTGTCTTTGTCAATAAATATCACTCCCCGTTCATTCGGCACCTGGGTCCTCCCTTCTCTGAATCCTGACAATTTATTTATATTTCAAAAAACAGTACTAGAGATTCTAGAAACCATATCCATTTTTGCCCTTTTAAAGGGGTCATATAATGCCATTTTTGTACAAGCTAATATGATTCTTTAGGGTCTAAATTAAAAGTTTGTAATATACTTTAATTAAAAATTATCAATAGTATTGTAGTTATTTTTGCTTACACATGCATTGAGGAGAATATGTTAATGTTCTTCTCCCCCTCTGGATCTCCACCCATTTGCCTCATCTTTCCTGTCGGTAAGGTTCGGTGTTGGCATTCCACTCATGTTTAACAATGCTTTGTTCAGGGTATAAGAAGGAAAGGTAACTGTGTATCAGGGAGAAAGGCTGTAACCCCGCCACTCCCACACACCGGTGCGTAACCTCATACTATGAGAAAGGCTTTTACGGCCTCTTCTGTACAACAGTACGCTATTTGTTACAACTTAAGTTTTCTTTACAGTATGTTGTTCCATTCCACTGTCTGTATATTTACACATGTAAATTAATAAATAACTTTGCCTGCTTTAAAGACTTCGAGAATCTTTCCTTTTTTCACTGATGATGTTGAAAGCTGAAGTGATTATAACTTTACCTAAACATTCAGGTTAAATCCTACATTTTCCTATCAGTTCTAAGAAAGAAATAAAAGGTTAATGAATAACAACAACTTTAATGGAGTCAGATTAGTAATATTGGAGTCAGATTAATATTTGAATTATACACGTAATCTTTCAACTGCCTTTTGATCCGATTATAGGTTCAAAATGGCAGCATAAGCTTCCAGCCTTACATTTTCTTCTAAGAGAGTCGAAAAATAAGCAGATCTAGCAGTTTTTAAGGCTTTTCTGTACGCAATCGTGCTCTCTCCATGAAACTCGGAAAACGTCTAGTTTTCTTTTTTTCTCGTTTTCTTCCATTTGTGCTCCATATTTCTGGCTGCCCTGTTTAGGGCCCGAGTGTGCTCGTTGTACCACGGCGTTGGACTATTTTCTTTAAAGGGGCATTCCACCCATTTGAACTTCGTGACCGAGAAAAGACAAAAAATAACTTCAAGACGCATTTGTATGAAAGACAACAACTCCCACAATGCACCACATTGCACAGCTCCGCAAGCCACTCCCACTAATCCAGAAAGCGCATATCTGCCTATAAGAGAAATCACTCTTCCGTCTACAAGGCTAGCTACCACCAGAGCTTGAAATTCATTTCACCTTCACATAAAATGTCTAGTTAGTTAGCGAACTCACTAGTGCATTACTCCTCGTTTGTATTTCTTTCGAAAAGGTGAATTATTGCATGGTACCTGGATGTTCAGTCAACATATGCGGTGCGAAACTAGGATAGTTCTCAACACAAACGTCCGTGTCCTCGTCTGATTCAGAGATTTCGTCCAGGAGAAATTGTCATCATTGAAATTATTTGCCGCAGACGGACTCTATCTCTGTGTTCGTAGTTGCATAGTGAGATCACCGGCGCCACCAGTCCGCCCTAACTCGAGCCAGTCCGGGCTCCTCGTCCACGGCAGGCAGGTCTTCTGCCTCGGCTGCTCTTCGCTATAATGCGGCTTGTAAAGGTAGCCACAAACACCTGATTCAAGCATCAGACTTCCGAAATCCTCTTCCTCTATATCATATTGAGCACTCTCCTCCGTTATTGTCATAACTTTACATCTGTCTCCACAGCGCCTGTTAGCTTAGCTTCAAACAAGATGGAGGATATTGCTTTCAGTTTCAGAGAGTAAAGTCCCACCCACTGATCTGTAATAGGCCTGTAGCGTGAGCGGGTCCCGCCCCCTGGGAAAGATGAGGAACGAGTGTTGTAGTCTCAACGGAAATCCCCCCCTCTTACACTTCCTCCTACAATGATGCAAAATGACGATTTTTGCGTCATTGTAGGAGGAAGTGTACGAGGTAAATAACAGATTTCTCCCATCTCAGGGGAAAATGAGAGAGTGTTGCACGACCATTCAATAGTATGACTGGGTTTCAAACAATGCAAAGCTTAATGCAAATGGGTGGAGTGTCCCTTTAATCTTATTATAGCGCAAAGGAGTAACTGTGTCTAAAGTGCTGGAAAAGAGAGTCAAAGTTTCTGTTGCAATATCGAGTTCTTCAAAGCTATCTGGGATGCTGAGGAGATCAAATTGATCAGGAATATTATTAATAAAGCAATCTTTAGTGGCGGAAGTGATAGGTCTGACATATTTGTAACACGGAGTCGGCTTCGCAACCTTGGCTAAAAAGAGTATACACGAGACTAGATAATAATCTGAGATGTCATCGCTCTGCTGCAGAATTTCAACGGCATCAACATTGATTCCATGTGACAGATCTAAAGTATGATTATGACAATGAGTTGGTCCTGGCACATGTTGTTTAACTCTAATAGAGTTCATATTGTCTCTAAATGCCAATCCCAATGCATTTTTTTTTTGTTATCTACATGTGTATTAAAATCACCAACAGTTAGGACTTTATCTGCAGCCAGTACTAACTACGATAAAAAAATCACCAAATTCTTTGATAAAGTCTGTATGGTGCCCTAGTGGCCTTTATACAGCAGATCTCTCTCATTCACTGTCTGTTTAGGCTTAAGTGCAAATCCATGAAGCCTCTGTACAGTGTTGTTATCATTATTAACTTATTTAACATGCAATACTTATCTTTCAAATATTTATCTTTATATGCACGAAGTTCAAAAAAAGAAGGCTATATAGCCTTATGAAAAAAGAAAAAACTTGCTGCGGTAACTTGCATTTCTCTGCGGTTGGCTTGTCAGTAGCACTATATTGCAGTTACCGTGACAGCCCTAAATGCGACATACATTCATGCTAACAAAGGCATAGAGTTACACTCATGGGACACTGCAATTCACAGAAGTTCATTATTTGTATATGCTTTAAAGCCTTGCCTGTTAAACATTTCATTCGCATTCTGATCAAGAATCGGGTCAAGGGCATTTCCGAGCGCATACTCCCGAAGCGCACAGGCACTAGAAGCCTCTCAAACAGCGCCTGGATACTAGACTGAGTTATTTTTTGAGTCTTATCACGCTAATACTGTCAATTATATACTCACAAGGTTTACATAAAAACAGTTTGTGTTTATTTATTCCAAACCTGTATTATTTTATTTCTTGTGCTGAACACAAAAGAATACATTATGACGAATGTGGGTAACCAGACAGTTGCTGATCCCCATTGACTTCCATAGTGGGAAAATATATAATATGGAAGTCACAGGGGACCAGCAACTGTTTGGTTACCCACATTCATCAAAATATCTTGAATTTTCAACAGACAGAATTTCAGTTTTATAAATTGTGGCATCTGTAAATTGAGCCACCAAACACCGTTGTTGTGCAAATGAAAGGCCAGAGCACATTTTAAGTTTTCTGTTTTTCAGTTGAAACTGTGTCGTGTAAGTGGCCCCTAAGTTAATAACTAATGATCAGAAGTGAATAAATCAAAAACTAACTTTAGCTGGACAATACCTTTATTCTAGAGCTGCTGTACAACCAAAACAATCTCCGTTACTTTAATTTCCTTTTATCTCTGTAAAGCTGAAAGTCTTAAAATGTCTTAAAAGCACTATATAAATGAAGATGACTTGACATCAGTGCATCGCTATAAAATAACAAATGAAAATTACCTTTATTTATTTCGGTTCAGACTTCACACTGCAAAACATCCGTGACAGTGGTTAACTTATCTATTCTGTCAAGTAATCATGACCACCTGACGTGAATTATAAATCAGTTTAATCAGAGGATCTATCACATGCATAGTAAAGCTATCAACAAAAAAACAAAAAGATGGTCAAACCATCGGATCTGTGCATTAAGACTTGCAGTATAAACGCAGCCTAAGTGGTTTCTCCACTGTATGCACCATCTTTTGTAGCTTCAGGTGACTTTTAAAAGATAAACTTGTTACACACTGATTACATGTGAAGCTTTTCTCCAGTGTGGATCCTCTCATGTATTTTCAGATATGATGACTGATTGAATCTCTTGTCACAGTGTGAACACTTGTAAGGTTTCTCTCCAGTGTGAATTCTCTGGTGCACTTTTAAATTGCTTGCTGTAGTAAAAGTCTTCTCACACTCAAAGCACATGTACTCTCTCACACCAGTGACTACGTTTACATGCAGCCAATATCCGGGTTATGGTCGGGTTAGGGTCACTATTTGGGTTTCTGAAACATTCGGAATAACCCGTTTACATGCGTGAGCAGAGAGAGTTACTACTGTATACATGGAATTTGTAATCAATTGGTAATATCCCGATGTAAACGGCGACGCACGGTTAGCGTCTGGACGTACGGACAACCTTAAGACGCAATATGCGTCATTTCCGATTCTTCTTCATGTATCCAAAGACAACAACAACAGCAGCAGCACGCGGATAATGAATAGTTCGGGGCAGATAGCGATCGCGTTTGTTTGCGCTTTCCTCCTCGCTTCAAAAGTGTGGTGCTGTGCTGCGTCTCGCCATGTTTACCTCTATTTCTTGTTTACTTCCGGTATACTGCACGCGGGTTTTTGTATGCGCCGTCTCTACTCAAAAGACCAAGATTCCTTGCGAATAGAACATGCGCAGAACACAAATCAATGTTCCTTTTGATGGGGATATGCCAATACGCGTTTACATGACCAAATATTCGGGTTAGAAAAGGGGTACCCCAGGTATAATATCCGGGTTTTTAAAAACCGGGATATGAGCATATCCGGGTTTTTGCCGGTGTTTACATGGCCGTGCGCGACCGGGTTATTGCTAATATCCCGGTTTTGAACGGGTTATTGGCTGCATGTAAACGTAGTCAGTGTGAGTTTTCTGATGTTTATGTAAAGTTTGCAGCAGTGAAAAACTGTCAGGTGAGACTTCAGGTTTGATGCACAGAGAAATATTTTCCCGCATTTATCACATGTGAACGGCTTCTCTCCAGTGTGGATCCTCATGTGAACATTAAGACTTTCTTTGTATGAGAAATGTTTCCCACACTGTCCGCATGTGATCGGCTTCTCTCCAGTGTGAACTCTCATGTGAACATCAAGACTTTGTTTGTATGAGAAACATTTCCCACACTGGTCGCATTCATAAGGAGTCAAAGTTTGAGATCTGTGAGGGGAATCGATCTCAATTGTTGCAGTCACTTTATTTCTTTATTTCTAAATGTGTTAGTTATTTTACATTATTAAAATAAACTGCAACCGATACTGCTAAATCCTTTACATTGAGCCTATAATGAGTCACATGAGACATTTTAAATCTATAGTTGTATCTATTACACTTGGAATAATATTATGCTCTTTATTTTTTAAAAGCTTTATGGTCTGTTTCAGTTTCTGCACATTTTAATAATCTAATTATTGTAATGAATGTAGAAATCATAAAATCAAACTTTATCAATTCTTTCAATAGAGCAGTTTCACAGGCTTTTATATCATTTATCATTTACTCAATCTGTTTCTAACGGTTAAACAATCAGAATAAAGTGAGATGATCTGCTGATGATCCTGAATGGCTTGTTGAATGAGTGTTGATAGTCTGAGGCTCATCAATATTAACAGATCTGCTGAAAACACTCTTTATTTCATGACAATAGTTCCTGTTTTCACCTCATGTATTATGCTGATGTCTTCAGATCTCCTGTAAATTGACACTTAAAGCTCATTTCACTGGTGTCAACAGACTGAAAGGATTTGATGATTACAATTATGTACATTTATTTCTGTCTTTCTTACCTTAATAATATTTGGAATAATTTTATTACATTGTTTAAAATCTGGCTATCAGTAAGTATAAAAGCATTAACGTTGACTTAGTAACTGATTTTTTATTTTATTTTGGGCAGATCAGCTCCTCCCACTTATATTTGCCATAATTGAAGCCCCTCCCACAGCAATCACATCATAAGTGAAGCTCCTCCCACAGCATCTACATCATCAGGGAAGCTCCGCCCACAGCAATTCAGCAATAAATGCTGTAAATTCCCATCAGCTACAAGTGAAGACGAGCATCAGAGCATCAGGAAGAGCTGAAATCTGCAAAGACTGAGTTTATTAAAGAGGACAGTGAGAACATGAGTGATCCAGAACCCTGCAGAATGAAACACACTGAAGATCCTGAAGAACAAAGAGGTTGGTGTTTATTCTTCATTCATTCATGATGCTGAAGAACATTCATGTTAGAAACATTCAAGCACTTCATCACATTTAGATAAACAGTTCAACTATGAAATGGGTATAAAAGTTTCATTTTTAGTTTTCAAAGAATGGTCAGTAAAGTGAGGTTTGAGAAATGTTCATATTTATTGTAAACATTATGTCAAACCAGATTTAATTTTAGCTCTTTTATTTTAAATTTATATCTGATTCACATTTTTTGATTTTCATAGTTTACAACAGTTGTTTCTTTTATTCTTTTTCTTTGTTTTTGTTTTTTGCAATAAACATACTGTATCAAGTAAATGAATGGCAGACAGAGTTGTAAGCGTAATGTAATGTCATTCACCGTTGTTTTGTGGCTCTTTTTTAAGTATCGGTTCAGGCACCGGTACCGTTTTAAAAAAGTATCGATTTGGCACTGGTATCGTAAAAAAACCCGAACAATACCCAACCCTAATTATTCATAGATATAGAGATTAGTCTTATCATAATATCTTTGGTAACAGGGTAGATGAATGTGATCAATACTGTGGCATTTGTGTAAAAAAGGAGACAATGGATTGAGATTATTTTCTTGTCCTCCAGTTATGCTGTAAAAAGAGCCCAGATAATTAGTGATCAACAATACTGTTTTTTATGATCAATACCTAGGGATGCACCGATATGAATTTTTTTTTCCGATAACTGATAATTCTTTATATTTGAAAGCCGATAACCGCTATATTTGCAGATTAATCTAAATCCAAATGTGTTTATAAATTTTGAGAGCCTGATTACAAAAGTCTCACCATTAAAAGCCATGACCCAAACAAACAATTATAATGTTCTCATCATACTTTTATGTAGCCTATATGATAGAGTTGCACTGCAGATATTGCACTGAACTGTATTTTCCTTTTGTAAGTGATTCGAATCATATTTTAAGCAATTTAAAACTCATCACTCATCTGAAGGAAATAATCCATTATTTATCGGCTTTAATATATTGGCCAAATTTTCTTATTGGGCCGATAACGATAACATTAAAAATGAACATATATCGGCCGATACGATATTGTGGCCGATATATCTTGCATCCCTACCAATGCCGATTATTTGCCTATTTATGTCCCTGATAACTGATATTCAGAACAAATACTTATTTATTGTTTTATTTCTGTTTTTGACAATTTCACTGAACTATACATCTGGTTAACACTCGTTTTCAATGCTGTAATTTCAGTAATTTCACTTGCATACATAACCAGATAATAAATAGTAGGGATGCACCGATACCACTTTTTCCAAAACATGTCCGATACGATACTCCCATTTTTGTACTTGCCGATACCGAAAACCGATGCCTGTATTGTCACTGCATTTCAAATTTTTAAATATATTAGAGATAAACCAAAAGAATCATATTAGTTGGCTTACTTTGTTAATCAAATATTTATACATACATAAATATATATATATATATACATTCAGTTATTTTCATGCTTAATTAAGCCTGCTAAAATGCATTGTATGAGCTTCTGTTACTTTCACTGTTCATTCTATTGCTCTATCATATTTTATCTTTCATTTAATATTACAGCACATATTTAGAGCAGCTCCAGAAATGTTTCAGTGCTGAGGATTAGGTTAAAAAAAAAAAAAATTGCATATTCTTAACTTTATACATTTAATATAGATGTATATTTTTGTAAAGTTGAAAAGGGTAGCATATTTAGTATGAGCAAGATCAGCGAGTAATTTATTTGTTCATTGTTTGATTAAAAAAAGTATTAAAGTTCTGCCTTTTTTAAGCCCGAACGCACGGACCTCATTTGAATATAGCTAGGCCTACTGTCTACGTACGCTCGAGATATAACTGACTTTGTTTACTGGGATACTCGCCAAGATGGGCGTTTTTACATAAACTTGTGTGAATTCGTCCGTACAAGCGCAATACGTGAAAGACAATTCAATTCATTATCCGCGCGCTGTCTGAGACACTGGTTTGCGGGGCGCGCGCTTTGGATGTTTGCGTTCATGGAACTTCTTGACTTGCTCACGCGTCCTGTAACAATGTAGGGAACCACAACCCATTATACATAAATCAGGTAACAGTTCATGTTTTACGTAGGCCTACATCGTACTCAATCCACTGCGTGTTTTTCTCTTATCAGCTCGCGCACCAAAGCAATGTGTTACTATATTTTGTTTAATATTCCACTAGTAGTAAGATACATTTACTTCATAGACAGCCTTCTTTTTTTATCCCCACATTATACCCTCTGTTGTCAGAGTTTCTTTTTCTGGACACAAACACTGTTTACACGCGGCCTGGTATCGGCCGTTGGTATCGGAACATTTTACGAGGATGAGTATATTGAGCTCAGTATCCTAGTATCGGTATCGGTGCATCCCTTATAATTATAAATAGGATTCAGAAAGAGTAAATAATTAAGTGCACGGTCACTAAAGCGTCTTTTTTTAAATAACACATAACAAATAAAGCATTTAAAACTAATTATATTCTATTCTAAACCACTTGAATAAAAAACATTGCTACTTCAATGTACCTTAATGTTCTCAGTTGCATATTTTATTTATAACAACAGCATTTATATGAACTATAGGCACATTATGAACTATATTTCAAATGAAGAACATAAAAAAATAAATGACGGGGAAGTCTATCAACTTTGCATAAATGTAAGCATTTGTTTTCAACGGGAATACACTGGGGATATGAACAGCAATATGCATACATTGAAAAATAAGCAGAACAATGTTCTGTATCACATTATCACTATTACCAAGTCCATCTCATCTGGCGTGTCATCAGAATTATTAATGTTTTTGTCTGTCTAGATTGTAAAGAACCAGCTGACAGAGCGCTGTTTTTATCTGTGCATCTTAGTAATTAATAATTTAGATGTTTAATAGCTAAATAAAGGTTATATGTTAATACAATATAGGGAGTTTTAAATGAGAGGATCAGTCTAGACTTTCAGCTTGTGAAATTTCTACAGACATTGACATTGTGGTCAAATGTCACACTCTGTGGTGTTTTTTGTTAAGATAAATTCAATGTGTAACAAATAATAATAAATCCAAAATTTAATAATATACAATCTGCTCCACTGGACTGCAAAAAGCTTGTGTTCTTGTAATTAAACTAAGGCCACAGTGTGACGTTTCTGTGGGACCAGAGCAGAGCGGGAATTGAGTTCGCCAAACTCACACAGGAACACAGGGGAACTCGCTTTTTTTTGTTTTTTTGTTTTTTAAACAGCAAAATGGTAATATATTATAGCAGTTGTCTACTTTTATGTCCTTTCACTTCATTTTTTTTCCTCTTTGTATTATTTTGATGATTTTTTTCTTTCACTTCAGATCTGATGGAAGAGAACGAGGAGCGTGAAGAACACTTGCGTCGCTCAAAGAATAAAAATAAATTTTTCAAGAAAAATAGAGCCAAGAAATCTTTCACCTGCACTCAGTGTGGAAAGAGTGTCACAACCAAACGAAATCTTGAGTGTCACTTGAGAGTTCATACAGGAGAGAAGCCGTTCACATGTGATCAGTGTGAGAAGAGTTTCACATGTAAAAATAGTCTTGAGCGTCACATGAGAGTTCACACTGGAGAGAAGCTGTTCACATGTGATCAGTGTGAAAAGAGATTCTCAAGCAAACAAAGTCTTAAGCTTCACATGAGATTTCACACTGGAGAGAAGCTGTTCTCATGTGATCAATGTGAAAAGAGCTTCTCAAGCAAACATCATATTGAGATTCACATGAGGATCCACACCGGAGAGAAGCCGTTCTCATGTGATCAGTGCGGGACGAGCTTCACACAAAAACATCATCTTAATCTTCACATGAGGATCCACACCGGAGAGAAGCCATTCTCATGTGATCAATGCGGGACGAGCTTCACACAAAAACAACATCTGAATCTTCACATGAGGATCCACACCGGAGAAAAGCCGTATTCATGTGATCAATGCAGCAAAACATTTCTTAGTGCACCAGACCTGAAGAAACACCTGACAGTCCATACGAAGGAGAAGCCACATTCATGTTCTGTGTGTGGAAAGAGTTCTTCACTGCTGTCTAATTTACATAAACATGAGAAAACTCACACTGGTGTAAAAGAGTACATGTGCTTTGAGTGTAAGAAGACTTTTATTTCAGCGAACAGTTTAAAACAGCACCAGAGAATTCACACTGGAGAAAAACCTTACATGTGTTCACACTGTGACAGGAGTTTCAGTCAGTCATCAAATCTGAAATCACATGAGAGGATCCACACTGGAGAGAAACCTTTCAAGTGTTCACACTGTGACAAGAGATTTAGTCAGTCAATAAGTCTGAAAACCCATGAGAAGAACCACACTGGAGAAAAACCTTTCAAGTGTTCACACTGTGACAAGAGATTCAGTCAGCCAACAGATCATAAAAGACATGAGAGGATCCACAGTAGAGAGAAGCCGCACACGTGTGATCAGTGCGGGACGAGTTTCTCTTTTAAAACTCACCTGAAGCGACACATGAAGATCCATGCAGTGGAGAAACCACAGTCTGAGATCACAGTAAGTAGTTCATCTTAATGTGCTGAGCATTAAAGTCTCTCCTGTGTAAGTTAGTTTCCTAACAGCCATGATGAGCAACAGGGCATCTTGGTGGTTGCTTGCTATCTGCTTCACATTTTTTTACATTATTATGAGATACAGAGTTATAATTATAAGAAAGTATCTCATTATTATGAGAACATTTATCATTAAGATGTTAAGTCGTCATTATGAGAAGTTTCGAATTCATGTAGGATTATCCGTGAACAGGCCATTTCATTAAATGAACCCAACACCGCATTCCACAGTTCGGAACGATTCCCCATCGAACCATTAGTAAGTCATAAAACACCGTCATGGTGCTGAGATGGCTAAAGGAGATGTCACCCCCCTTCCCCTTGTGGTGCGTGTCTAATCTCATACCAGTGATGTCAGGACAGCAGGAAAAGCTTTATCTTTGTTCCCCAAACTTAAGACCATATGGCCAAGAAACCCTGTGGTGACCCCAATGCATAAATCCACAGCCTTATCAGGAAACGAAGGATGCTCAGAATCACCACAAACCCTAAACCAGGAACACCTCCTTTCTGCAGCTGTAAATTCCAGAGACTTTTGTCTCCAAAACCAATAGACTGAAATTATGTCACAGTTCTGTTCAGTTAGTTTAATTTTTATTGACTTTTAGTTTGTTTTCTCAGTCACATGTTCACCTTTGTCTTAGTTTTCCCACCACTCATATGTCATTGCGGTCATTCATTTGTTCTGCACAGGTGTTTGTCATTTTACCCTCATATGTCTTGTATTTAAGTGGCAGTCTTTTCAGTCCTCATTTGTCTGGTTTCATTTGCCTATCTTGTTTGTATTACCTTCTGAGTGGATTATTAAAGACGTTATACCTCATCTTCATCTTCATCATGTTTTCCTTGCAACCGTTGGTGCTTAATGTAACAATATAGTGTAAAAAATACATTTGAGATTTGTGCTGGCTAATGTATACAGGGCACCAGGGCACCTTTATCAAAGAATTTGCTGACTTTCTATCGGAGTTAGTACTGGGTGCAGATAAAGTCCTAATTGTTAGTGATTTTAATATTAATGTAGATAACATTAAGATGCAATGTATGTATTGTGGCAGGAACAGTCCATTTTTTTACGTTAATCATTTCAGGGTTCGTACATCCTTTTGAGAGTAAAATTCAAGCACTAATCAAGGACTTTCAAGCCATTCACACTTTTTCCAGCTCTTAATATTTTTAAATATTATCCAGTTTTAATATTATTTTTAATGTGATGACCAAAACCATGATTTGTTCATCCTTAAAAGATTGACCCCATTATAGTTGGCAAAACAAACATATTTATAAAAAAAATAAATAATTAGCACTATGACCAGTAGATGGCGGCAGAGGACCGCTTATTGACTTATAAGCCATTTCCACTCCATAATAGTTTTTTCTAGGGCTGCCACTAACGACTATTTTTGCATTGATAAATCTGTTGACTAATTTAGTAAAAATTTGTATACAAACATAAAATAAAAAATAAAATAACATAATATTGGTAAAAACAATAAGTCTGAGAAAGTCGTTATGTTCTGAATATCAATATGTCCACATGTTCTGGGCTTCTGTTCAGCACAGCTAGATGGGAAAAAGGACTTCAGTAGTGAAACGCCAAATGAAATCAAATTTCTATGAAATCTTTTTTTTTTTAAAGCAAAAGTAAAGTAGGGCTGCAGCTATCGATTACTTTAGTAATTGAGTATTTTACCAATTATTCCACCGATAAATCGAGTAATCGAACATAAATGTGGTAATAAATATAGATCCAAGTGAAACAACAGCCTTTAAATTACAAATAAATAACAAGCAATAATTGGTTCAAATAAAGTATCAAAGTAAGTTATCATATGGGTTTTATTGAACAACACGGTTAGGTTACATGATCAAGGTCACTATTTTTTTAAACGTGATTAGCATTAGTACTTGAAATATTGATTATTCCTCTCTCATCATGTCTGTAAAAAATGAAACTTGTTTGTTATTAGCAGAACTGCCAGAAAGCATCTGGAAGGAGAGGACGGAGAGAGCGCCAGTGATCCAGAACCTGCAGAATGAAACATGATACTGAAGAACAAAGAGGTTGGTGTTTATTCTTGATTCCTCATTCATTCTTCATGATGAAGAACATGCTGATGCTCACCAGATTTACACTGTTTCATGACCAAACTAGTGATTTATAACACAAATCATCATGACATTAAAATAGATCATAATCGTGCACAGCAGTTGTTGACCAGATTTGATGAGATTAAAATGACTATTGAACTCATCAGTGATCTTGACTTTGAGCTTCACTTTTCATTTCATGTTTGTCTCTCATTTGAAATCTCACTTAAATTAATGTTTCTTTTAGACCTGATGGCCGTGAACGAGAAAGGAAAAATACGTGTAAATGTAAATCAAGTCTGAAGAATCTCATGAGGATCCGCAGCGGAGAGAAACTTTTTGCGGGAAGAGTTTCACTCGGGTTTCACTTTCATGTTCAGGAGCTGAAGAAGAGGCCGTAACACTTTTAACAGAGATGTGAATGTGATATTAATTTGAACTCGTTGTTTTTCAGAGATCTGTCTTATTAGTTTTAATTTTTATACTTTTTTTTGTACTTCAAGTTATGATTGATTAAACTCATTATAATTTTATCAACAGCTTGTTGTTTTTGTCCAATTTTATTGTCTGCTGATTCTTCTTGTTTCAGGAATAATTCCATAATTTTCAGTTCTGAAAGCCAAGTATTACGTTTGCTTCAGGGGCTTCCCAGCAAACACAGAACGTTCCCCTAACATTAGTTATTGGTTCCTGTCTTTTTATTGTTTTGGGAACTAAATCATAATGTTCTAGGAATGCTCTTTTTATTTATTTTTTTTGCAACAATAATATAATGTTCCCAGAAGGTTGCAGGATAGTTAGTTTTAACAACATTGACATTTTTAATATTAACATAGAAATAGTTACCAAATATAGAACGTTACCCAATGGTTATTGTTTATATAAATATGTAAACTAACTTTACAATTAAAACGCTGCAGATGTTTTTGTATAATGACCTGTACAGAGCTCTGAAACTAGTTTATACAGCATTTAATACAATTTAGCAATTAGTTTGATTTAATTAGACTGAATGTGAAAAGCACAGAAATAATACATTCTTGGGTTTGTTTATATCTTCATTTACTGCTCCTCTGCTCTGCACACGCTTCTCCAACACGTGTTGTGGTACACACTGCAGTGTTTCCGGGATCTACGTCAGAACGCTGCCTCGTTATTGGCCAGTTCTGCGTCAGGATCACACGCATTGGCCGACGCTGGTCATGTGAGCAGCACAACGAATGCTGAGTCTGCGTTCTGACGTAGAACAACTTAAACAGCGTTGGAGAATGACGGAAGAGAAGAAATTGATGAATAAAGTTATTTTGTTTTGTTTTTGCGCACTAAATGTATTCTAGGCGCTTCATTAACCGCAGTCTGTGCCTCTTTGTCTCCGTCTCTGTTTGAAATCTGCAATTGCAGTTATTTGCGTAATTATCTTTACGAGTGTTGTGCATCAGCACGGATGAATAATGTCTGTGGATTGATGTGGACAGAGTGATGGTCATCCAGGAAAATAACCCACTGAGAATGGCATGTCAACTCTGTAGGAATTGTAATAATGGCAGTACAAAATGCCTCTCTTTCTCGTCATGATCCCAGTCCATATGTGTCCGCTTGATGTTCGATGTTGGCACTCTGCCACTCACTTTATGCCAGTCGCTCGCTCCCAGACTCACAGATAACAGTCGCCTGAGCTCCTGTATGGTGGGACTAAATTCTTTACAGAAAGTAGTTAGCGCCTCAGCAAATTTCTCACTTGGTTTTCGGGCCATGGCTCGATTTATGTGTTTTTCAGCACACGGTCTGTAGACCAACATCGAACCTTCCGGTCCAGCCACTTTAATTGGGAGCTGAATCTCCTTTTCTTCCTCTTCTTCTCTCAGTTCTTACAGGTTCCGGTGACGAGGCTCTTATCTCATTGCTAAAAATTGTTATCATCAGGCCCTACTGCCCTATACGCTTGTTCCCTTTGCATTCCTTTTCTCTCTCTCCGCTCTGCCTCCCCCAACCAGCAATCCTTTTTTTCTTACAATCCACACACACACGTCTCACACAACACCCCTTTTGTTCACTCCCTTCTTCCACCGACTCTTGCACCGCTGTCAGCCTAGTGACACTTAAGGTTCCCTCCTCCTCTTCTGATTGGCTAAGAGAACATTAAGTCTAAACAATAATTCATTTTTGATAGATAAGTGGGTATATCGTCGTTAATCAGAATAGTTGTCGCCCAATTCCAAGATTTAAGTCCGTGGTGACCTTCCAGGGTCCGAGAAAGACGTCTTCAAGTCTATATGTTGTATATCACAGAGTTCAAAACCTGCAACGAATATCAAACGCACACACACACAACACTGATGAACAACAGTTCTCTTCAAGGCTGAAGAAGGCCTGAGCTCATTCTCAGAAGAGCACTCCACCATAACAAGCTGATAAGACATTTCACTCCTCAGAAAGCAGGAACGATAATATCCCCCTTTACTCCCTAGAGAAATACACATGAGGATGTTCACTTAATGAAAAGCAGATGCAATGGTGTAGAAATTGACCCTCCAACTTATACAAGTCAACTCAGACTGATATATAGAGCAACACATGGGTACAGAGTCTCTATCGCCGCTCTCTGAATCCCAAGAGAGTCATCATCAAAAGGCCCCTTGCATGTGAACACGACCCAAGGGCACACATTGATTCTCAGAATAGCAAGATATAAAGTCAGAATTATGTGAAATAAAGTCGCAATTGCTTCTTATAAAGTCTAAGTTAATTTTTATTTAACCTTCCTACATTATTTGTTGAACCATGGTATTAATAAAAACTAGACAATAGGAAGAGATGAACTGTTGCTTCATTTATCCAATTTGTAAAAAGTGCTAATTTGGAATTCCACCATGGAAAAAGTGGGCCGGTCTTAGGCCTGAAACCCCCAGGCTGAAAAGTGGCCCCACTCCGGCCCTGGGTAAAGTCATCATCGTGTCACTGCAGCTGCCGTTATTTCATCTGTCACACTTTATTAGTGTCTGTGTTATGTTGATAACTTGCAGATTTTAAATATTTTAATCAACATGTTTATAATTACATACCAAAATGTCCCCTGATCCTGAAATCATCATCATGGCAGCCTCCATTTTTAGAAAAATCTGGATTTAGGCTCATTTGTCTGCGGTGTTACTGTCTTTCCTAATAACACCACAGACTTTATAGTAACTCCACTGACAATATACAACCAGAAATGTTGTATTTTTAATAAAACACATAGGACATCCATAGTCATCTCTCTTGTCAGGTATGGCAAGATTAACTGCTGCTGAAAATGCAGTGTTTCAGTGTCTGCTCATATTAGAACGAACCAAAATTTGACTTCAAATATTGTTAACACCATAGACATTGTAAAGAAGGACTTGCTATTTATGATCAGCCAATCAGCGGGTCACCGAGAGGACATCTGTTTGCGCTGACTGATAGTTTTCGTTTTGAGTTAGTAGTGAGAGTGAGTGACCACGGGCAGCACATCGTAGATATTTCTGAAGTGCATAGTTGTCGTCTGTGTCGCTATCTGTGCATGTGCGTTCAGAGACATGTGAGTACCCTGGTCTTAATGTTTACATGTGTATTTTGGTGCCTTAGGTTTTTTATGAGTGTTGTCTATTCTGGGATACTCAGTTGAAATGCAGTATGTTAGCATAAAGTTCGCTAGTTACACTACTAGTGTGTTTATGTGTGTACTACTCACCTGACATTGTAGTTATTAGCTAATGTGTGCTATCTGGTATATTATTTGGTTATTTGATATGCAGCTAAAGTTACTTGAAGGGAAAGTTGTACTAATTAGCATTTATTAGCTTTACTTATTGCATCATATCAGCTGCATCATACTGTACACTCACGAAGACAGATAATCATCTGCTGCTGTCAATAAATCCATTGAAGAGCATTAGAGCATTGGATTGCACTCTTACCGATGTACACATATACTCAACTAGCTACTGTTACAGTCCTAGCTATCAAGTCACCATTACAGACATATTTGGTTGTTTCACCAGTGTTTGATTAAAATGGTTTAAAAATCTAAATGTTATTAAGCTGCAATTGTAATAGATATATAATATTAAACTAATTTTAAATGCATAGAAATGCTTTATTAAAGGAAAAGATACTGCTAAATGTTTTACATTGAGCCTATGATGAGCCACGTGAGACATTAAATCAATACTAATAAAAATGAATAGTGTTTTACTCTTGGAACAATAGTGCTTTGTGGTGATCTTTATCTGATCATTTTCAGTTTCTGCGCATATAAAATGTTATTAATTTAATTGAGAAAACCACTTTTATGATCCCAGACTAAGGTTAGCCTACAATTTAAATTTCTGGATTGTTTTGAAATAAAGTTTTTAAAGAGTAATATAAAGTGATGTGTTTATTTCAAAGTGAATTTATTTTTTCAGATTACATGATTTGTCAGTGTATTTTACAGTTCTTTAAAGTAGGTAATGCAGAATAGGTGTTCATATTTCACTCTCTTAGTGTTCATGTTGTAACTCTGTGTCGGTCAGGGGTGCGTTTCCCGAAAGCATCGTTGGCCAACTATGGTCGCAAGTTCATCACAATGTCCATTGAACTCTATTGGTAACGACGGAACTTGCGACCATAGTTGGCCAACGATGCTTTCGGGAAACGCACCCCAGGGCCGTGCACATGGGGGTGGCCCGGTGGCTAGAGCCACCGCCCTTCTAATGCATAAGTTGATACTTGTTCAAAACAATCACTTTAGTAAAGTTTATACTATTTTTGGGGTTATTTTGATCAATTAAATAAATAATGTTTGTTAAAAAAAATATACTGTCATCAAAATTTACTTGAAAAATACAGAAACAAAATTATTTTAAAAACTAAAAGATTTTTGAGATCTTTGTATTTAAATCGCTACATAAGTTTAAAACATTTTTTAAAAAAACATAAAATATTAGATCAAATTAGAACAGAATCAACTTTGCCGCGATCAAGTCAAGGATCAGCCAAATTTTCAAGTCCATCATCAAAAGCGTTTATGAAAAAAAGTGCTGAGCTGAATTTGTGCCATGGAGTGGTCTAAAAGAGAATTAAGTCAAATGTGCATTTTACCCCGGTGTGACTTTATAACTGTTGTAACCTAATATCATTTCAATTTATACTGTAACTGTATAATATTAAATTAAATGGCTAATACTTCCATTTAAGATGAGGCAGCTCGGAGAGTTAGCGTCGCGTCTATGACAACTCGAGGTATTGCACACCGGACGCGCATTTTGTCAGTTTATGGCCAGCAATATTGTTATGTTTAAGGATATTATGGAATTAAGATCATGTCTGTACTATGTTATGATTGTACTGTACAATTAAATACTATCATTTCTTAGTCTGCAGTCTGAACGCTTTACCTCAGAGCGTCCGTTAAGTGAATGAATTGAGAATATCAACTGAAAATCCGATAACATCAGCAATTTTCATTCAACCAGCTGATTTCTGTAAATGAATGTAAAACTAAATGTCTATTGCAGCACAGAGTGAAGTCTCAACACTACATTTAAGGCCTGTCTCATATAGACGCCTGTCTCAAATACAAGCCGGTGCAGTTCGGCGATTTGGGAAAATAAAAGCCCGGGCTATTATTTGAAGTTTTACGGTAAGTACATTGGTGTTGATTTCCGGATTTCAAATTTACTGTGTAGTGATTAATGTAATTATTATAAGATCAATCTATATATTTAGATTAATTTGGACATTATACTGCTGTAATCTGTAGTGGTTGAGGAAGATGAGTGTCATTGTTTTGTGTTATTGATGTTTTATCCATGTCATAGTGTGAGAAATTACAGTATTGTCTTTCAATAGAGCAGTTTAACAGGCTTTTATCATGTATCCTGACTCAAATAATGTGTTTCTAACAGCAAACACTCAGAATAAAGTGAGATGATCTGCTGATGATCCTGAATGGCTTGTTGAATGAGTGTTGATAGTCTGAGGCTCATCAATATTAACAGATCTGCTGAAAACACTCTTTATTTCATGACAATAGTTCCTGTTTTCACCTCATTTATTATGCTGATGTCTTCAGATCGCCTGTAAATGGACACTTAAAGCTCGTTTCATTGGTGTCAACAGACTGAGGGGATTTGATGATTACTAAATGTACATTTATTTCTGTGTTTATGATGTTTAACTGTTTTTCTTACCATTATTCATATTTGGAAGAATTTAAATTAGTTATATTCTTTTATTTATTTCTAGATGTCTGTATTTTAATGAAGAAACAGAATAATGTTAGGATTAGCAATACAAATAATGGATGGATTGTTATTTCTCACAGGGTTATTCACTTGAGCTTGTGTTTCTGGTGTCCTACTTTCACATGCGAATGAATGGAAGTCAGTGCAAGGAAAAGTCTAGTGTGAACGGTCATTAATAATTCAAAACGTTTTTAGTAAAATAAATATCAGTCTCAAAGTTGGTGTCAAAATATGGCAACAATGGGATTTGTCCCTGGATTCAGATTCAATAATGTTTTAAAAATAATAATTGGAAGATAAATGTAAGTTTAAATTTAAAGGACATATAATCCATTTATAAAAATGCATTCTGCAAATGATCATAATAGCCATTTATCTGTTGCATAGAAGTGTCATTTAGTATAAAAACAAACTCAGTAACTGATATATTTTAGATTTTGGGCAGATCAGTGAAGCTCCTCCCACAGTAATTCTCCAATAAATGCTGTAAATTCCCATCAGCTACAAGTGAAGACGAGCATCAGAGCATCAGGAAGAGCTGAAATCTGCAAAGACTGAGTTTATTAAAGAGGACAGTGAGAACATGAGTGATCCAGAACCCTGCAGAATGAAACACACTGAAGATCCTGAAGAACAAAGAGGTTGGTGTTTATTCTTCATTCATTCATTTAGGGCTGGGCGATATGGAGCAAAAAAATATCTCGATATACGATATATATCTCGATATCTTTACAGGAAAAACAACCCCCAATAACTACTGCAAAAACAAATATGCCAAATACCACAAAGTCTTTTTTTATTGAAGTGCAAATAGGTAGGCAGTTCATGGAACAAAGTGCTTCTGCGACATTAAACAAAACAAAATCCCTGTATACAAAAATAATAATTTAACTGTAAAATAAAGGAATAAATAATACATATTGCACTATTTTTAATAAACCTGCATATAAATATCATTACTAATTTTGGCAAATACATTTGGGGAAGATTGATGTGCCTGACCGGCCTCGGGATATTAATCCCATATCGGGGGACTTGGTTGAATGAGACAACATGTGAAGGAGGCGGAGGCGGGCACAGCACAGAGAAGGCAAACAAACAAATTGGTGAAATCAGAATTTAATACAAACAATATATCGATATATACGGTATGTCAAAATCCATATCGTGTTAAAAAATATCTTGATATATTTTAAATATCGAGATATTGCCCACCCCTACATACATTCATGTTAGAAACATTCAAGCACTTCATCACTTTTAGATAAACAGTTTAACTATGAAATGGTACACAATGTTCTGGTTTTTTCTTCAACAAATTGTCATGATCCTGGTTTCTTTCTCTTTCTCTCTTCCTCCCTCTCCTGGTCACACGCATTATTACATCCTTCACGCACACACATCATCTTCATTATCTCACTCAGCTGTTACTCGTTACCTCATCTCTACACACTCTCTCTCCCCACCTGTTTCTCACTCTCTCTGATTATTCTCTCTATTTCTTGGCTTTTCTTTCCTTTGTTCTTTGTCAGATTATTGCCTAATGTTACATACCTGTTTGCCAGCTTTTCTTCACCATCGTGTCGTGTCGTGTCGTGTCGTGTCGTGTCGTGTCGTGTCGTGTCGTGTCGTGTCGTGTCGTGTCGTGTCGTGTCGTGTCTGGTGCGTCATCTTACTTACAGCATTGTTACCTCGCATCTCCTCTGTTCAACCTCCAGCTACGTGAGTGGTTAACTGTCTGGCGTTTCCGTGGTCTCTGAGGACACAGCTTCACTATCGACCTCCGGGTTACCCCGAGACCAGCCCAGTCCGAGTATTCTGTTAATGTACTGCAAAGAGACTTTCTGTTCCTTTTGACTGAGAAGATTCATCTGTTGAGTTTTGCTAAAGTGACTCTGAATTTTGATGCAAAGAGACTTTCTGTTTGATACGAGAGCCTGACGGCCACCTGTGTTCTGTTTCTGATCCTCGTCTATTAAAACTTTGCAAATTGCCTTCTGCTTTTGGGTCCTCTCTCCTTACACAAACGTGACACAAATGGTCAGTAAAGGGAGGTTTGAGAAATTTTTATAATTTGATTATCAACATACTATTTTAACTGATAAATAATCAATTTATCAAATTATCATAATATTTTATAACAGTTGTCTACTTTCTACTATTACTTTAGGGCTCACTTTCATGCCCTTTCAATTTATATTTCTTTCAATTAATTATTTTGATGTAGTGAATTTTATTTAAGACATTTTTCTTTCATGTCAGACCTGATGGAAGAGAGCGAGGAGAGTGAAGAACTGAGTGAAGTGGAGGAGGAACATCATGTCAAACCTGGAGGAAAACCTTTGAGTCGCTCAAAGACTAAAAAGACATTTTTAAAGAAAAGAAGAGCCAAGAAATCTTTCACCTGCACTCAGTGTGGAAAGAGTATCACAACCAAACAAAGTCTTGAGCGACACATGAGGATCCACACTGGAGAGAAACCGTTCTCGTGTGATCAGTGTGGAAAGAGATTCTCAAACACATATCATCTTAATGTTCACATGAGAATCCACACTGGAGAGAAGCCGTTTAAGTAGTGTGGGAAAGATTTCAGTCGATCTTCACACCTTAATCTTCACATGAGGATCCACACCAGAGAGAAGCCGTTCTCGTGTGATCAATGCGGCAAAACATTTGTCTGTGCATCAAACCTGAAGAAACACCTGACAGTTCATACGAAGGAGAAGCCACATTCATGTTCTGTGTGTGGAAAGAGTTTTTCACTGCTGCAATCTTTACATACACATGAGAAAATTCACACTGGTGTGAGAGAGTACATGTGCTTTGAGTGTGAGAAGACTTTTATTACAGCGGGCAGTTTAAAACAGCACCAGAGAATTCACACTGGAGAAAAACCTTACATGTGTTCACACTGTGACAAGAGATTCAATCACTCATCACATATGAAAAGACATGAGAGGATGCACACTGGAGAAAAACCTTACAAGTGTTCACACTGTGACAAGAGATTCAGTCAGTCAAGAAGTCTGAAAACACATGAGAGGATCCACACTGGAGAGAAGCCGCACACGTGTGATCAGTGTGGACAGAGTTTCTCTATTAAAACTCAACTGAAGCGACACATGAAGATCCATGCAATGGAGAAACCACATCACCTCAGTCTGAAATCACGGTAAGTAGTTTATTTCCATGTGCTGAGCAACAAAGTCTCTTCTGTGTAAGTTAGACCAGCGTTTCCCAACCGGGATGCCTTCTGGCGAGAAAAGGGGTGCCGTGTAAAAACTCCATCAAACATTTAAAAATTGCTAAAATGTTTTTTTAAAAATTACCATCAATCTCGGATCGTCGGAAGTCTCTAATAACAACAAATAATGCGCACAAATGTATAATAAAAATTCAAATATTCGCCGTTGAATTGCGGGGGTTGTGCTTGCGCGTGATTTTATTCCCGTGCCTCATTCCCAGTGCGTCCACATAAAGCTGCCTATTTTTCATTGTTGCGCCTATGGTCGAATACATACAAAAACATTAGCTATGTTTCCATCAACTTGTCAATCGAATTATCTGAAGTTCAGTAAAAAAAATCATGCGAATAAAGCTGCTGAAAGTGTGTTTCCATCAAACGGCTTTAAAGCGAATAAAAACCTGTGCGTAATGACGTCACATGCTGTTTTGCGATCAAATTGGTATATCGAATTGATTTGAGACATTTTAATGTGTTTCCATTCATTTTCGCACTGAATCGCACAACATTCAAGCAAACATTTGCGAACAAAGTTTTGCTAGACAAAATGGATCGCGCCATCTACCAACAAATTATCAATATTGCACAAGTTGTAATGGTGCAGAGTCCTGCACGGGTCCATTTTTTGAGACCGCCCCCGCCCGTACCCGCAAAGTTCAGCAGATCTGACCCGTGCCCGCGATAAATCGCACACAAGCTAAAATCATTCAATTTAAAGTGCTTTATTTTTATCTCGCACCTCTCTCAACATCACCATAGCCTCATGAATGGGCTAATGAGCGCTAAAGTGCGCTTTGTTTTGGGCCATTCAAGTAGCCTAGGCTACCTCCAGTTCACGCGCGGGCGCCTCTCCGTGTCCTGATTATATTGCCTGAGATTTAGCTCTTATTTATTAAATCCAGGAAAATGGTTGATTAAACATTGATTAAAATTAAGATACAATTAATACAAAATGAAATTCACTTTAAAGAAAGTCTTTCTACAAAAACAAACTTAATAAAGTGGTCAAAATCATGTCTGCCCACTCCATTTGTCTCCTGATATTCGGGATTATCTTATCTTATTCATGCTTTTTTCACTTTTCATATAATCAACATAAAAAAAATAATAAAAACTAAATCGTTTTTTAAGGACAGGGCTACAACACATGGGCTTATTAGCCTGCCCTACAATCATTGAATATTATTTTGCTTGATTGACGGGTTTTTATTTAAAAGAAGCGTAGCCTACGTTTGTAGGCCTATAATAGGCTATGGGCCATTTATATATACAATACTTAGGCCTACTAAAATATAATTAACATTATTTTATTGCATTTGTATTAGTTGTTTGAAGAGTAAAAAAAAAATAAAAAAATCAGTCGATCTTAACGCAAGTTTACAACCGGCCATTCGGTCGGACTAAAAGGGGAAAAAAAAATTATTGGGTCGGTCCTAAATTGACAGGATCGGTCGGGTAACGGCAAAGAATATTTTTAAGGATGCCCAAAACACAATATTTGCGAGTGTGTAATGGCAATTTAGACAAACAAATATTGCACATATTTTTCATCCGCTACCCGCCCGCAAGGAGTTCATTATCCGCCCGCATCCCCGCCTGTGAATTTTAGGAATCATGTCACAATCCATAGGTTTTAGCCACTTTTATGCGGGAACCCAACCCATTGCAGGACTCTAGGTGCTTATGTGACAGCTGATAGCGACATTATTTGACTGTTATGGCATTTCTTGATTTTTGCTATAATAGCCGTTTTATTTTTCTGTTAAATTCAATTCAAAAAGTATCTCGTCTCCTCGTTTGTCCACGTTGTTGACACCGGCCACAACAAAACTTTTTCTTTTGTTGTGGGTTGTACCCATAAAATGACCTAAAACTTAATCGCAATCCATTATTTATTCGGCAAATAACGTTTCCATCAGCGTTTATCGCATAAACCGTATATCGATCAAGATAAAATCCGATCAGACCGACCGTATTTCATTTTAGTCGATATTCAAGATATTCAATTGAATTTTACTGTTTCCATAAGGCATTTTTCATTCGATATCACATAATTCGGATAAAAACGTGGCGATGGAAACATAGCTATTGTCACAACGTCCGTCTTGCCACGTATTCACATAAACACATCGGTTATGTATGTCCGTGCTGCTGTCAACGGTAAGCGTGCGGTTAATGTTTTTCAAAAAATATTTAACGCAATTAACGTTCCTCTTTATGCAAATGTCTGTGATGCTGACACACACGACGCACAGAACGACGCGCGCCAGAATCAAGTTCTCTTTCGAGTCTTTGAGTATCCTCATGAGAGCAGTCTTAAATTAGTTAAATAAAGTTATAGAAGCCAAATGTGGTGTTTGTGTATTTAGATACTGGGTGTTGTTTCTTGTTTGTACAGTGGGTGTCGCTCTAAAGTTACTTGAGGTCAAAGTTATAAAGGAAGTATCCAAACTGCCAAAGAGCAGGGGGGTTTGACCCGGAAGGGCAAAAGGTTTTTGACCGCTGTGGCGCTAGGAACTGATTGTTTACAAGTCTACTGTATGTGTATGTATACGGATATGGTTTGCCGTTGAAACTGGATAAATGGACATTTACCTCTGCACGGTGAAACAAATAAACGGAATAATCAGCAACACAACAAAGCTTGCAGACTCTTAAGACCAAATCAGTATGGTAACAGAATAACAAGGGCACAGCGCGTCAGCCAGGGCATACCTGGGTTAAACCACCTCAGTAGCTGTCAGTATTAGACTGAGCGGCTACAAAAGTCTTAAATGAACGTTAAGAGTTGTGAGAAAATGGGACGCGTGTGGGATCCACATGTGCAGCTGTGACATCAGAATCAAATAACACTTCATTCATAAAAAGATTAAACAATTATTTTAAATATACTGTATTTATGTTGTTTCTACATTCATTTGGAGATTAACTGTGAAATTATTACATAAAATATATTAAAAACAAGCTATCTTGTGCAATTATAACAAAATGATCCCAATATAAAAACATAAATACACTGAGTGAGCAAACATTTAAAGGTGAGATTTGCAATGGTAACTGAGCAATGTTTATATAGCCTATATGAATAAAAGCTATATAAAATAAAAGCTATATAATTAAATATGTCATCATGTAAAGTGATCTCTTTAGAAGAAATTAATGATTTCCTAGACTTTAAATGGATGGACAAAAAAATTGGATAATATTAAAAATATCTATATGACAGTAGGCCTATACGGCAGTTCTTCCCTGAGGTATCGAAAATTGACACATTTCAAGGTATAGCATCAAAGTAGTATCGTGACAATGCTAGTGTAGGGTGCCACACATTTTTTTTAATTTTCAAAGGGTGCCTTGAATGAAAAAAGGTTGGGAAACACTGAGTTAGACACACATCACTCTAGCCAAATCTCTCCTTTCCACCTATAGCCGGTGTGTGGTGAGCACAGGACACTTGTTGATTGATTGATATCTATAAACTTTCGCTCTCTGACAGTAGGTGGCGCTCATGTAAAAGCAGAAATAAAGCACTATACAGGGCTCTAGACTGCAAGTAAATGGAAATAAATTATAATCCATTATAAAGCTTGGAAGAGCCAGGACATTTTTTTTTAATATAATTCCGATAGTATTTGTCTAAAAGAAGAATGTCATACACACTTAGGATGACTTGAGAGTGAGTAAATCATGGGCACTGACTTGGAAACCAGGAGAAACATTGTGCCATGGACGAACAAGTTCATGAAGTTTGAAGTAATATGGCTAAGTCCACAAATCACCAATATTCCCTGTGGATTTAATGTAGTAATGCTCAGTGTAACCATGGTATTATGGCAGAAATAGTCAAATGTTTTTACATTAATCATTTAAGGGTTCGTACATCCTTTTGAGAGTAAAATTCAAGCACTAATCAAGGACTTTCAAGCCATTCACACTTTTTCCAGCTCTTCAATTTTTAAATATTATCCAGGTTTAATGTTATTTTTTAATGTGATGACCAAAACCATGATTTGTTCATCCTTAAAACATCGTTAAACTAAACATTGATTGTTAAACCATTTGTAAAACTAAATGTTTCAAAGTGTAGGAAAACAGTAGACCGAAGGTTTAAAACTACAGTTATACTTAAGAGTAAAGAGAATGGAATATGCTGGGATATATATATATATATATATATATATATATATATATATATATATATATATATATATATATATATATACATACACCATGGTCTGGGTGAATACTCGATTCTGATTGGCTGCAGGGTGTCCGTTAAAAAGTGATAGAGGACACCTAGTAAAGGAGTTCTGATAATCTTAAATTACATGATCACGGTCACTATATTTTTCAACATGTGATTAGCCTTAGTACTTAGTTCAGAGTCTGAAATATTGATTATTCCTCTCTCATCTTGATTGGAAGAAATTAAACTTTTGTTTTTAGCAGAACTGCCAGAAAGCATCTGGAAGGAGAGGACGGAGAGAGCGCCAGTGATCCAGAACCTGCAGAATGAAACATCATGATACTGAAGAACAAAGAGGTTGGTGTTTATTCTTGATTCCTCATTCATTCTTCATGATGAAGAACATGCTGATGCTCACCAGACTTACATTGTTTCATGACCAAACTAGTGACTTATAACACAAATCATATTCATGACATTAAAATAGATCATAATCGTGCACAGCAGTTATCGACCAGATTTGATGGGATTAAAATGACTATTGAACTCATCAGTGATCTTGACTTTGAGCTTCACTTTTCATTTCACGTTTGTCTCTCATTTGAAATCTCACTTGATTTAATTTTTCTTTTAGACCTGATGGATGCGAACGAGAAAGGAAAAATACGTGTAAATGTAAATCAAGTCTGAAGAATCTCATGAGGATCCGCAGCGGAGAGAAACTTTACATGTGATCAATGCGGGAAGAGTTTCACTTTCATGTTCAGGAGCTGAAGAAGAGGCCGTAACACTTTCAACAGAGACATGAATGTGATATTAATTTGAACTCATTCATTGTTTTTCAGAGATCTGTCTTATTAGTTTTAATTTTTATACATTTTTTTGTACTTCAAGTTATGATTGATTAAACTCATTATAATTTTATCAACAGCTTGTTATTTTTGTCCAGCTTTATTGTCTGCTGATTCTTCTTGCTTCAGGAATAACTCCATAATTTTCAGTTCTGAAAGCCAAGTATTACGTTTGTTTCAGGGGCTTCCCAGCAAACACAGAACGTTCCCCTAACATTAGTTTTTGGTTCCTGTATTTTTATTGTTTTGGGAACTAAATAATATTATTCTAGGAATGCTCTTTTAATTATATTGCAACAATAATATAAAGTTCCCAGAAGGATGCAGGATAGTTATTTTTAACAACATAGACATGTTTAATATTAACATAGAAATAGTTACCAACTATAGAACGTTCCCCAATGTAATGCAATGTAAACTAACTTTCCAATTAAAACGCTACAGATATTTTTGTATAATGACCTGTACAGAGCTATGAATCTAGTTTATGCAGCATTTAATAACATTTAGCAATTAGTTTGATTTAATTAGACTGAATGTGAAAAGCACAGAAATCATAAATTCTTGGGTTTGTTTATATCTTCATTTACTGCTCCTCTGCTCTGCACACGCTTCTCCAACACGCGTTGTTGTTCACAGTGCAGTGTTTCCGGGATCTACGTCAGAACGCTGCCTCGTTATTGGCCAGTTCTGCGTCAGGATCACACGCATTGGCCGACGCTGGTCATGTGAGCAGCACAACGAATAGAGACAGAGCGCAACGCGTCATAATCTGAAGACCACGCCCACCCAGGGGGAAAACAATCCAACGGTCTCCATTGACTTTGCATTGCGAGAGGCTGCCTCCTTGTCATTTCTTGCTTCTAACAAAAGACAGAATAATGCCTAAAAGCTGCTGTGTGACAAGGTGTACAAGCTAAAAAACTCAGAAATAAGTTTTCATAAGCTGTAGACCCCAAAAAACGACTGTTTGAGGACATAAAAGTCGATACAGGCTGGAACGAATGGGTAAATTGTGGGATCCTGACACTCAGTATGCACTAAAAATACACCACGTGTGCAGTAAGTTAAACATTTGGTCACTGATGAGTCAAATATCCAAATGTCAGTTTTATATATTATATTTCTGTAAGATAAACTATCCTGTGTTGCCGATTACGGTCTCCTCCAGTGGGTGTACGTTAGTTCTCAGAGTAATGAGACACGTGACGCTCTGTCTCAACTGCCTGTATCCACTTTTATGTCCTAAACACTTGTTTTTTGGGGTCGAGAGCTAATAAAAACTTATTTCTGGGTTTTTTAGTTTGTTTGCTGTACACCTTGTCACACAGCAGCTTTTAGGCATTTTTCTGTCTTTTGTTAGAAGCAAGAAATGACAAGGAGGCCGCCTTTCGCAATGCAAAGTCAATGGAGACGTTATGATTGTTTTCCCCCTGGGTGTGGGCGTGGCCTAAATACGCTCTGTCTCTATGCTGAGTCTGCGTTCTGACGTAGAACAACTTAAACAGCGTTGGAGAATGACAGAAGAGAAGAAATTTATGAATAAAGTTATTTTGTTTTGTTTTTGCGCACTAAATGTATTCTAGTTGCTTCATTAACCGCAGTCTGTGCCTCTTTGTCTCCGTCTCTGTTTGAAATCTGCAATTGCAGTTATTTGCGTAATTATCTTTACGAGTGTTGTGCATCAGCAGGGATGAATAATGTCTGTGGATTGATGTGGACAGAGTGATGGTCATCCAGGAAAAGAACCCACTGAGAATGGCATGTCAACTCTGTAGGAATTGTAATAATGGCAGTACAAAATGCCTCTCTTTCTCATCATGATCCCAGTCCATATGTGTCCGCTTGATGTTCGATGTTGGCACTCTGCCACTCACTTTATGCCAGTCACTCGCTCCCAGACTCACAGATAAGTCGCCTGAGCTCCTGTATGGTGGGACTAAATTCTTTACAGAAAGTAGTTAGCGCCTCAGCAAATTTCTCACCTGAGTCACTTGGTTTTCGGGCCATGGCTCGATTTATGTGTTTTTCAGCCCACGGTCTGGTTCCGGTGACGAGGCTCTTATCTCATTGCTAAAAAAATTTTATCAGGCCCTACTGCCCTATACGCTCGTTCCCTTTGCATTCCTTTTCTCTCTCTCTGCTCTGCCTCCCCCAACCAGCAATCCTTTTTTTCTTACAATCCACACACACACGTCTCACACAACACCCTTTTGTTCACTCCCTTCTTCCACCGACTCTTGCACCGCTGTCAGCCTAGTGACACTTAAGGTTCCCTCCTCCTCTTCTGATTGGCTAAGAGAACATTAAGTCTAAACAATAATTCATTTTTGATAGATAAGTGGGTATATCGTCGTTAATCAGAATAGTTGTCGCCCAATTCCAAGATTTAAGTCCGTGGTGACCTTCCAGGGTCCGAGAAAGACGTCTTCGAGTCTATATGTTGTATATCACAGAGTTCAAAACCTGCAATGAATATCAAACGCACACACACAACACTGACAAACAACAGTTCTCTTCAAGGCTGAAGAAGCCCTGAGCTCATTATCAGAAGAGCACTCCACCATAACAAGCTGATAAGACATTTCACTCCTCAGAAAGCGGGAACGATAATATCCCCCCTTACTCCCTAGAGAAATGCACATGAGGATGTTCACTTAATGAAAAGCAGATGAAAGGGTGTAGAAATTGACCCTCGAACTTATACAAGTCAACTCAGACAGATATATAGAGCAACACATGGGTACAGAGTCTTCTCTCAGCGCTCTCTGATCATCATAAAAAGGCCCCTTGCATGTGAACACGACCCAAGTCAGAATTCTGACTTTTTTTCTCGCAATTCTGACTTTATGTCTCGCAATTCTGACTTTATTTCTCTAAACTCGCAATTGTGAGATAAAAAGTAGCAATTCTCTTTTAAAATGTTTTATTCTGTGACGGAAACAAGCTTCCATATGACAACATTAAAACATGGATGTAAATTATCTCGTGCAAAATCTATAGCATTCTGACCACTGTAATATTACTTCAGAAAACTGTTCATTAACAATAACGGAAAACATGCCTGTGATGTCCATTAGCAAATAATGCAGTTATAATCCAAGTGTTAATATCCTGCATTTTATAATATAATATTGCCTGAAAACATCAATCCAGAGTGTCTGTCGTTTTCGGCGTGCTCCTGAAGACCGCTGGGTTTCAAAATGCACATCAGGATTGGTTTGAAAAGAAAAGGCGGTGCTTAATAAGACAAGGGAACACATCGTAGGATCAGCAGGATGACAGACATAAAACAAAACCAAACCAGACAAACAACATCACAACACAGCTACGCAAACACTATTCAGAAGTGTCAGTGATCTTAATGTTTAGTTAAAGACCGTTGTTATTAACTCTTCTTTCTTTTTCTTTTTTCAAACTCAATTAGATGAAGTATTTCAGAATAATAGGCCTAAGCATGGTGCAGTTGAGAGTAAGGCAGCCAATTGTAATTTCTCAAATGCATTTTGTCATTTGTTTGCTCTACTTTTTCATAATCTTTTTGTTTTGTGAGAGCTCTACCTAATCTTGGATCCATGGCCAATAACGTTTCCATCTCATTATCCCAGTTTTGACGTCATTTCCTAATTTTGGACCATTTGGAGTTATTTTTCCTTCTCCAATCTATCTCTAGAAAATTATTAAAACAAGATGGGAGTGACCAGTATCTTTGTTTTGTAAACAAAAATAATAATTCTTTGACATTTTGATTTTTTTCTTTGCCAGAGAATAATTCTATCATGCGTTTAGCCCCATAGTTGTTGAAAATAATAGCCCTCACTATATCAAATCCAGCCTCAGTTTGAACTATTTGGTGAGTTGAGCTCCCACTTCTCTCTGTATTTTCTTTTTCTTATAGGCTTGGACTTGTACCTAAAGCAGAGAGGGTTAGTTTAGCAGAGAATATAAGTAATTGCTATGAGTGAATAATCAAGAAGAATAAAGTTAATATAATAATTAACCAAATTTGAAGCAGTCTCTAGAGTGATGATTGAAGTAGCCACACCTGTTCTTCTGTTTTTAGATCAGTGTGTTCTGTTGCTCTGCATGTTTTGTCAGCCTTGTTGTCACTCAAAGGTCGTTGCAGAGTGGAGAATAGGCTCTGTTGTTTCTCTGCCTCTTCTTAGTTTGGGCTTTTGATCGATCCTGCCACAGTTTTGCATCTCAGAATTTCCTCTTTGTCCTCAGGAAAAGTCTCAAGTGAAAGTTGAGACCTTTTCCAGCATTAAATCAGAATTTCTGAGACTTTTTGAACTTCAGGAGGGGAGCCGAGAACCCCTCACCCGCTCCTCTCTTCTTCTTTCTGCATTCGCCTCTTTGCCCTTTGCCCTCTTGTTGCTTCCATTCGTCAGGGTCACAGAAGCCATCTGAAATTTGAACACTCTGAGATCTGCATGAATCAAATTGAACTTTTACAATTAAGCTATTAGCTCTTTATCTACATTCCACTTTTAAACCATCGTTTTATTAGTTATTTTATATAAAAAATCTCACTGGTTGACCACAGAAGTTCCCCCATTCTATTTTAGTAAAGCAAGTTCTTCGTTGCAGGAAAAAGCAAACTAGTTCTGTTTTCCTATATCAGCAATAATATAACTCTGATGATCTGAGAAAAATACAATTAAATAATTTTCCCTATCATAAAATCTGACTTCAATCTTTCTTCTATATTTGCATGCTGTTCAAAATAATCTAGAATGGTGAATAAAATGTGCCTCAACAAACATCAAGGAATTACTCTTATTATTTATTCTCAATCAACCAGGGCTTGAATTTCAGTGCGGGATTGCGGGTATTGCACATATTTTTTATCATTCCCGCAGGTCTCCCATTTATAATGTGGGAAATTCCCGCAAACATTGATTCACTTTAGCATGTAGGTTGTATTAATAAATGAATCCACACAGATTATAAAATCAAATCAGTCATTTTAAAACAGCGAGATGCAATTTCACAAACAGCGTGAGTGATTCAGCGGTGCTGCGTCTTCTATCTCTCGTCTCTCTAAATGGGTTGCACAAAGTAATCGTTAAGCGATAATACACTCTCGCGTTTCGGGAGTCGGGATAGACGGAATTGTGGGACATTCTAAAACGCTTAACGTGAAAAACGCTTAATGTGGCTTACTGTACTAAGACAGTGATAATAAAAGACCAAAATCAGTACACGTCATATTTATAAACCATACTATGTATAAAAAATCAGATGAGCCCAGAATATGAACGCAACGCGTTTAATTACACGTTAAGCGTTTTCCTCCCATAGAAAACCGTTATAAGAAAAGGCTTAACGTGGCTTACTGTACTAAGACAGTAATATTAAATAACCAAAATCAGTACACGTCATATTTATAAACCATACTATGTATAAAAAATCAGATGAGCCCAGAATATGAACGCAACGCGTTTAATTACACGTTAAGCGTTTTCCTCCCATAGAAAACCGTTATAAGAAAAGGCTTAACGTGGCTTACTGTACTAAGACAGTAATATTAAATAACCAAAATCAGTACAGGTCATATTTAGAAACCATACTATGTATAAAAAATCAGATGAGCCCAGAATATGAACGCAACGCGTTTAGTTACACGTTAAGCGTTTTCCTCCCATAGAAAACCGTTATAAGAAAAGGCTTAACGTGGCTTACTGTACTAAGACAGTAATATTAAATAACCAAAATCAGTACACGTCAGATTTATAAACCATACTATGTATAAAAAATCAGATGAGCCCAGAATATGAACGCAACGCGTTTAATTACACGTTAAGCGTTTTCCTCCCATAGAAAACCGTTATAAGAAAAGGCTTAACGTGGCTTACTGTACTAAGACAGTGATATTAAATTACCAAACTCTGCACACATCAAATTAATAATCCATACTATGTATAAAAAAATCAGATGAGCCCAGAATATGAACGCAACGCGTTTAATTACACGTTAAGCCTTTTCTTATAACGGTTTTCATGGGAGGAAAAGCTTAACGTGTAATTAAACGCGTTGCGTTCATATTCTGGACTCATCTGATTTTTTTATACATAGTATGGTTTATAAATATGACGTGTGCAGAGTTTGGTCATGTAATATCACTGTCTTAGTACAGTAAGCCACGTTAAGCCCTTTCTTATAAATGGGCGTTTCTTCAACTACGGGCACTTTTAGGCTTGTGAAGTTGAATAAAAAAAACTTGTTCAAAAGTCACGTAACACAGTCTCATAAGTTTAAATAATTTGTCTAGTTATAAGGTCTGTAAGAGGACAAACTTAGATTACAAGAGAAATTGTTAATATTTTACATTTTTTCCGACCTGCAATGAACAAATGTCATTTCCACCACATCTCTGTTACAACACAGGGGGGACAGACACACGGATGAGGTAAGATGAGTGTTTATTTACAACCAGCAGAGGTAAAGACAGTGCAGATGAAGGTGAGTGGATCTTGAATAGTCCCGATGTGGTTGACAGGTATGACTCAGTATGTTTCTCTTTTCCAGATGGGGAACAGAAGGAGATTACCGGAACCAGGGATGACACAGGTGAACACAGGAGAACACTGAAGACGAAGACCCACGAGGAAGACTGGAAGACTGGGAGAGGAGACCACGGAACAGGTAAGTAGTAGAGGAGTCCTGGAGGTAAGCATAAGTTTAGTGTCTTGATGCAAACGATACCGGACAGTGAGTGATGGTGAGAGCGGGGTTTAAATGCAGTGAGTGACTGATGAGCTGATGACGTGCAGGTGTGTGTGATTAGTATTCAGGAGAGGAAGTGCGCCGTGATTGAGTGAGGGTGGAGTCTGGCGTGATTGTAACATTACCCCCCCCTCCACGGCCCGCTCCTGAGGGCCGAGGACCCCGACGTCGTGGCGGTCGGCCTCTTCCCCGGGGTGCGGGTCTTTCCGGATGAGTGGCATGGAATTGCTCGAGCAGGTTGGGATCAAGTATATCATTTCTGGGTACCCATGAACGTTCCTCGGGACCGTAGCCCTCCCAGTCCACGAGGTATTCTAGAAGACCACCACGACGCCGGGAGTCCAAGATGTCCTGAACCTGGTAGGTAGCTCCGTCTTCTAGGATGAGTGGAGGGGGAGGCTCCTCCGCTACGCCAGACTCTGAGGGAACAGAAACAGAGGGATAGTGAGGTTTCAACAGGGAGACATGGAAGGTAGGATGAATTCTGTATTGGGGTGGTAACTGTAGCTGAAAAGTGACAGGGTTGATCTGCTTCATGATGGTAAAGGGGCCAATGAACCTGGGACTCAGCTTTCGGCAAGGCAGACGTAACCTGATGTCCCTGGTGGACAGCCAAACCTTCTGACCTGGTTGATACGAGGGAGTGTTAGAGCGGTGAAGGTCGGCTGTCATTCTGCGTCTGCGCAATGCGCGTTGCAGGTGGTGGTGCGCTGAGTCCCAAACCCTCTCGCTCTCTCGGAACCAGTAGTCAACTGCAGGAACATCAGATGGCTCTCCAGTCCAGGGGAACAATGGAGGTTGGTAGCCGAGCACGCACTGGAATGGAGTGAGTCCAGTGGTAGGTTGGCGTAACGAGTTCTGTGCGTACTCGGCCCAACCCAGGAACTGGTTCCAAGAGTCTTGGTGGCCATGACAGAAGGTACGGAGGAAACGTCCGATCTCTTGAATCTTCCGTTCTGTCTGCCCGTTCGACTGCGGATGGTAACCAGAGGAGAGGCTAACGGTCACACCTAGGAGTGAGAAGAACGCTTTCCATACCCTGGAAATGAACTGCGGTCCTCTGTCGGATACGATGTCTTCTGGAATTCCGTAGACTCGGAAGATGTGGTTAAACATCAGTTCGGCAGTCTGTATGGCCGTGGGGAGTCCTTTCAGGGGAAGTAGACGACATGACTTGGAGAATCTGTCAATGATTACTAGGATGCAGGTACAGTTATCAGAAGCAGGTAAGTCTGTTATGAAATCAACTCCTAGGTGTGACCAGGGTCTGTTGGGAACGGGCAGAGGCAGTAGTTTGCCAGATGGTAGATGGCGAGGACTCTTCGAGATGGCGCACTCCTTGCAACCTCTCACGTACCTTCTGACGTCCGCTGCCATGTTTGGCCACCAGAAGCGTTCTTTTAGCAGCGAGAGGGTCTCATTGACCCCTGGGTGGCCAGTGCCCAGTGACGTGTGGGAAGTATGGATGAGGGGAATGCGCCGAGTTCGGGAGATGTAGGTCAATCCTGGTGGGCAACCCGGCGGAGCGTTGGTGGAGACATTGGAGGAGGGCAAGGTTTCCTCAGACCAAGTGATGGGACTTACAAACAGACTTTCGGGTAGGATGGTTTCAGACTCTTCCGTAGTTTCTTCCGGACTATGAAGACGGGATAAGGCGTCAGCCTTGACATTCTTGGAACCAGGGACGTAGGAGATAGTAAAGTTAAATCGGGTGAAGAACAGTGCCCATCTTGCCTGTCGTGGATTAAGCCTCCTGGCGTCTCTGAGATACTGTAGATTCTTGTGATCCGTTAACACCACGAATGGATGTTGTGCGCCCTCCAACCAATGTCTCCACTCCTCAAGAGCCAGCTTGACGGCTAACAGCTCCCTGTTGCCGATGTCGTAATTGACTTCCGCCGGGTTGAGTTTGCGGGAGAAGAAGGCGCATGGATGAAGTCTACTTGGAGTCCCCTGCTGCTGCGATAAAATCGCTCCCACTCCTGTGGTTGAAGCGTCGACTTCCACGACGAAGGGCTTCTCTGGATCTGGATGAATCAAAAGAGGAGCAGAAGAGAAGGCTTTCTTGAGGGTCTCAAAGGCGTGGGTGGCAGTAGGTGTCCAGGACAGAGACTTGGGCTTGTTGCGTAGGAGGTGAGTAAGAGGACTGGAGATGGTACTGTAGTTCTGGATGAAACGGCGGTAGAAATTGGAGAATCCGAGGAATCGTTGAAGTTCTTTAATGGTAGTAGGTATGGGCCAGCCGCGAATGGCATCCACCTTCCCCTCGTCCATCCGGATGCCACTGCTATCGATGTTGTACCCAAGGAACTGCACTGAGGGTTGATGGAAGGAACACTTCTCGGCTTTCAGGAACAGCTGGAAATCCCTCAGGCGTTTCAGGACCTCCGCAACGTGGTGGCGATGTTCTGCCATGCTCCGGGAGTAAATCAGGATGTCATCAATATAGACCAGAACTGACTTGTGGAGGAACTCCCGGAGCACTTCATGGATGAAATCCTGGAATACGGAGGGGGCGTTGGCCAATCCATAAGGCATGACGAGATACTCATAGTGTCCAGTAGGGGTCACAAAGGCGGTCTTCCATTCGTCCCCCTCACGTATCCGAATGAGGTTGTATGCGCTGCGGAGGTCCAACTTGGAGAAAACAGTGGCACCTCGGAGATGTTCCAGTGCAGCTGGGACGAGAGGAAGGGGGTAGCGGAACTTGACAGTGATACGGTTGAGTGCACGGTAATCAATACAGGGCCGCAAGCCTCCGTCCTTCTTTGCCACAAAAAATAAACTGGACGCAGCAGGGGACGTAGACGGACGGATGTAACCTTGTTCCAGTGCTTCCTTGATGTATTCCTCCATGGCCTTCTCCTCCGGCAGTGACAGCGGGTAAATCTTACCTTTGGGCACTGGCTCACCCTGAAGCAGATCGATGGCACAGTCCCATGGCCGATGTGGAGGTAGCTTGGAGGCTCGCTGGGGACAGAAGACATCACTGAAGTGGGCATAACATGGGGGTATATCCACGGAGCGTTTCTCCACTGGGCTTTCGATGGAAGTGGAGCAAAGTGGTAGTCTTTTGGAACGTTGAATCGGAAGTGCAGGAAAACAGCTCGGGAAACAGCATTGGCCCCACTTCAGGATCTCTCCTGTCCTCCAGGAGATGATGGGGTTGTGCAGCTCTAACCACGGACGCCCCAGAATCACATCAGCAGTGGATTCCTCCAGAACCAGTAAATGTAGATGTTCCACATGTAAAGCTCCCACTTGAAGTTGTACGGGTCCAGCACTTAGACTCACCCGTCTCCGACTGAGTGGTTTTCCAGTTATCGAGTTGATCTGGTAGATGGATTTCGTGGCAGTGAACTTGAGCTTGAGTTGACGGCAGAGGGCGCCGGAGATGAAATTGCCTGCAGAGCCTGAGTCGAGTAAAGTGCGGACTGGAAGGACAAAATCAGCAGTAATTAGTTCAACTAGAGTTGTGAGAGGCGTCATTTTCTCGATGGATGGAACTATTGCACTCACCAGAGGACGAGGAGGACGAATAGGACACTTGGTGATGTAATGTTCAGCGGAGCCACAATATAGACATAGATGAAGTGTCATGCGTCTCTGACGTTCTGTACGGGATAGCCGGGCATTATCCAACTGCATAGGCTCGTGGACTGGTTCTGGAGGGCTGATGGATTCAGGACGGCGGAGGAAATGGAGAGCGAATGACTGGTCTGGGTGCTCTTCGAGACACGACTGCATACGAGTGGCGAAGCGTGTGGAGAGTTGGATGAAGCGTTCGAGCCCGATGGAATCCTCGTATGCAGCGAGATGCAACCGCACTCGAGGGTTTAACCCTTGACGATAAGTGGTGATCAGGGCTTGTTCGTTCCATCCACTTGCAGCAGCTAAAGTACGGAATTGTAAGGCATAATCACTCACGGACATAGTATTCTGCTTCAACTGATACAGTTGTTCACTAACCGATGAATCCCAGGTGGGCGTTCCGAAAACTTCTCTGAAGTGAGTGAAGAAACTGGAAATTGTCTGTACAATGTCACTTTTCTGTGACCAGAGAGATTCAGCCCAACGGAGCGCCTTACCATGCATTTGTGAAATTACAAACGCCACCTTGGAGCTGTCGGTCGGATATAAATGCGGTTGCATCTCCCAGACCAGTGAACATTGCAAGATGAATCCGTTGCAATCCTCCGCCGATCCTGTGAAGGGCGCTGGTCGGGCCATGGGACTGGCGATTACCGGTGGTGAAGAAGTGCTCGTGTTTGCGGAAGTGGCAGCATGCGATGGTGTGGGTAGAATCGGGGGAAGTGCCTGACGAAGATCATCTGCGATGTCATCAAATGGATCTGTAGTGCTCATGCTGGCGTGTGCTGTTGTTGGTCCGGTATTCTGTTACAACACAGGGGGGACAGACACACGGATGAGGTAAGATGAGTGTTTATTTACAACCAGCAGAGGTAAAGACAGTGCAGATGAAGGTGAGTGGATCTTGAATAGTCCCGATGTGGTTGACAGGTATGACTCAGTATGTTTCTCTTTTCCAGATGGGGAACAGAAGGAGATTACCGGAACCAGGGATGACACAGGTGAACACAGGAGAACACTGAAGACGAAGACCCACGAGGAAGACTGGAAGACTGGGAGAGGAGACCACGGAACAGGTAAGTAGTAGAGGAGTCCTGGAGGTAAGCATAAGTTTAGTGTCTTGATGCAAACGATACCGGACAGTGAGTGATGGTGAGAGCGGGGTTTAAATGCAGTGAGTGACTGATGAGCTGATGACGTGCAGGTGTGTGTGATTAGTATTCAGGAGAGGAAGTGCGCCGTGATTGAGTGAGGGTGGAGTCTGGCGTGATTGTAACAATCTCTATATACAGCTGTTATTTAAAAACAGAATAACTTATGCCACTCAAGAATTGTCTAAGATCATTTTTGTAACTAGTTTTATCAGTTTTTCCACAATGTACAAAAATTATACATTTGTCAATGAGATAAATTAACTGCCCTAAGGACCAAATGGTGAACTGTACACCTGTCACACTCTGAAATTTAATTTTGGTTAGGGCAAGAGCTTATTAGAAAATAAATAACTTGAATTTTTATATTAAGTAGAGCATGATCTCGTAAATTGTGGATACATTTTTAATGTGTGATGAGAACTTTTTAAATGTTTTTAAAAATGTGTGTGGTGATGGAAATGACAGGGTGGTGGTGGAAATGACAATGAATTAATGTGAATGTAGAGAAACAGTAATATTTAGAGAAATATTTATTTGAAAAATATATTTTGAAAACTCTTAAACTCATCACACTCAGTAAACTCAATTCACAACGTCAATCTACTCTTGCAATCCATATCAATTGTACTTTGTAATCATAAATGTCATTTCCACCACATGCTGTCATTTCCACCACAGAGGGCAGTGTGGTGGAAATGACATTTCTGTAGTTTTTTGTGAAAAAAGGGAAGATAGCTTCACTGATAGCTTTGAATTAATACTCAGCATTTCATGCATGCAAAATACTCTTATTTAACTTAAAATTTTTTACTTTTTAAAAACACCCTTGAAGGTACAGCATGTTTCCACCACATGCTGTCATTTCCAACACAGAGGGCAGTGTGGTGGAAATGACTGTGGTGGAAATGACATTTCTGTAGTTTTTTGTGAAAAAATGGAAGATAGCTGCACTGATTAGCTTTGAATTAATACTTAGCATTTCATGTATGTAAAATACTTTTATTTAACTTAAAATTTTTAACTTTTTAAAAACACCCTTGAAGGTACAGCATGTTTGGAAATGACGTAGAATAAATATATTAACTGATCAAGCAATATTTACCTTGATTTTTCTTATTTGTTCTTGATGAAAATTTAAAATTGCCTCCATGTCCAACATGTGCTCTGATGTCTCTGAACATTTCCATAGAAACCACCTAAACAATCTTTCACACAAACCTTTTAAAGGGACATTACAGTGTTGTGGTGGAAATGACACCAATACTGTGCGACAGCTATATTTTGTATAAAAAGTAATATTGATGGTGGTCTCACATTAAATACTATAATGTATTTTAATTATTTTACTAGTGCTTAATTTAAGTATATTAATAGTTACCAGATAAGTCATACTTTTAAACTGTATTTTCATTGTTGAAGTTAAAAAGTCTGGGTGTGCGACAAGGAGAAAACAGTGATTTTGACACCTATAAGGAGGTTGAAAAGTATGAAGAAATCATAATAGAAAGGTAGTAAAAAGTTTTTAAGGAGGTTTTATTGTTAGTTTGAAAAAGAAAGAGGATTTTGTCCAAAATTGTATGTATTTTTAAAAATATGACCAAAGTACATAAAAGTGCCCATAGTCAAAGAATCACCCAACTGTGTTATATGGGAGGAAAACGCTTAACGTGTAACTAAACGCGTTGCGTTCATATTCTGGGCTCATCTGATTTTTTTATACATAGTATGGTTTATAAATATGACGTGTACTGATTTTGGTCATGTAATATCACTGTCTTAGTACAGTAAGCCACGTTAAGCCTTTTCTTATAACGGTTTTCTATGGGAGGAAAACGCAACGTGTAATTAAACGCGTTGCGTTCATATTCTGGGTTCATCTGATTTTTTATACATAGTATGGTTTATAAATATGACGTGTACTGATTTTGGTTATTTAATATTACTGTCTTAGTACAGTAAGCCACGTTAAGCCTTTTCTTATAACGGTTTTCTATGGGAGGAAAACGCAACGTGTAATTAAACGCGTTGCGTTCATATTCTGGGTTCATCTGATTTTTTATACATAGTATGGTTTATAAATATGACGTGTACTGATTTTGGTTATTTAATATTACTGTCTTAGTACAGTAAGCCACGTTAAGCCTTTTCTTATAACGGTTTTCTATGGGAGCAAAACGCTTAACGTGTAATTAAACGCGTTGCGTTCATATTCTGGGCTCATCTGATTTTTTTATACATAGTATGGTTTATAAATATGACGTGTACTGATTTTGGTCATGTAATATCACTGTCTTAGTACAGTAAGCCACGTTAAGCCTTTTCTTATAACGGTTTTCTATGGGAGGAAAACGCTTAACGTGTAATTAAACGCGTTGCGTTCATATTCTGGGCTCATCTGATTTTTTTATACATAGTATGGTTTATAAATATGACGTGTACTGATTTTGGTCATGTAATATCACTGTCTTAGTACAGTAAGCCACGTTAAGCCTTTTCTTATAACGGTTTTCTATGGGAGGAAAACGCTTAACGTGTAATTAAACGCGTTGCGTTCATATTCTGGGCTCATCTGATTTTTTTATACATAGTATGGTTTATAAATATGACGTGTACTGATTTTGGTCATGTAATATCACTGTCTTAGTACAGTAAGCCACGTTAAGCGTTTTTCACGTTAAGCGTTTTAGAATGTCCCGGAATTGTCACTTGCATAATCGGGCCAGCATTGCATCATGAGTAACTAAAGTTTACCATTTGCACGTCTTTTTTAAGTTTTACCAGTTTAAACATTCACGCGATTTTGCGCGCTGTCTGAGAGATGTTTTTTTTTCTCTGGACACAAACATAGACTAAAGCCGCCTCACAAACAGCTTGCGGGTAACAAAAGTTATTTTTCGTGGATTATATCGCTTTAACAATCAAAAACATAAGAAAATTATGTTAGGATTAATTTCAGGATTAATAGCCTATGTATTTCACGAGTTCACATGTTAATGAAATCTGATGTAATCTTATAATGCGTATTTGGCTTGCTGTCCGGGGGGAGGGCTCCGAGCTCGGAATTCGGCCCGACCCCAGAGTACTCCCCCCTATGAATGTATAGATCATAGGTATCTATGAGCAGGCCCATCTGAATGTGAGGTGATGGGGTGGTGGCGGGATGCTGAGAAATTTGTCATGAGACAGGAGGTAAGGGAAGGCTTTATTTATACTGGCTTCTTCTTGTGCTGATTGGATGATTACCTGAACATGCTCCTCCCGAACTTTGTTACATAAAACTTCATTTAATTTAGTCAGGACTAAAATACTAGCCTACCCCGTGTTATTTTACATTTGATTACTTTATTCAGTCTCTGTAGTATTTCTGAATAGTTTTAGACCTAAGCAACAACCTTTCTCTTTATTTCTCTTTATTGGTATCTTTATTCTATTGTATTTATTTGTGCTACTTTTTTCAATTTAATTCAACAAAATTACCCCCATTGTAAAATGCGATGAGTAAGCATACATTTAGGCAAGATAAATGTAATAATAAAAAAAAAAAGTCTAACCCCCCCCCCCCCCCCCCCCCCATTTTCCAAAAAGAAATTCAGGCCCTGCAATCAACAAATCCCATTTACTACAATTCTAAGATTTATGTAAAATATTTATGAAACTTGGTCACTCAGTCTTGCTAAATTCAGCGCACTGCATCAGTTATTTTTCTCTTAACACAAACTTATTTATCTGCAATGGAATAATTTTTCCACTCTGTCTTCAGGGATAACGAGATACAAATTGTAGACGTCTTCAGATAATATATAATATATTAAGCATGTGCAATCTTATTTGTATTCATCTATTAATATATATTATTACATTTATTGATTAAATATAGGCTATGTCTTATTATTTTAACTTTTTTATACTACAGTATTCTATATGGTTAATATCTTGAAACAATTGTTTTCCCTTAGTTAATTTTTTTAATACACACCATTTCATATCCCTTCATTCACAGGTCATTCACACATTATCGGTCCCTTCAAGCAACCAGGGTCAGAGGTCACTTATTTTCAACCACAGGCACAGTCACAGGATCCCCCCACACACACACACACACACACACACACACACACACACACACACACACACACACACACACTATGTACTCCCTGTCAGATCTGAACAATACATTAAAATATTCACTCCTCAACACAGTGACACTTTTAACTATCCTATTCCATAGACCTCTGCGATTCACTTCCTCAACACAACAGAGTGAAATAAGGCCTAGCTTCTTCTGTATATATGCTATTCTTGTATCCTTCCAGGCCCACTTACAAGAAAACACAGATCAATAATTGATATCTTTATCAATACGCTTGTCATCCTTGCAGGCCCTCTTGACAAGTAAACACAACCTAACCTATATCCTTATAAATCCTCTGTGTGCATGCTTTGCTCATCATCCTCAAGGCCCTCTTGATAAGCAAACACAGATTCTTACGTACGTACGTCAAAACTCTTAGCGCTAAATCAGCGGTACCAGTATCTCAAATAAACCACATAGAATTATTTAAGCATTGGTAAACACTACCGGGAGCTCCCCCACGCTATTACCAACTACTTGACCTCTACAAAGACAATGCATGCAATTATTTCTGAAATCAAAGATCTGCACTTTTTAAGTTCTTTGAATTTGGAGAAGCTTTTCTTACCACATCCAGGATCGCTGGTGACTAACACACACCTTATTCAAAAGCAAAAACTGCTCACCTCAAAGTACAGCGGCCACTGTTGTCTGTGTCAGATTTGTTGGGAGATTGAGTTAAATATAATGAGTAATTTGTGTGTCTGATTGGTCCAGATGACATCGCTTTACTTTATAATGCTTCACCAGCTAATGCTTTACCAAAGACTGTAGAATAACACAGGAAGTGCCATTCGGATTGTTTTGAATGGGGAAAAGTGCAACATTCAATATGGCGGAATGAGTCCCGTCTCCTAAATAAGAGCCAATCAGTGATTGATAAAGTCATCATCGTGTCACTGCAGCTGCCGTTAGAAAAAATGACGTTTGACAATTTCATCTGTCACACTTTATTAGTGTCTGTGTTATGTTGATAACTTGCAGATTTTAAATATTTTAATCAACATTTTTATAAATACCAAAATGTCCCCTGATCCTGAAATCATCATGATGGCAGCCTCCGTTTTTAGAAAAGTCTGGATTTAGGCTCATTTGTCTGCGGTGTTGCTGTCTTTCCTAGTAACACCACAGACTTTATAGTAACTCCACAGACTATATACAACCAGAAATGTTGTATTTTTAATAAAACACATAGGGCATCCATAGTCATCTCTCTTGTCAGGTATGGCAAGATTAACTGCTGCTGAAAGGCAGTGTTTCAGTGTCTGCTCATATTAGAACGAATCAAAATTTGACTTCAAATATTGTTAACACCATAGACATTGTAAAGAAGGACTTGCTATTTATGTTCGGGGATCAGCCAATCAGCGCTTTCGTTTTGGGGTCACCGAGAGGACATCTGTTTGCGCTGACTGGTTTCGTTTTGAGTTAGTAGTGAGAGAGTGAGTGACCACGGGCAGCACATCGTAGATATTTCTGAAGTGCATAGTTGTCGTCTGTGTCGCTATCTGTGCATGTGCGTTCAGAGACATGAGAGTAACCTGGTCTTAATGTTTACATATGTGTATTTTGGTGCTTTAGGTTTTTTATGAGTGTTGTCTATTCTGGGATACTCAGTTGAAATGCAGTATGTTAGCATAAAGTTCGCTAGTTACACTACTAGTGTGTTTATGTGTGTACTCACCTGACATTGTAGTTATTAGCTAATGTGTGCTATCTGGTATATTATTTGGTTATTTGATATAAGCAGCTAAAGTTACTTAAAGGGAAAGTTGTACTAATTAGCATTTATTAGCTTTACTTATTGCATCATGTCAGCTGCATCATAGCTACTGTACACTCACGAAGACAGATAATCATCTGCTGCTGTCAATAAATCCATTGAAGAGCATTAGAGTATTCGATTGCATTCTTACCGATGTACACATATACTCAACTAGCTACTGTTACAGTCCTAGCTATCAAGTCACCATTACAGACATATTTGGTTGTTTCACCAGTGTTTGATTAAAATGATTTAAAAATCTAAATGTTATTAAGCTGCCATTTTAATAGATATATAATATTAAACTAATTTTAAATGCATAGAAATGCTTTATTAAAGGAAAAGATACTGCTAAATGTTTTACATTGAGCCTATGATGAGCCACGTGAGACATTAAATCAATACTAATAAATATGAATAGTGAATTGTGTTTTACTCTTGGAACAATAGTGCTTTGTGGTGATCTTTATCTGATCATTTTCAGTTTCTGCGCATATAAAATGTTATTATTTTAATTGAGAAAACCACTTTTATGATCCCAGACTAGGTTAGCCTACAATTTAAATTTCTGGATTGTTTTGAAATAAAGTTTTTAAAGAGTAATATAAAGTGATGTGTTTATTTCAAAGTGAATTAAATTTTTCAGATTACATGATTTGTCAGTGTATTTTACAGTTCTTTAAAGTAGGTAATGCAGAATAGGTGTTCATATTTCACTCTCTTAGTGTTCATGTTGTAACTCTGTGTCGGTCAGGGCCGTGCACGGGGGGGTGGCCCCTTCTGCCCTCATCAGCTGAGGTGCCCCTCTCGCCCCCCTCCCTAACCCTCCAGAGGATTCCCATAAAAACGTTCTGTTATCGCCCGCTAAAGATCCACTGATTCCGCTAATCCGCTCCATGTTTTCCTGCTCGCTCCGCAGCATCACTCGCAGACAAGCATGTGCCCGCTCTCCGACGACAGTTTCACAATATTGTCGTCCCGTTGACAGGTCGATTACAAATTACAATCCCCCTTACAGACAGTGGTTGATCCACGAAATTAGTATTTTGGTCATTTGTTTTTGTATTTCTGTCTGGAATGTTTTGCTCCTGGTCTTCAAATAGTGCTAACAACCTGTGCAAAATATCCATGTTCTTGGAAGAAAATTAGAATTCTTGTTCAATCAAATTATTTTACCTGATCTAATCTAAATAACACTAATAAATAAATAAATAAAACACTAATAAATAAATAACATTTTCTGTTGTCGGCAGATTTTGTAGACGAAAAACAATGCCTTCACAAAATTAGAAGAAGACAGAGTGAGAAAGAGCAAAGACAGGTTAAAGCCCATTCAACATTGCAAACACTGATTAAAAGTTCTAGAAAGCCAGCGGGTAAATTATTATATATAGAATATTTAGCAGACAGTTTTTCACACTTTAACTCCTGTAAATATATTTCCCATTATAATCAATTGCCTTAGTTGATAGTATCTATAACATACATCATATTTCTAATATTTTAATAAGACCATATTAACATTATGCATAATAAAAAGGTAATATACTATAAATTATATAAATGAATAGTACCTTAGTACAAGGTGGCTAAAGGCACACCCTAAGAAACATTTGCTTTTCACTACTCCCATGATTGCAGAAAAGTATATGTTTGAAAATTGATGAGCAACAGATTTTGTGTGAAAATAAATCATAAAGGTGGTTTGTTAGTTTAAAAATCTTATTAATGTATGAGGTGGCAAGGAGGTACACACAGGGTAAAACCAGCATGGTAAAGACACACAGTATTGATACTTTAGCTAAATTAAAATGCTTTTAATAATGCATAAGTTGATACTTGTTCAAAACAATCACTTTAGTAAAGTTTATACTATTTTTGGGGTTATTTTGATCAATTAAATAAATAATGTTTGTTCAATAAATATACTGGCATCAACATTTACTTGAAAAATACAGAAACAAAATTATTTTAAAAACTAAAAGATTTTTGAGATCTTTGTATTTAAATCGCTACATAAGTTTGAAACATAAAAAAAAAAAACATAAAATATTAGATCAAATTAGAACAGAATCAACTTTGCCGCGATCAAGTCAAGGATCAGCCAAATTTTCAAGTCCATCATCAAAAGCGTTTATGAAAAAAAGTGCTGAGCTGAGTTTGTGCCATGGAGTGGTCTAAAAGAGAATTAAGTCAAATGTGCATTTTACCCCGGTGTGACTTTATAACTGTTGTAACCTAATATCTTTACTGTAACTGTATAATATTAAATTAAATGGCTAATACTTCATTTAAGATGAGGCAGCTCGGAGAGTGCGGGAGAGCCCACTGAGCATCAGCCAAATCAGACAGTTAAACTGGCTGACAGTAAATATCCTAGAGTGTGATAAGACAGACAGACATTTAATTATTTAATTGGAAGAATAATTCTAACAACATAAATTGATTTAGCACTAAATCCTAATTGTAATCTAATTGCCCATGATTATAAAAGAGTTGTTATTAATTCTCTATATTAAGATGATACTGCCCCAGAGTCAAACTCCTTATAGTGCCCCCTTTTTTAGTTTAAGCCACTGCCCCTCAAAATGTCTGTGCACGGCCCTGGTGTCGGTGTTACGAGAGGCATCACTCTTGAAAGTGTCGAACTAACACTTTGAGGGTTGTTCCAATATTTACACTTTTGAAGTGTTGAAATTACCGGTAAGTACATTGGTGTTGATTTCCGGATTTCAAATTTACTGTGTAGTGATTAATGTAATTATTATATGATCAAACTATATATTTAACCCTTGTGTGGTGTTCACAACCCAATTCCACCTGTGGTGTTCCCGGTCAAAAATGACCGGACTATAAAAAATAGCTTATAAATCACTTGTTATGCAATATTATTACCCAATATTGGATTCAATCTTTTTGTCCACTTGTTCTCTTTCAGTTAGGACTGGTTTTATATTTCTATTTGCATCTGATTATTCGTAGGCCTCATTTATTTGATAGTAGGCATCTGATTTTTTGAGTAAAAAAAACATTATTTTTGAATAATTTTGGAAATATTAAATGAAATCTAAAGAAAATTGGCACTGTTGATGACACTAGTCTACTTTAATATTTCACCAAGAATTTTGTTTTGAAAAACTTTTATTTTGTACAAAATGGCACATTGTCACACTTGTGGTGTTCCCGGTCAAAAATGACCGGACTACAAAAAATAGCTTAGAAATCACTCATTATGCAATATTATCACCCAATATTGGATTCAATCTTTTTGTCCACTTGTTCTCTTTCAGTTAGGACTGATTTTATATTTCTATGTGCATCTGATTAATTGTAGGCCTCATTTATTTGATAGTAGGCATCTGATTTTTTGAGTAAAAAAAACATTATTTTTGAATAATTTTGGAAATATTAAATGAAATCTGAAGAAAATTGGCACTGTTGATCACACTAGTCTACTTTAATATTTCACCAGGAATTTTGTTTTGAAAAACTTTTATTTTGTACAAAATGGCACATTGTCACTCTTGTGGTGTTCCCGGTCAAAAATGACCGGTCTACAAAATATAGCTTATAAATCACTCATTATGCAATATTATCACCCAATATTGGATTCAATCTTTTTGTCCACTTGTTCTCTTTCAGTTAGGACTGGTTTTATATTTCTATTTGCATCTGATTAATTGTAGGCCTCATTTATTTGAGAGTAGGCATCTCATTTTTTGAGTAAAAAAAACATTATTTTTGAATAATTTTGGAAATATTAAATGAAATCTGAAGAAAATTGGCACTGTTGATCACACTAGTCTACTTTAATATTTCACCAGGAATTTTGTTTTGAAAAACTTTTATTTTGTACAAAATGGCATATTGTCACTCTTGTGGTGTTCCCGGTCAAAAATGACCGGACTACAAAAAATAGCTTAGAAATCACTCATTATGCAATATTATCACCCAATATTGGATTCAATCTTTTTGTCCACTTGTTCTCTTTCAGTTAGGACTGGTTTTATATTTCTATTTGCATCTGATTAATTGTAGGCCTAATTTATTTGAGAGTAGGCATCTCATTTTTTGAATAAAAAAAACATTATTTTTAAATAATTTTGGAAAAATAAAATAAAATCTGAAGAAAATTGGCACTGATGATCACACTAGTCTACTTTAATTTTTCACCAGGAATTTTGTTTTGAGAAACTTTTATTTTGTACAAAATGGCACAGAGTTACACTTGTGGTGTTCCACTGGGCCATTGAGGGCCACTGTTTCAATTGGCCATTGAAAGTGAATGGGAGAGACATGTGTTAGAAGTCCATGAGGAATATCTTTACATCTGAGTGATGGATTATGGTGAGTTTGGGCTCTTTTTAATCTTAACAATCTCATGTAAATAATGATGTGCCATTTTCCACAATTTATGCATGCTTCATTGAGTTATGAGTTAAAACGGGACATAAATGCTAGGCTACATCTATATTCAAGGCTCTGTGAGCGTATGTGGGGGTTTGTGTGTTACAACTCAATTAGGAATATCTTTAGATCTGAGTGATGGATTATGCTGAGTTTGGGCTCTTTTTAATAGTGATAGTCTGCTGAAAATAATGATGTACAGTTTTCTACGAACTGTGCATGCTTCGTGAAGTTATGAGCGAAAACCAAACGAGAGTGCTTCATGAGTATATACTTGGCTAGGTGCGTCTGTGGTATTTTCTGTGTTAGAACGCCATGAGGAATATCTTTAGATCTGATTGATGGAATATAATGAGTTTGGGCTCTTTTTAATCGTGAACTCCTGCTGTAAATAACGATGTGCCATTTTTCATGATCGATATAATTTTCATGAAGATACGAGTAAAAAGGCCAAGTCTAAGCTACCTTGATTGGCTACGTGAGTCTGTGCGTCTGTGATTTTTTTTGTGTTAGAACTCCACGAGGAATATCTTTAGTTCTGAGTTATGGATCATGTTGAGTTTGGACTCATTTTAATTGTAAGCATCTGCTGTAAATAATGATGTGTCATTTTCCACAATCGGAGCATGTTTCATGAAGTTACGAGCGGAAATGTGTCTAAAATTCAGCATCCATACATGGTTTACACATGGGTCTCTTGAAGGGCTTCTTTTAGAAAAACCTAGCTCAAGTTTAGTAAAAAAAGCCTGAAACAATTATGCTTGTTGTATTCTACTCATTGAGACCTTTCAAATGACATATGACACAGGACTATCAGAGCTGTATGATGTATTTGACATATTGCTGAATGTAATACAAAAAATTAGTTTATAAATTATGATTTTATTTATTTTTATTTATCAGCAAATAACTCAGCACTACTTAGGAGTTTATCAAATTGGCTACATTCATTGTAAATTTCAGACTCTAAGCTTTCAAATGACACCTATTTTAAGTTGATCAAGGTAATAGTTTTGAAAAATATTATGATTATTTATTTCGCAGCTAGGTGGCGCCTGCGGGGGGTACACTCAGTTTTAGAGTGATAACTCAGCAGTCGTTAGGAGTTGATCAAAGTGATTAGATGCATTAAAAAGCTGAGATTTTAAGCTTTAAAATGATACATAATTTGTGTTGTTCCATTCATTGGTTGCATTGGTCTCTCCCATTCACTTTCAATGGCCCATTGAAACAATGGCCCACAATGGCCCTCAATGGCCCAGTGGAACACCACAAGTGTAACTCTGTGCCATATTGTACAAAATAAAAGTTTTTCAAAACACAATTCCTGGTGAAAAGTTTAAGTAGACTAGTGTGATCAACAGTGCCAATTTTCTTCAGATTTAGATGCCTTCTCTCAAATAAATGAGGCCTACAATTGATCAGATGCAAATAGAAATATAAAACCAGTCCTAATTGAAAGAGAACAAGTGGACAAAAAGATTGAATCCAATATTGGGTGATAATATTGCATAATGATTGATTTCTAAGCTATTTATTGTAGTCCGGTCATTTTTGACCGGGAACACCACAAGTGTAACTCTGTGCCATATTGTACAAAATAAAAGTTTTTCAAAACACAATTCCTGGTGAAAAATTAAAGTAGACTAGTGTGATCAACAGTGCCAATTTTCTTCAGAATTTATTTAAAATTTCCAAAATTATTCAAAAATAATGTTTTTTTTACTCAAAAAATTAGATGCCTACTCTCAAATAAATGAGGCCTACGATTAATCAGATGCAAATAGAAATATAAAACCAGTCCTAATTGAAAGAGAACAAGTTGACAAAAAGATTGAATCCAATATTGGGTGATAATATTGCATAATGAGTGATTTATAAGCTATTTTTTGTAGTCCGGTCATTTTTGACCGGGAACACCACAAGAGTGACAAGGTGACAAAACTCCCCCTAAAAAATTAAGAAAATTGTCACAAAACATTTCAGAAGTAGTTATACCATTTGTGAAAAAAGTCACTAAGTTTCAGTCCAAAGCGATAACATTAACTAGTATTTTCGGGAAAAAGAAAATCTTCTCCGGGTCAAAATGACCCGAACACCACATGAGGAAATTAATTTGGACATTATACTGCTGTAATCTGTAGTGGTTGAGAAAGATGAGTGTCATTGTTTTGTGTTATTGATGTTTTATCCATGTCATAGTTTGAGAAATTACAGTATTGTCTTTCAATAGAGCAGTTTTATAGTCTTTTATCATGTATCCTGACTCAAATAATGTGTTTCTAACAGCAAACACTCAGAATAAAGTGAGATGATCTGCTGATGATCCTGAATGGCTTGTTGAATGAGTGTTGATAGTCTGAGGCTCATCAATATTAACAGATCTGCTGAAAACACTCTTTATTTCATGACAATAGTTCCTGTTTTCACCTCATTTATTATGCTGATGTCTTCAGATCTCCTGTAAATTGACACTTAAAGCTCATTTCATTGGTGTCAACAGACTGAGGGGATTTGCTGGTTACTATATGTACATTTATTTCTGTGTTTATGATGTTTAACTGTTTTTCTTACCATTATTCATATTTGGAAGAATTTAAATTAGTTATATTCTTTTATTTATTTCTAGATCCCTGTATTTTAATAAAGAAACAGAATAATGTTTGGATTAGCATTACAAATAATGAATGGATTGTTATTTCTCACAGGATTATTCACTTGAGCTTGTGTTTCTGGTGTCCCACTTTCACATGCGTATGAATGGAAGTCAGTGCAAGGAAAAGTCAAGGACATATAATCAATTTATAAAAATGCATTCTGCAAATGATCATAATAGCCATTTATTTGTTGCATAGAAGTGTCAGTTAGTATAAAAACGAACTCAGTAACTGATATATTTAAGATTTTGGGCAGATCAGTGAAGCTCCTCCCACATCAATTGCATCATCAGTGAAGCTCCTCCCACACCAGTCACATGGTCAGTGAAGCTCCTCCCACATCAATTCTCCAATAAATGCTGTAAATTCCCATCAGCTGCAAGTGAAGACGAGCATCAGAGCATCAGGAAGAGCTGAAATCTGCAAAGACTGAGTTTATTAAAGAGGACAGAGAGAACATGAGTGATCCAGAACCCTGCAGAATGAAACACACTGAAGATCCTGAAGAACAAAGAGGTTGGTGTTTATTCTTCATTCATTCATGATGCTGAAGAACATTCA